>JASPKZ010005677.1:620000-1220000 GCA_030220185.1 Diploptera punctata | reverse complement strand
GTATGTTATGTTTGTTTATTGTAATGATTGAAATTAAATATACAAAACATTTCATATAGAATGTTGTATAATAAATTGTCAAAAATATATGGATTCTATCTATAACTGGATATATTTCGTAGAAGAATTGTTTAGTAGTAAACAAACAATGTAAATGAGTAAAATATTATCCAGAAGCCAATAATTATATAGTCTATTACTCTATATTTGATACTGATGTTATTATTTGATTTGTAGGAAAATGGTGCCAACCCAAAAATCTTATAAATATAAAATAATGTGGAATAGGAAATGGTAATATTTCCTGGAGAAACTTTCATTATTGCATCGATGCTTGTAAATGGAAAACTGTCTGAAGCGGTAATGTGTTCTTATATATGTTTAGATCGATATAATGTAAAACAATATTAGGCATTGGTATTGTTATTTATTGAACACATAACATTTTAAGAGCATATAAACATTATTCATAATGAAAATATTTATAAAACAGTGTGTTTCTAAATTACTATTTTGTCAAGTCCATTAATGGCGTCATAGGTAGAGTTCCTTCTTTATACCCTGGCACCTCCAGTTCAATTCCTGGTGGAATAAGAGATTTTAAATCTCAATCTAGGATCTATATATGTTATGATGATCTGTGCTGTTTTCAGAGGTGGCTTCCCTTATATTCTGGCGGGACGAGTTCGATTTCTGACCGTATATAGAAATAATGTAGCTCACAGTTATGTCGCCTTCTCCATTCGCCTGTCTGTTCTCTTTCTTTGGTCCAAACATTTTCCTAAGAACTTTACTGTCAAATACTCTTGATCTCCTTTCCTCCCTTAAAGTTGGAGCCTATGCTTCATATCCATATAATATAACTGGAAGAATAATAACAGTTTTAAAGTTTTTTTTGAGAGAAGTTGGAGACGACAAGAGTCCCTGTAATGCTTTCCAGAAATGAGGCCATGTTTAATTTCTTTCTGCACCTCATTCTTGTTTGTAATTATTTTTCCCAGGAATGTGAATTCAGTCACATTTTCAAAATTCCCCTCATTTGTCATTAACTGTCCATTTTCAATATACAACATATTTGTATGTGTGACTATATTTAGTTTTATTGATGTTTACTTTTAGCACCAATTTTTTAGTGTTACTCAATAGAGTGAGCGTATTGGCGTTTAGTATCTCCTCGCTGTCGCCTACTAATACTACATTATCATAAAATAACAGCTTATTAAACCGTCAAATTGCAGTCCTTTTTTGTCTTCTAAAGATTTAATGTCATACTCTAGTGTACAATTGAGTAATAGGGGAGATATTGAATCTCCTTGCTTTAACCCATTGTGAATTTCAAATGTATCTAAAAACTGTTTGACTACACGCAACCCAGTATTTTTATAACCATTTATTCACATTCTTCTTCTTCTTCTTATTCGAATGAGTATAAATAACTTTTTAGGAATTCCGAACTTCAGCAGGATACTAGGCCTATATAACTTCTCCTTCTTAACTGAATCGTATGCCTTTTCGAATCTACATATAGGCATAGTGCCATTATATTCCCATTTATTTTATAAAATCAGTCTTGTACTAAAATCTGATCTATTGTAGGCCTATCTGCTATTACTTTCTACAATTAACAAAACAAAAATAGTTCATTTCCAAGCTTGCCCGAAAGATGGCACATATCTACAATCCTTCAAATGTTTATGTATAGGCATCTATGTATTTTTCTCTTTCTGTCTGTCTGTATACGTTTATATCTATGTACTGTTTATTTATTTGTCTATGTATCTGTCTGTATATGTTTCTGAATACGTATTTTATGTAGCTAGCTCTCTATGTATCTGTCTTTGTTTCTGTTTACGTATCTATGTATCTATCTGTCTTTTTGTTTGCCTATGTATCTGTCTTTCTGTCTGTGTGATTTTATATCTTTGTATATCTCTATTTACCTATCTGTTTTTTGTCTATATATACTATCTGTCTATGTTCTATTTATGTATCTATATATTTGTTTGTCTTATGTAGCTATCTTTCTATATGACTTCCCGCATATCTGTGTAGTCTGTCTGTCTGTCTGTATGCTCGTCTCTCTGTGTATGTATGTCTATCTATCTGTCTGCTGATCCACCTTTCGATGTTAGATGAAGTGTAGTGATTATTAACCAAGATTTGCATAAAGTGGTAGTTCGGGAAGTTTGTGTTTTGATGGCTGTCAGGTACAAGCGTCAGTGTATGACGTCATGCACATCGTTATCCATCACCTTTGCCAGTCTCTTAAGCTTTACAAGTTGAATACATAACGCCCCGTATTCAAAACTTCAAATTAATTAAACAAGACTGATTTAAATTGCAAGAAATCCGTGTTTATTATCTCCTACGTTAAACGGTCATCTTATCAGCCATACTGACATATTGCTGCTAAATCACATCTTATATATAGGCCCTATATATATATATATTTCAGGATTGTTTGTTATTTACACAGGTATCCTCAACCAAAATATACAATTTTTTTCTTCCACCCTTCCCGGTCTTGCGTGTCGGCTTCTGTCATAATTCTCTTCTTCATGTTGTCTTGAATTCCTTTCATCGACGTTGGATTTGGTCTCTACCACGTTTCCCTTTTCCTGGAAGTATCCATTTCAAAACTTCTATGTTTGTTTCTGTGTCCCTTCTTCTCATCATATGTCAATACCATATTATCCATATTATATATATATATATATATATATATATATAAACGAATGTATATGTGTCTGTTTGTTTGTCCTTTATAGACTTCTAAACCGTTCAACCGATCTTCGTAAAAAAATGTATATACGGATCTTCAGATGCGGTGAGTTATCTATTATTTTCTAAAATCATTACGTGTAGGAGTTCACCTGAAACAAACATTTAAGAATCGCTCTAGCGATCGCAATTTTTGATGTTTCACAACAAAACTCGGAATATCCCATTAAAAATAAACCGAGGTATGTATTATCAAAAAATCAGCGAATACCAACCTTTAGAAGCGGGAGTTTATCTGAAATTTGAAATTAAAAATGTACTCTAGCAACCACCATGTTTGGTTCGTCGCAGTGTATACCTTATAATTAATTAACCCTCAATATTTAATTACTTTAGGCGTAGCAGCGCAGCCGGGTATTAGCTAGTTTTATATAAAAATTCAGCACGCGCGTGTTTATGCTCGCAAAGCTAGAAAAGATAATCTGTCAGCTGTTATAAATTTTTATAACATATAGGTATTTACCTAGGCCTACATACAGGTTTTCAGTTAACGGAGAGTGTTTAGTCGTTAACTATTATTCTCTAAAACCATTTGATGTAGGAGTTCACCTGAAACGAACATTTAAAACTCCTTCTACCGGTCGCAATTTTTGATGTTTCACAACAAAATTCAATATATGCTATTACAATAAAGCGAGGTAGATATTATCCAAAAATCAGCGAAATCCGGCCATTTAAAGTGGAGGTTTACCTAAAATCCGAAATTAAAAATCGACTCTAGACACCGCCATGTTTGGTTCGTCGCAATGTATACCGTAGAATTTAATTAACCTGTAATTTTCTTTTGACTTATTCAACTAAAATAAAAACATATTTTATTTATTTGGGCGTAGTAGTGCACGCCGGTTATTAGCTAGTTACGGTAACATACTATTAATGTATTTCTTACCTGACTGACTGGCACTATTGAACCTGTAGGTTTATGGTCGCGCGGACATAAGCTCTCCATATATCCCTATCATGAGCTAATATTTTCCAAACTTTCCCCTATAATATACTTTCCTCAAATCGTGGTTAATATTATTCTACTACCTCATTCTTGGTCTACCAACTAGGTGTTTTCCCTTTGGTTTTACCTACAAGAAGCTTCCATGCACCTCTTTCATTCCCCATTCGTGCCATATGTTATGCCCATCGTAGTCCATGATATTTAACTGTTCTTATTATAGGGCCTATCTGGTTTAGTATAAAGACCATGTAGCTAACTCAGCAGTCTTCTCCATTCACCTGAATCTATTTCCTAATTCCTACAATTATAATTTTTATGGAATTTGATTGTTCCTATACAATGTATTTGTTACCTTGTGGCACATTGTAATCCACAATACTGAGGAGTTCCTCTCAAGCAACTTACCAGGTTCACGTATGGAAAAAGAACACCAATTTACATGCACTAAACTGATAAAGGAATCACAACAAAGTGAAAACTTATCTCCACTCTAATAGGAAGAAAAATAGGTTAAGTGATATAAATGTAATATAGAAAATAATAACATAATTCTATAAGTAAACTGTTTTCATATATGGAATGGTAATATGATTTCGATGAATTTTAGATTGTAACTTTCTCGATTTATTTCAA
Source organism: Diploptera punctata (assembly GCA_030220185.1). Classification (NCBI taxonomy): domain Eukaryota; kingdom Metazoa; phylum Arthropoda; class Insecta; order Blattodea; family Blaberidae; genus Diploptera; species Diploptera punctata. Next base: position 1,215,637 of record JASPKZ010005677.1, on the reverse strand, counting down.
TGGCACATACCAAGTTTCGTATCGAAGATTATAAAATTACGGTATATAGAGTGATTTTTAAATTATGCTTGAGGTGAACCCCCCACGTATAATGGTCCAGACAAGTTGTCTGTAGACAATGATTAACAAAACTAGAGAAAATGCTCCTGAACCAGGTTTGAACCCAATATCTTCAGCTTTACAGCGCTGGCGCACTACCATTGAGCTTCATAGGCACACTTATCGTAGCAAGCACAAATATTACTCTCTTTAATCCTCGAGTCGACAGTAAGTACTGAAACTTGTGTTTACAAGGTTCGTAATAAGCTGATTTTTAAGCGAAACTCTGTCACAATGGCTTCTAGAGGTAGAACACTCCCATTAAATCTTGCGAATACAAGTTTCATTACTTACAGGGAGATAGGGGATTAAATAGAGGGGAATTTGTGCTTGCTCCAGGAGGTGTACCTAAGTAGCTCAAAGGTAGCGAGTAAATCGGTTCAAATCCCGACTCAGCTGCAGTTTTTGTCTCTAGTTTTGTGAACAACATAATTTATTTATTAGTTAATTGAAAAATCTTCGACGAATAAATATATAACTAATAATTTAGTTTGACATTTTTGTTTTATATGAAACAAAATAAATTAGTTGAGCAGTATATATTCCTACTTACTTAATACTAATATTATTACTACTACTGTATTAGAGTAAAACATATTACAATAAAGGGTTATCTACTAATATCTCAGGTCAGTAAGCCGAAAAAGAAGACGAGAAGTAAGGGAAAAAAAGAAGAGTAGAAGGAAGGCGAAAAGAAGACGAGAAGGTAGGGAAAACGGATTGTAGAAGTAAGGCGGAACGAAGAAGAGAAGGAAAAGAAAAACAAGAGTAGGAAGGCGAAAAGAAGAAGAGAAGGAAGGGAAAATGAAGAATAGAAGGAAGGATGACGAGAAGGAAATGAAAAGTAAGGCGAGAAGGAAGGGAAAGAGAAGATTGCAAGAGTGAATAGAAGACGTGAAAGAAAAAGAAGAATAAGACGAGAGAGAGGAAGAGAAAAAATAAGATGAGATGGAAGGAAAGAAGTCGACAAGGAAGCGAAACAGAAAACAAGGAGAGCGAAATATAATTTGAGAAGAAGGTAAAAAAGAAGACGGAGAATGAAGCGAAAAATGCAAAGAAGGAAAGGACAATGAAAACGAGAATCAGGTGAAAAGAAGACGCGAAAGAAAGAGATAAGTCGAAGAGGAAACGAAAGAAGAAGACTAGAAATATGTGAAAAAAGACTAGAAAGGCGCGACAAAGTAGACGAGAAGTAGTAAGTGAAAAGGAAGACGAGATGGAAAAGAAAAGGGAGACCGAAAGGAAGCAAAAAATGGAGACGAGATGGAAATCAAAAGGAAGACGAGACGAAGAAATTTATATGTTATACTAGCTGATCTCCCGGCGTTGCCCGAGAATCTACTTATCCCGATCTTCTTGGTATCTATGAGTTGAAAGACAAACTCGTTATTATGATAGCTCCGTATGTAAAAGATAGGCAATAATGATCATGTCCAAGAATGTTTTGTAGAATTTTTTGAGATATGCAATTCTTCGCATATTAATGGTGTATTGTTATGGTTTAGGCAACATAAGCCATTTAAGCGCCCAAAAGTGTATTTTTTTTAAAGCATTAATGCATTTTTTAGCTCCGGCCCTATAGTACGAACGGTAATATTTTATATACGTTAATCGTCCAAAAGAAAGTCTCTAAATTATGGTAAATCCACATTCAAGTAGTTTTTCAGTCCATAAAGGACAGACAGACAGACGTTCGTTTTTATATAACACTATAAAATTGGGAGTGAGAGAAGTGTTAGCAATAGCACCAACGTTATTCTAAACAGTGATACATTTTCTTGGAAATTCTCCATTCACTACATGCTTTTTCATAGTGTACTAGCTAATACCCTACGTGCGCTGCATATGTCTAAAACAATTAAAACGTGTTTTTATGAATACGTAAAATAAAAATAATTTTAAATTTATATCGTAATTTTATTAGATACCCCATGCAAATTACCCGGATTTTCCCAGGAATCTACTTATCCAGATCTTCTTGGCATAAATGAGCTAAAAGACAAAAATGGTTCTTGAGAGTTATCCGTAAAAGAATACCCGCCGTCCGCTGCTACGCTTTTCCGGGAATCTAGTCATCTCGATCTTCTTGTCATCAATGAGCTGAAAGACAAAAATGGTTATTGTGAGTCATCTATAAAGATAGACATATGCTGTCGCGGACTTTTTTTTGTAGAGTTTTTGAGATATTCAATTATGTGTACAATAATTTGGTGTATATGTTATGGTTTAGGCAGCATAAGCCAAAAAGTTCCGAAAAAAACATTTTTCGCTACAAAGGATGATTTTTAAGGATGAATGGGTTTTAGCGAGGAGATAATAAAGGACAACACGCACACACTATTGAGTAACACTAAGAAATTAGGACTGGAAGTAAATATTAATAAAACTAAATATGGTCACATGTAGAAATACATTATATAATGGAAATGGACAGCTGATGACAAATGAGGGAAATTTTGAGGAAGTGGCTGAATTCAAATACCTAGGAACAATAATCACAGATAGGAATGAGATGCACAAAGAAATTAAACATAGACTCAATTCTGGAAATGCGTGCTATTATGCATTGCAGAGACTCTTGATGTCCCAACTCCTTTCAAGAAACTTTAAACTGAAAATATATAAAACTATTATTCTACCAGTTATACTATATAGATGCGAAACATGGACTCTTATTTTAAGGGAGGAAAGGAGATTACAAGTATTTGAGAATAAAGTACTTAGAAAAATTTTTGGAGTAAAGAGAGATGAACAGACTGGTGAATGGAGAAGGCAACATAACAATGAACTACATGGTTTTTATAGGAAGCCAGATATAATAAGAACAGTTAAGTCTCGTAGACTGCGATGGGCAGGACATGTTGAACGTATGGGGAATGAAAGACGTGCATGGAAGCTTCTTGTAGGAAAGCCAGAGGGAAAGCGCCCAGTTGGTAGACCAAGAATGAGGTGGGAGAATAACATTAACTATGATTTGAGGGAAGTAGATTATACAGGGAATGATTGGAAAGCATTAGCTCAGGATAGGGATGTATGGAGAGCTTATGTCCGCGCGGCCATGAACCTACGGATTCGATAGTGCCAGTGAGTAAGTAAGTAAGAAGGGGTTGAATATTACAACTCCCTGATAGTCTAAAATCTTCCTGGGAAACTCCTGAACATTTTGTAAAAAAGCCCCAACACAATCAGATGAATGGCGTAGTAATGCATAAAGGACAAACAGACAAACAGACAGACAGACAGACAGACAGACAGACAGACAGACAGACAGACAGACAGACAGACAGACATTCAGACAGACAGACAGACATTCGTTTTTTATACGTGTGTATAGATTTCTCATAATGGAATACAATTTGTTAAACAGCTTGTCCACCTGAATGCTGTGTTTGGACACAGTGCGATATCAAAGTGATATATAGTCATAGTATCAGAATTGACATCTGCCACATCAAAGGCAGCATTTTTTTATATTACGATATTTGATACAACTGTCTCACAAGTGTTACTGCTGAATAGAAGAAAGCGTCTCTTACTCCTCAGCTCAAATATCTCTTCCTTTACTAACTCACTGGCACTATCGAACGCAGAGGTTAATAGCCGCGCGGACACAGACTTTCCATATACCCGACTTCAACGTGTTCATAATTCTTTTTTTTTATTTATATACAGAATTTTAATGTTTACAGATTTTTCTGTGCCTAAAGTTTTATTTTTCTTCTCCACTCGTCTCTCTCCATCCAATCCATGTCCTCCAGTCCTCTCTTGCTCTCATTCCAGTTCTTATTTCCAGCATCCACGAGTTTCGAGGTCTTCCTCTCCTCCTTTTTCCAGGTGGACACCATTCCAATGTTTTCCTGGGTAATCTTTCTTCTTGCATTCGTCTTACGTGCCCATACCATTATAATTGCTTATACCGTACATGATCTACTATTCAATAACCAATATTCATTTTTTTATGACAGTATTCTTATTTTGTCTAATTTTGAACATCTTGCTGCTCTCCTCGAGAAATCCATTTCCATCGACATAAGTTTTTGTTCTAAGTTTTTGATGAATTTCCAAACTTCATCTCCATATGTGACAGTACTTCTCACTATTGAATATATATTTGTAACTTATTTTTCCAAAGCCTGTCCCAAGCCAGGTTAGAAAAGGGTTAGGGGGAGGAGTAACAACCTCGTTAAAACCAGGGTTCAGTACGTCCGGCTGATAGTACCCTGTGAGGGCCCCTTATCTAGGGTACAGATACTGCTGCCTTGCAGTTCGTCATTGGTTTGACAAAGGCTAGAGGAAGAAAAACCTTGATAAAAATTACCTGGTCCTCCAGGTTGGGGGTTGATGCATTAGGCCAGCTCCCTGTTCGTCACAAAAAACATAACAATGCTAAAAAGCCTAAATATTCATAATTATTACATACGTTTTATTTGTGGTATACGCAGATTTAGTCACGTTACACCATCCCTGGAACAATTGTCATGGCTTCGTCTACAAGATAGTAGAACCATCCATTCCCTCTATAAAATATTACACACATCATTACCTTATTATTTATCACACCGCTTCACTAGACTCTCCGATACACATAAATTAGATATCCGATCCTTGAGCACATTGTCCTTTATATCCCTCCTCATCAAACTAACTATTATTCGAAATATTTTACAGTTTCTCTTGCTAGAACATGGAATTCCCTTCCACCCTATGTCAGAGACTGCCAAACTTTACCATCTTTCAGAAACAAATTGAAAATGAAATTATTAATAGAAACAACTCATTAATATTACTTTTTTAAAAATTAATAATTTGTTTTTTTTTCATTATTTGATAAAAGTAGTTTTGAAGATTTGTCAATATATTTTCCTAATGCCTTGTATAATAAGCGATAGATTAATTCATTATAGTTTATTACTTTCTTTGTATTTTTTTTAATGCACAGTAGATTCGAGCTGTTATTCCTTTCTGTATTCATTCTATCATTAGTTTAATTTTAATTGTATTTAATTTTATTGTATCATTAGACATTATTTTCACTATTATTCAGTTTGACAGATAATTAATTAATTGTTTAGTATGTACTATTATTGTAATTTTTTTTGTATTTAAATGTAACATATGTTTGTCCTGGTGAGTGGAGTGGAAGAGTGGCTTTAACTCCACCAGCCTAGGTAAATCTATTCTAAATAAATCTATTCTATTCTATTCTTAGCTAATGTTTACAATCATCCCCTGTATAATACACCTCTCTTAAATCATGGATAACTTAATGTTATTCTCCCATCTCATTCTTGGCCCACCTACTGCACTCTTTTCCTCTGATTTTTCTACTAGGAGTTTCTATTCATGTCCTTCATTCCCAACTCCTAATGGTACGATTTTGCTGGTTAACGAACTCAAGCTTCTTCTTCTTCTTCCTTTTTTATTTTTTTAATTATTGCTATAACGAATTTGGTCCCGAAAAATATAATTCCGCCCAAGAGAGAGTTAACAGATACGTTTATATGTATTTTATGACCAGTCTCATGAGCTAGTGGTCAGCGTTTCTGACTACAGTTCATAAGGTCCCGAGTTCGATTCCCGGTCAAACCATAGGAATTTTTCCTTGAAGGGAATTATTTCTATGTTTGCCCATGGTCTGGAATTTAGGTTAAGAACTCTCCTGGCGCTTCATTATCATTTATCATACATCATATAATCGGGATAACATAACTCTGCCTTCCAGGTGCCCCGACCTAACAAATTGATTACAATTCCGTCAATGCCAGGGGAGAAACCCAGATATGTCATAAAACACAATCTGGTGGCATTAGACTATATATATATATCCACCGTTGTGGTCTCGGAGGTAGAGCGCTGCCTTGTCACGCAGCGGGCCCGGGTTCGATTCCCGGTAGAAACAGTCTCCTGGGTGAGGTTTATTTCGGGGTTTTTCCTCACCTGTAAGACAAATGTCAGGAAGCTTAGGGCCCAACGGTCCCCGAAAATCATCCGGCCAACATCATCATTATCATCATCCTTGTTATCATCATCCTTCACTGGTGTGGAAAGCAACGGAAAACTACTACACCTATAATTCCCCAGTAAAACTGCAAAGCATAGCATGAAATTGCTATGATTGCAGTGAACGACCTGCCCTCGGGCAGAAATACTATGGATGGGTATGTATTTTTTCGGGGACCGTTTATATGTAGATATATATATATATATATATCATCCTGCCATCATCATCATCATCATCATCCTTCACCGGTGTTGAAAGCAACGGGAAGCTACCACACAATTCCCTAGTAAAGATGCAAAGCATAGCATGAAAATGCTATGATTGCAGTGAAAGACCTGTCTTCGGGCAGAATTACTATGGATGTATATATATATATATATATATATATATATATCCATCCACAGTAATATATATATATATATATATATATATATATGTGTGTGTGTGTGTGTGTGTGTGTATGTGTGTATGTATTTAATACACACACATACACACACAAACATTGTTGTCGTGGTCATTTAGACGTTTAGTAAGAAGGGTTGTTTAATATTTCTAAAAAAATATTATAATTTTTTTCTTGAGAATTACCTTAATATCTACATACTTACGGAGTTCATAAAAAGGTCTAACTGAATGTTTTCTCCTTTTCATAACAATTATATCCTATCGTTAACCTGCAATATAGCGGATTAAATCCAATGCGCAAGGAACAGATAACATCAGCATTTTAATGCTAAATAAAATCATTGACATTATTCTACCCACAGTGACTCATATTTTCAATGCTTCCCTTATAACTTCTATCTTCCCTATTGTATGGAAACAGTCTAGAGTTCGGCCTATACCAAAAATAAGTACACCTACTAACTGTAATGACTTCCGACCGATTAGCATCCTTCCGACATTATCTAAAGCCCTGGAATATATTGTACATAAGCAAATGACTGATTATCTCCAAGAAAATCACCTCCTTGATCCTTATCAATCCGGCTTTAGATCTGGTCATAGCACAACCACAGCTTTGCTAAAAATTACCGAAGATATTCGTGAAGCCGTGGACAAACGTCAATTGACTCCTTTAACCTTACTTGACTTCAGCAAAGCTTTTGACACAGTAGACCACGACTTACTTATGATAAAGCTCAAGCACCTACATTTGTCTGACAGCGCTGTATCCTGGTTCGACTCATACCTGCACGGTCGTCAACAATACGTTTCATTAAACTCTAGATCTTCGACTTGGCGTAACGTGCCGGCTGGAGTCCACCAGGGCAGTGTTCTCGGACCTCTTCTTTTCTCAATCTACATAAATGATTTGCCAACTGTACTAAAGCACTGCCGTTATCACCTCTATGATGATGATCTCCAAATTTACCTACATTCACCTCCTCATTCTCTCTATAACAGCTTGATGAAAATGAATGACGATCTCATATCCATCTTTAACTGGTCTTCAAGTATCGGTCTAAATCTAAATCCTAACAAGTCACAAGTAATTCTAATGGGACAACAAAGACTGCTTACAACCTTTGACATATCTACACTTCCAAACATTACTATAAATAATATAATTATCCCTTATTCTTCTTCAGTAATAGATCTTGGACTACATCTAGACGCAAATTTAACCTGGCAAAACACAAGTGAAACACATATGTAAAAAGACTTTCTCCATCTTACATTATCTTAGACGTTTAAAGAATTTTCTCCCAGTTTCGTTAAAACAAATCCTAGTGCAGAATCTTGTGTTACCACACTTCGATTATTGTGACATTATATATAATGATCTAAACTATGCCTTGTCGCAGAGACTGCAGCGTGTTCATAATGCTTGCATTCGATTCATTTTCAATATCCGCCGTTATGACCATATTTCCGAACACTTTAATAACCTCTCTTGGCTCCGTCTTACTGACAGACGTAAATTGCACTCTCTTTCGCTACTTTTCAAGCTTCTGAATTCCTACATTCCTACTTACCTGGCGTCCAGATTTGAGAAGTTATCCTCCTACCACAATATTGACACTAGGTCACAAGATAGCAGTCTGCTAACAATTCCTCTTCATAGCACTTCCTCCTATTCTACTTCCTTCACAGTAGCCTCCGCCCGCTCCTGGAATCTCCTTCCTCAAGATATCAGGGGTTGCCGCACACTTGGCACCTTTAAGTCACGCTTATACAGTTACCTGTTGTCTAATAATTAATTTTTCTCTATTTATTTAATTTTATACTATGTCATTAATCTTTTCCTGTTTTTTTATATATATTGTACATATTATATATTTAATTCGTTAAATTTAGAGTAAATCAAAATACATTATAAATATTAATTGTATTGTATTCATAACTTGTAATCGTTTATATATATATTGTAATTTAGATTTAAGACTTTTCTTTTGTATTTTTTTTAAACTTGGTTGAGTGGTAGACAAGGCCTTAAGGCCTTAACTCTGCCAGGTAAAATAAAGCTATTATTATTATTATTATATAATAATAATAATAATAATGATAATAATAATAACAGCAAGCAAAAACATTGACAACAGAGATGGATTTTTGGCGAAGGGCATCAAGAAAACAAGAAAATCAAGAAAGGAGAAAATTCGGAACCATAAAATTAGAGAAATAATGGATGTTAAATATAATACGGAGTAATATTGAAGTAATAGAAGAACGAAGATTCATATGGTATGGACATATCTGATGATGATGGAGAATAATAGAATCCCAAGAATGATGCTGGTTTGAATGCTGAAAGCAGCAGGAGGGGGGGGGAAATCCAGGGAACATTGGATGGGTGAAGTGAGAAGAAATATGATCAGCAGAGACCTCAAAGAAGAGGATGCTGAGGATAGAAATCTATGGCGGAGCAAAATACATTTGGGCTGAAGGATAACTACTGTATTATAGAGAAAATCCTTATTAGTAATAATAATAATAATAATAATAATAATAATAATAATAATAATAATAATAATAATAATAATAATAATAATAATAATAATAACAATAACAAGAACGATGACGAGGACGATGACATCAATAATAATAATAATATCAATAATAATATAATAATATAATAATAATAATAATAATAATAATAATAAAATTAATAATAGCCAGGGCTGGCGGACCTTACACCCAATCCTTCAAGTGCAGGACGTTGAAACGATGTAGACAAGACTTGCTTGGGCGAGGGACGGGAACAATAGGAACACAAACGTTAAGACGGGACCACGTATAGTTAAGTGCTGCAAAAATTGTATAATACAGCAGACACAATTGTACAATAAGTAACTAAAAGCTATGCAGTATTGTCGATGCTAGCAAACACAAAGAATCAAACATAAACAAAACAGTGCACATTTTATAAGTCCACCAATATAATTATGTAATACGTATCTCAGTACTGAAATGAATGTTACCCCCTGATCGTACCGTATTATACAGTGGTATAATAATCGAAGAATACTGTGCTGGACCGCATACTAATCCCCACTCCTCTCTATACTTAACGTGTATACCTAACGTGTTGCATATGTTTTGGGCTAGAATCCACTAGGCCTCATATTAATAATTACACTGGTCAACATAATTTTTGTCTCATGAGTACCAATAGTTGTACTTTATGCAGCTTTTTATCGTGTTTGCAAATATGTATTCGGAATTTCTCCATCACCCAGAGTTTTTGTTTGTTTCAATTTCAATTAAGGATTTAAATAATTAGAACATGTCACAAATAAGGAATTAGAAATATAATGGAAGCAGAAGAAAGCATAATTGAAAGAATTGAGGAGACGGAATTAAAGTGGTTAGGACATGTTTTAAGAATGGAAGATGAGCGATGGCCAAGCAACTACATCAATGGCATCTGACCAGAAGGAGGAAGAGAGGGAGACCGAAGTTAACATGGAAGGAAAACATGAAGACATTAATGCAAGCAAGAGGGATAAGCATAGAAGATGCCCAAGACCGTAGGCTTTGGAGGTTTGGCACGGGAAACGGCAGCAGCTGTAAAATCCCGGAGATAGATAGAGAAATAATAATTTTTTAATAAACGTTTTTTCGTCCTATGTAAAATAAAAGCAAATGAGCTAACTCAAATGGTTTCAGCTATGGAAAAGAGATATCAAGGCAAATGGAATCCTAATATGCTGGCCGATTATTGTTGGACCATCAAGAGGGATACTCCACAGGTGAAATATAGCAGAAAATCGTCATTTCTTACTTCTAGATGAGTCCGAATGTTCGAATATTGTGTAGTTAGGAATGTAGAAAATATTGAAGTGTTTGAAATTATAAACTCCTGTCTCTCGGAAACCTTGCGTGATGAAGAAAAACCGATATCATGTTTGAATTTAGGAGAAAAAATACTATCAGAATCACATACTTTTCTTTCTGACACAAAAAAAAAAGTTTATTTTTTGTTGCTCAGTGTAATTTAAATTGTCCACCGCTATGGTATGGGGGTAATGTTGCTGCCTCGTTCGCAGGGGTCCGGGTTCGATCTCCGGTAGGGACAAGTTTGCTGGATTGTTTTTTCGGTTTTTCTCACCTGTAAGACTTATGTCAAGAAACTTTAAGGCCCAGCATCATCTGGCTATCATAACCATCATTTATATCACAAATTCGCCATATTTACGAAAGGTGTGTTCGCCTTTGTTGTGTTGTCTCATTCAGGTAGACCCCATGTCCTTATGTGATCAGGCCGCCTAATGATGAAGCAGGAAGTCTTTACGACTACTATATTACGAATTTAGAATGTTCAGTATTCCATTTTCGTTCTGTTCACATTATTGTTCAATAAATTTGTTTGAAAAAGAAAAAAAATACAAAATACTACTAACTAACTAACTAACTAACTAACTAACTAACTAACTAACTAACTAACTAACTAACTAACTAACTAACTAACTAACTACTAACTAACTAACTAACAACTAACTAACTAACTAAATAACTAACTAACTAACTAACTAACTAACTAACTAACTAACTAACTAACTAACTACTAACTAACTAACTAACTAACTAACTAACTAACTAACTAACTAACTAACTAAACTAACTAACTAACTAACTAACTAACTAACTAACTAACTAACTAACTAACTAACTAACTAACTAACTAACTAACTAACTAACTAACTAACTAATAACTAACTAACTAACTCACTGGCACTATCGAACCCGTAGGTTCACGGTCGCGCGGACATAAGCTCTCCATACATCGCTATCCTGAGCCATGTTTTCAAATCATAGTTAATATTATTCTCCCACCTCATTCTTGGTCTCTCAACTGGGCGTTTTCCCTCTGGTTTTCCTACAAGAAGCTTCCATGCATGTATTTCATTCCCCAATCTGCTATTATCCTGCCCATCGCAGTCTACGAGACTTAACTGTTCTTATTATATCTGACTTCATATAAAAACCATGTAGTTCACTGTTACACAGTCTTCTCCATTCACCTGTCTGTTCATCTCTCTTTAGTCCAAACAATTTCTAAAGAACTTTAATCTCAAATACTCGTAATCCTCCCTTAAAGTAAGAGTCCATGTTTCGCATCCATATTATATAACTGGTGGAATAATAATTTTATATATTTACTACTACTACTATTGCCTACTACTACTACTACTACTACTACTACTACTACTACTACTACTACTACTACTACTACTACTACTACTACTAATACTAATGCTGCTACTGCTACTACTATTAACTAACTGACTATAGTCTATGTGTGTGATCCACAGTTTAAAATCCCTCTCCCGTCAGATCATGCCACTGCAAGAACCGAGCGTTGTGTGACTTGTAAAAAAGCACCTTTCACTCATCCCCTGGAAAAAAAACAGATAAGTCCATTTTTCCCAGTTTTTCTTTGTTTTCTTAATCTACAGGCCTCCTATTCTTTATGCCACCTAATATTATAAAAACTTGATAAGTCTATTCTTCATTATATTAGCTATAATAGACACTTTTTTTTAGATAAAATAGAGAAAGATCACTGGAAAAAAAGCAGATATATTGACCTAGCTTGTGTGTGCCAGCTTTGGACTTATGTGGTTTTTTTCCCCAGTGATGAGTGCTTTAACGTGAGAGGTTAAACCACGTTATGGAAAGGAAAAAATAGGGAATCATTTAAATTACATTAGATTAAATTGACAACACTAATTAATAGTTGCCCCGAAAAGAGATCTAACCAATAGACATTCAAAAATAGAGTTTTCAGTGGATTAATGATCTATCCTTATAATATCACGGCATGGTGGATGTGATGTAAATTATTCATACTCTCTTCCAGACCTGTTTTATTTATTTGAAAAAAAAAATGGCTTTCAAACGAATAGTGTAACAAAATGGCGAAAGCAGTTAGTCAAATCATGAGTAGCAGTGCAGAAAAAACAATTATTGCACATGTGCAAATTCATTCCACCACATTTCCGTGAATTCAAATCAGAATCTTAGAGAAATTGAGTGAAAATAAGAAATACACAAAGAATGTAACGAAATAACATTAAATGGAAAATAAATATTGTAAAATGATTCAATTACAAATTTTCTAACTGAATCAGTGTTCAGTGTGTATTTTCTATTTATTATTGTAGCATTTTTAATTAAATGTAGGTTAGATCATTTTTGCACTCTATAGACATATATCGTTTTTGCACAAAATGCTGTATTAAATTGTTAATATTCAGTAGTAGCACGCTATTTGCATTCAAATTGGCTGTATATGTTTCCAATAGGGTGAGAGATTAAAGTGAATATGATATAATAATGGTAATAGCCTCAAAATGAACATTATTTGTTTTCTTTCGTTTTTTCCAACAATTTGTAGTGTGTGGGTTAGATCTCTTTTCAATTATTAATACATGTAATTAACGTGTGAAAGCAATTATCTAATCAAAGTTAAAGCCAATTTAATATAAATTTAAATTTTATTGATACATTATTCTGGAATTTTTGCGGAAGTGAATTTTTTTTCGTGGTGTTTGAAAAGCTGGGGTGTGAGTTGGTGTTAAACATTTTTTTGATAGCTTGGCCCTTTAATGACGAGATTTATTCTCTCGGAGATTACAAAGTGTTCTGGTAGGTACTGTATCGATTCATGTAAATTGAAATGTCGCTGCCATATGTTTTAAACCATGACGGGTTATAAAATTCATTTCCCTGCAATTTTTGCTCTGCTGTACGTCGTTTGCTTCAAGGAAATTCTTGTCGTTTCCTGCTGCGATCATTTATGAGAAATCTTTTTCAAAAAGCTATTCCTGATTTGTTAAACAGAAATTTTAATATTAAATATGGCTGATCTTCAGCATGCATACGGATTATATTTATTTAGTTTTTTAAAATGGAAAACACGACACAAGATATGTAGATGTAATGAAGAGAGTTATGACCATTGTATTACATGCGGCAAATATGAGTTCAAATCCCATTTCGATGAAGTTTCTGGTTTCAAATGTTCTACATCATCCCTGATTGTTCTAATGTATATATAAGCCATCTATTTATAAGACCATTGCAGGGAGTATTATGTTACGTGGATCAGAGACATGATCAATTAAAAGGTGCGAAGCTAACAAATACACATGTCTGCATTTTAAAAACTTTTTCTCAGATGATTTATTTAAAATAGTTGTTTTTAAATCAATGTTTTATACTGATACCAGAAATTATTCGCATTTTTGTCTATCACGTTAGGTTTGTGCACAAAATAAGAATTTATACTTTCACGTTTTAGCTACTAAAAGAACAAATATATTCAAACTTCATTTTAGACAAGATAAATTTTTGTTAAAAGTACATGTTAAAAATACTGTAAATAACTGTCCTAATAATTCGTTGACTATCTTGTAACAAAACAGAAAGTAAATGGTGTTCCATTAATTCTGAAACTTTTTCTTCTTTGACTTCCTTGAAGTTCCTCCATTTTTAGTCTCCATCATCAACATCCAATATTAGTTTCATTCCATGTTACCTGGTACTTCCTCTCCATCTCTTTAATATCCTGGTGAAAACATTCACCTTGCTCTTCAATATAATGTCCCAGATTTTCGGGGAAGTATTCAATATGGGAATATAGAAAGTGAACTTTCACACTCAAATGTTACAATTCAACTTCTTGAAAATTTCCAACATATTTTCCACAATTGTCTTGTAATTAGGATCTTTGTTATTGCCTAAAATGTTTTCAGTAACAGATCAGAAAGCGGTCCAGGCTTCTTTTCCTCTCTCATTCATTGTTTTTTCAAAATATTTATCCTTCATCAGTTTATTTATTGCAGGGCCAACAAAAATTCCACCTTTCAATTTTTCTTGTGTGATGGACGGAAATTTCTTACAAAGGTACTTGAATCAAGGCCAATCCTTTGGTAGAGCCCTTACGAACTGCTTCATCAAGCCCAATTTGATGTGTAGGTGTTGGAAGCAGGACTTTTTTGAGGGTCTATAAGTGGTTCACGTAGGATGCTTTTAGTTCCAGGCACAACATTTCTCCGCTCTGGCCAAACTATCACACCCAAATGTTTTTGCATTGCCCGACAGTCCCATTCACATAGATAGTATGGAATTTTTGTGATACCTGCTTGTTGTCCTAATGGTATTCCTATAACTTTAAAGTCACCCGCAGATTAGTCACCTGTGTTCCTCATACTGGATACTTGTTGATAGCAAATTTATGTTCTCGAATGTCTCCGTCATCTGAACTGAATGGGCAATAGGAATGGACCCATATACATTCCCATTATGTAGCAACACACCTTTGAGACTCCTGTTTGATGAGTCTATAAAAAGGGTCCACTGAGTAGAATCATGCTCCATGTCATAGAACTGCATTGACTCATTTATGTTATTGCTGTAAACCAGGCAATCATTCAGTGAGAATAAAGGAACTAGCTATTTTTCTCTGTGTCTGTACCATGAGTAATGTGTTCCCGGTTCCAGAAGATTCCTACCTTTAAGCCGTGAGCCAAGTAGTTCTGCAGATTCCTTTGGCAAATTCAGATCACGAACTAGATCATTAAGATCACTTTGAGAGAACGATTGTAGAGTACAGCCGTCTTCAGGCTGATATATACAGTATATCATCAGTATCTTCGTCAGTGATTGCATCAAGTTCATTTTCAATATTATATTCTGTCAGGTTCTCTAAAACAGCTGGAGGAAGAGGAACAGGAAGCTCTTCTCCAGGTGGAACTGGCCTAATGGCTGAAGGCATGATTGGATATATAATTTGGTTCTTATTTTTTTTTAATTACACCCTTGAACACTAATCAAACAGGAGTAACAGTCATTAAGGCGATCTTTAGGCTCTCTCCACATCATAGGAATCGCAAACGGCATTGCACGTTTTCTTCCCTTTTGTCCACAGTATTAACATCTCAATTCAATAGCGGAAAACTCTGTTCGGCGCCCACGCCTTATCCTGGTCACCAAGTTTCACTTTAAAATAAGCATAGTAAGCTTTTTTCACAAAGTCTGTAATATCCGTTCTTTGCTTAAGCATTGTATAATTTCCACAAATATATAAGAAAAACGTTAGGATTGTTCACACATCTGCGTGTAGAAATTGTATACTTTCAGTCACGCTAGAGAGATAAAATGAGACCAGCATTGATAATGGAAGTGTGTGAGATGAACAACACTTTCAAAGTCACCCAATAATAACCTCAGCAGAAGTTGTCCCAAACTAAAGGCTTAGAGGCTTGAATTGACAAATTTCCCTCCAACAATACTCATTACCGTCTGGCACATATTATGCTCTCACCAATAAATATATGAAAACAGATTAGGTCCATTGTGAAAAACAATGTACGTGATAGAATAAAACTAAGAACAGTTCTTCTGGAACCAGCATAAAAAAGTGAACTAATGCAACTTATTAATTTTCAGTCATCTGATATCATGCAGACTAGAGTTATTAGCAACAGAGGTGAATTAGTGGAGAAGATAATCGCGGAATTCCACATTAGAAACAAAAATATAAATGTTGCAATTAGGAAAATTATGAAAGTTGAAAGAAATATATTACAGACAATTGAAGATAAACGATTAGGATGGTATGGGCAACTCCAAGAGGACGACATCTGACAGAATCCCTAAGAAGATCTTAGAGTGGAAAATAGTTAGGAAAAAGAAGAAAGGAAAGACCTAAAGAAGGTTGGATGGATAATTTGAGAAAAAATTATGAGTACACTGGGGTTTACAGATAGATGTTCAGGACCGATACAGCTGGAAAAGGCGAATTTTTTTAGGGTGACGGGAAAACCACTATATTGTGACTAAATTCGCAAATATATATATATGTCATAAGTAAAAATAGTGCCTGGAGGGGATTTGAACTCGGACCTCTGAATAGTTGTTACTTCAGCGTGCTATCCATTACACCACCGGGCAAATCTAATGTAAACATTTATTTATCTTGCATTGCTCAATGTCAAAAATTTAATTATAACGTCATCAGGACAGTCTAGAAAATAAAAAAGTCCATACAACATTGGGTCATACTTGATAGTTTTCTTTACAAAAATGTATATTATTTTCGATATACGTAATGCTTGTATCTCTAGTAAAAATACGAAAAAATTACATCGGTAGGAATATCTACCAACGAGTTAACATTAGCTTTAAAAACACTAGTGTTTGCCCTTTGGTCGAAATTTGACCATAAGTAACATGCCACCGCACTTATTATCTCACTTTTTATTATATTAGACATATTTAGTTTTAAATTGTGTTTTATTTTATTAGACATTGTACTGGACGTTTTATTATCATACATATTGGAAATGGATTAACTACACCTTAAAATTAATATTATTTTGCTTTGATATTCATTTGAGGGATTACATTTTCTCTTTTGTTTTGTTCTTGACATTTCTTCTTATTTCCGTTTTTGTTGTTGTGTTATATAATATATAGATTAATATAATATAATATAATATAATATATAAGATAATATAATATAATATAAATAATAGAATATAATAGAATATAATATAATATAATATATATAATTAATATATATAATATAATAAAAATATATATTAATATACATATCATTATAATATCAAATATAATATAATATAATATAATATATATAATATAATATAATATAAATAATATAATATTAATATAATATAAGTATTAATATAATATAATAATCTAATATAATATAATATAATATAAATTATAATATAATATAATATTAAATATAATATAATACAATGTGATGTGATGTGATGGGACGTGACGTTGACCGCGACGTAAGGTAAACGATAACATAATGTAACGTAATATAAAACGTAATGTAACGTAATATAACAGATCTGTATTGAGTATTGTACAAATATTGTAGATTGATGATATAAGGAGCGTGGAGTGTGACAAATAGAGATTTCTAAATAAAGGCTTCAACTCTACGTTGATAACACTAAAGCTCGTCAATAGCTACTAAAAATCGTTTGACAAACATAGGAGAAAAATGTACTTAACTGTTTTGTCTATATCTATTTACATGTAGATTTATGTTATTTATGCAATTTTGGTTAAATTAAATAATAATGCAGGCTTACATTTTGCTAATAATGTGGAATGAGAGATGTTTAGGAGGGTTAGAACAGCTGAGTAGAAGTCATGGTAGATTACGTGCAAGTCAGCTGAATTGTGTCCCGAATAAAATTAGCCATCATCTCCATCCAGAAACCTACAAAATGTCTGTACACTTTAAGAATAAGTTAAACATTGCAATTAAGAAATAAACAAACGTGAGAATCTTTTTTTATTCTTTATCTACTATTATAACAATCAGTGACAATTCAGTTCGTAGTTACCAGACAACAAAATCTACTTTATATTCTAACAAAACACACTATCGAAACACAAAATACAGCAATTTTAAAATTCATTGTTGTCACTAGGGCAAGGAGTTTTATGTAATAAAAGATAAGATTGCAATGCAGATAGTTTATATTTTTCAACTGCTTGTGTGTGAAACCAAAACAAAAGACAGTCTAACTTCTCATCATATTTTTTAAAATAATAATATAAGTACATTTTTATATCCTCCTTCCTCAATTTGATTGGAATTTTGTTTAAAAAAACTTCATAAATTATTCAAATCATAAAGTACCAAATAACATGTCGAAGATGATACATGTTTTGAAAGACCTTCATGATTTTAATAATTAATTAAGATTTTTAAATGTATATATTTATACCAGCGGACCTGGCAGATGTTGTCTTGCCTGGACGTTCAATTCTCGAGTCATGGCCGGGTCATAAATATATGTTACTTTTTTTACCATAAAATCACCGGTTAACACGTAATTATATATTATTAAATATGTTCATAAGGAAACTCCTCACTGCCATTTGTGTGGCTCAAGAAGCGTGCATGATGACGTCGCGAGGAATCTATCGATAATTCAGATGACTACACATCTGTCATAAAAAAAATCCTATAACCCGATCGCAGCGCCACCTACCGAGTTCAATAGTGAATTACAACTATCCAGATACCCACTAAAACACACACAAACATTTTTATCAAAATCGTTCAAGTCGTTTAGGTAGTTTTTAATTTCGGGTTTCAAGTAAACCTCCAATTCTAATTGTCGGATTTAGCTATTTTTTTAATAATACCTACCTCGGTTTATTTTAATACGATGTACTGAGTTTCGTTGTCAAACATAACAAATGTGACCGCTAGAGGGATTTTTAAATTTTCACTTCAGGTGAACTCCTACACATAATAGTTTGGCCCGTAAAGAGGATGTCAGATGACATTATACCCAAGACGATATTAAATTTTGAAGCGAAGGACAACAGAAGGAAAGGGGAGACCAAAAGAGCAGTGGATTCAAGGGGTTGCATAGGAGTGTGGTGTCGAGAGAAATGACAGAGTAATGCAGAGAATAGGGATTTATGGGGGAGTAAAATTTACAATGGGTTGTAGAAAAACTACTGTATTGTAGAGAAATTCCTTATAAAGAAGAGAAGAATAACATTATTACAATTATTACAATTATTATTATTTTATTATTATTATTATTATTATTATTATTATTATTATTATTATTATTATTATTATTATTATTCTTATGGAGACATGGAGTTTATGTTCAGAAAATTATTGGACAAATACGATAAGTAGGGTTTGAAAATAAGTTTAGAAAGAAACATTTTATATGGGATGTGGAGCAGAAACCAAAGATATAATATTAGACGATCAGAAAGGGTATATTTAGAGGATGTGAAGAATTTGAGTACCTGGGAGTAAAAGTGGATAAAGAAGATAAACAAGAAAGTGATATTAAGAACAGAATAAATAAGGGTAAAGCTGTAACAGCAATGGTAATTGGAGTCTTATGGAATAGACATATAACCAGAAAAATAAGTTACAGATATATAATTCAATACTGAGAAGTACTGTCACATATGGAGCTGAAGTTTGGAAATTCAACAAAACTTATATCGCTGGGAATTGATTTCTTGAGGAGAGCGATAAGATATTCAAAATTAGAAAAAAAAAAGAAATACTAGATTAGATTAGATTAGATGTATTTAGCCTGGTGGAGTTAAGGCCATGTGGCCTTCTCTTCCACTCACCAGGACAAACATATATTACATCAGAATATAACAATTTGAATTAGCTCTAACATTAAATACTAAATAAAAAATTGATCAAAAGATAATATCTATTATATTACGATCTAATTGCAACCAGTTAATGTTAGTTAAAATTAAGACTAAAACTAATAATAAAATGTATACAAGCAAAACATATTAAATTGTCCCTGTCTAATGTATATAAAAAACAAAGAAAAATAATGTGATATAGAAAACTAATTTTACGATTATACAATATTTAGAACAAAGCAAAAGAAAATATTTGTTAATCTTAATATTATTTTCATAAATAATTAAATTTATTAATTGTTAAAAGAATACTATCAGTGAGGTGTATAAGTTTAGTTTTGTTATTAAATTATTCTTTAGTTTGTTTTTGAAGGATGTTATAGTTTGGACAGTCTCTGACATAGGACGGAAGGGAATTCCATGTTTTGGTAAGTGAGAGCGTAAAAGATAATGAATAATATACTGTGTGATGAGGCGGGATATAAAGGACAATGTGCTGATGAGATCGAGTGTCAAGATTATGTGTGTCGGATAGCCTGATGAAGCGGCGTGATAAATAATTAGGCGATGATGTGTGAAGTATTTTATTAGAGAAGGGATAAGGATGGACAGTTCTACGATCTCTTAGACGAAGAAAAGATAATCTGTTCCACGGACGGTGTAACATGGTCAAATTTGCGAATACCACAAATAAAACGTGCGCAAGAATTATGAACATGTTGAAGTCTTTGAGTGGAAATAATATTTAAGTCTGTAAAAAGAGTGTCACAATAATCAAAATGGGGCATTGCAAGTGTTTCTACTAACATTTTCCTAAGAGCGAATGGCAGACAATTTCTTACGCGATTTAATGAATGTATTATTGAGAAGATTGTCATACGAGAAAAAAACGAATATTAGATATTCAATAGTAGATTATATAAGATATAAGCAATTGCATTGGTACAGGCATGTACAACGAATGCAAGAAGAAATGTTATCCAGAAAAGAAAAACAGTGGAATGGTGTCCACCTGGAAGAAGGAGGAAAGGAAGACCTCGAAACTCGTGGATGCAAGAAACTAGAACTGGAATGATAACAAGAGGACTGGAGGACATTGAGTGGGTGCATAGAGACGAGGGGAGAAGAAAAATACAACTTTAGGCACTGAAAGATGTGTAAACATTGAAAATCTGTATAAAAATAAAATAATAATTATTATTATTATTATTATTATTATTATTATTATTATTATTACTGTACATGCCGTCAGTATGACTGGTAGTTCGGTAATACAAGCATTGAAACTTTAATTACTTTACATGGTGGCAGAAAGTTAATATTCAACGAGCGACTGCACAATACAAACAGATTCTATTTGCGTTTCCATCAACAGGGCAGACAAAAGAAAACTACGTATTGTTATTGAAACATGGCGGCGATGACATTCCGGAAATGATGTAATTATTATGGTTCACGTGGAGCAGAAACATAGCATGTACCAACAAAGTACATACTGTATTCACTGTGTAAACTTCATTTGTTTACACACAATTTTAGCTAGGGTATATATACAGAGTGAGTCTAAATTCCCCACAGAGTTCGAGGACTTATAGAGGGGACCAAGACAATTAAATTTAACATAGGCACTCATGCCCGGAAATGTACCGTTTTTCCGTTACGCACAAAATACCACTACAACACATGTTGCTCTCTCCGACTCCTGCTGCCTGTCGTCTGGAACCACTTACAAGAAGGGTTCGATGTGACTACCACCGACTTCAATACAGTTGTGGTACCTCCGTACCATGTTCTCGTACACACGATCACCAATCCCTGGTCCAACAACATCCGCCGCACTCATAACTCTTGCCAGTAGATCTTCCTCGGATTCTACAGGGGTATCGTAAATTAAGGTTTTCTTGTGACCTCACAGGTAGTAGTCTAGCGGGATCAAGTCGGGAGAACGTGCAGGCCAAGTAATCAGTCCTTCCATTGCTCCGAGCTTCGCCGTACAATAACATCATGTCTGCATATTCTGCAAATGTGTATGCCATTGATGACAACAACACAGTGCCAATGGAGTACGTACACTTTCAATTCTGCTGTGTACCGTCGTGGAGGATTACTACTGCAGTGTGCAGGTGAAAACGTCTCTAGTCTGATCACAAACTCAACTAAATAGCACGTATACAAACTTGCAGTGACGTGGAACATCACGTGAGCGGGGAATGACGTATGAACTACCCTAGTCAAGGCGCCGAAAAACCGTGTGAGGCGATTTTGCATGTAGCGGGGTAAATCGGTATGTTTCCGGATATGAGTTCCCATGCTAAACTTAAATGTTTTGGTCCCTACTACAAGTCCTCAAACTCTGTAAGGGGAATTTAGACTCAGCCTATTTATGTCATACTAAATTTTTAATTTACACTATATAAGCATACTTACCATCCTTCGTCCTGACAGTACTGTACTTAGAGGGAAAGAATGTATCATGGAGGAATTCGGGCTATACATTTTAATAAATGTATTAATTGTTAATTCATATATGTTTATAATCTTATATATATGCCGACCGCGGTGGACTAGTGGTTATGCTCCTTGCCTCTGGTCCCGAGGGTCGGGGGTTCAAACCCGGCCGGGGTCGATGGATTTTTTAGGATGGAAAAATCCAAGGAGCAAGTCCTCCGGGAGGGACTTTAAGCCGTGGGTCCCGAGTCTGAAGATTTTCAGGCTCGTAAAAGATCCTTAAGCCTGAATGAAAGGCCTCTAAGCAAAATTTACCGAATTTTCCCGTCCTAGTACTACCTTGCTTTTCCTAGATGTCAGTATGAGGCGGACCGCTGACCACGGACCACTCAAATGACATCTGTACGAAAACAAGTGCAATTAAATTAGTATGATTCAAATTCTTTCCTGTAGGGGGAGAGCGCTTAAATCTCTGTTAAGGGAAACATGGGCTTACAAGATACAAGAAGACATACACACACACACACACACACACACACACACACACACACACACACACACACATATATATATATATATATATATTATAAATAATGTAATTATGTATAATTAACGTGTTGAAATCTAATATCTACCATAAATTTTTCCCACAACACTTTCTAGGGCTCGCGGGTATACCACGATGGTATTCAAACTATGGAGATGCTTAAACAACAAAACATGTACTGTCATCTGTTTGGTTAATAATTTCTTTCGTTGGAGTTGTAATATTTATTTTCACTGGTCTTTCACGTCTAGAATAGTATATTACGATGTGAGGTTGGGAAGTGGTTTTTACAGAATCGAGGAAAAAGGTTTTTAATTTCCGAGATTCTGTAAATCACTTAATAAACGTGCGTTGTACATTGTTTTTTGCGCGATGGTGTTTTGAAAATAATAAATAATAGTAAAATAATAACATTTTTATTGGAAATATTTGCGCTCATTATAAACAATTGATAACGTTAACAGTGTGGGCAATGTTTATCAGTTGAAACAACAGGAGGCCTTGAGAGCAATTATTGATAACATGGCCGCAAGTACGTATTTATTGTTTTACATTGTTTCAAATAAAGTTCAGTTAATTTAAAATGCAGTGATTTGTTTTGTATAATGTATATTAACACTACCTTTTGAATGTTTTCTATATATACATTGTACGTAGTATTCATAGAGGGCAGTGGTTTTACTTCCCGCACGTGGGTGTAAATCTAATATTACAGTATAATTATTTAGGTTGGCAACCCCGAAATGTAGGAAGTTGAACTTTCAATAATGGTTGCCATTGCTGGTAAGTACGAGAAAACGCACTATCGCGCAAAAAATAGTATTGCTCTTAAGGAGCAATTCTTTCTAGTAAATGTGTCCTTTTATGTGAGATGCGTCCACCGCTGTGGTCTCGAGATAGCGTGCTGCCTTGTCACGCAGCGGGCCCGGGTTCGATCCCCGGTCGGGGCAGTTTTCTGGGTGAGGTTTTTATCGGGGTTTTTCCTCACCTGTAAGACAAATGTCAGGAAAACTTTAAGGCCCAAACGGTCCCCGAAATCATATGGCGATCATCATCTATCATCATCCTTATCATTATCATCATCATCATCCTTCACCGGTGTGAGAAGCTACCACACCTACAATTCCCTAGTAAACTGCAAGCATAGCATGAAAATGCTATGATTGCAGTGAAGGACCTGCCTTCGGGCAGAATTACTATGGATGGATGGATTATGTGAGATCGATCTATTAGTTAAAATTCATTTGAAATAAATAATTACGTTAAATTGTTCTTACTCATAAATTTGCCAAGAAAGTGGGTGCCCGATTTATGAAAACATAACATTATGGAACGTATAATTATCGTATACTTATTTAATACATTTAGGGAGGGGGCTCAATTATTGGAAAAGCGGATAGAGGAAATGCCACAGAACCATAATCTTTCAATGAAACTTATTTTGTCACGTAAAGCCGTGGTAAAAAAAGAGACTTAACTTATATATCACGTGTGGTTTAGAATATTCTGAAGCAACTGGCATTTCTGTAATCACAATCTATAAAATTACAAATGTTAATTGTTCTTCAATAACCACATAGAATGATCACAGATTATATCTAGTAGCACTGAATATAACTGTGACATAATAGTATATTACAATGCGAGGTTAAGAATTTGTTTCTACAGAGCGACCGAGATTCTGTAAAACACTTCACAAACGTGTGTTGTACATAATTTTTGCACGATGATGTTTTCAAAATAATAAATAGTAAAATAATATCATCTTTGTTGGAAATATTTACGTTCATTATAAACAACTGACTGACGTTAGCAGTCTGGCCAATGGTCGAAAATAATTTAGTTGAGACTACAGCAAGCTATGACACCAATCAGTCATAAAATGGCGGCAAGTACGAATCTATTATTTTATATTGTTTCTAATAATGTTCAGTTCATTTAAAATGCAGTGATTTGTATCATATAATGTATATTAACATTACCTTTTGGATATATTTTTGTATATACATTGTACGTAGTATACATAATGGGCAGTGGTTTTACTTCCCACCCTAGGCATGTAATTTGTAATATTACAGTATAGTTATTTATTATTTATAGGTTTGCAATTCCGAAATATAGGAAATTGAACTTTTAACCATGGTCGCATTTCCTGTAAGTAGGACAGAACGACTATCGCGCAGAAAAAAGTATATATATATATATATATATATATATATATATATATATTTAGTTTCTGACGAATGGAAGAAGAAAGATTACCCAGGAAAACATTGGAATGTTGTCCACCTGGATGAAGGAGGAGAGGAAGACCACGAAACTAGTGGATGCAGGAAGTAAGAACTGGAATGAGAGCAAGAGGACTGGAGGACATGGATTGGATGGAGAGAGACGAGTGGAGAAGAAAAATAAAACTTGAGGCACAGAAAGATGTGTCAACATTAAAATTCTGTATATAAATAAATATATGTTTCTGCTCTACTTGTTCTAGGACGAGAAGAGGGAGACATAGGCCTACAGTAACACTTGCTCAAAGCGGAATCGCATGGGACCATTTTTTTTCCACATTAGACGAAATTCCGCATTATAAAAAAAACTAAACTTTATTAACAATCTTGGATTATAAGGTACCATCGTATATGTCGTTTTACGTATCTTGGATTAATTGTAGTTTCGTTGCCGTTAAAAAGTGAAGTAAGTACGAGCGACTTCGACGGTAACGCGCGAAAAAAGAATAGTCCCATTTCGTTAGCATTAAAAATGTGTCTTAGGCGCGTATCCTGAAATTAAAGTATGCAGTTTCGGTTTTTACGTTTTCTTCTTAGAGACTTTACTTTTACCAATATTTGTTTATTATCAAATATATTAATTGATAAAGCGCACCCCACGCTTTTGATGGTACATTTTTTTTGATAACTCTAGTTTTATTCTAGATGTGTTGGAGATGATTTTTTTGTTGACCACTTTAATTTTATTCCAAGCGTGTTGGAAATTAAAATTATTTTTCATTTTTTAGTTCGGTTTTCTAATAAAGCGTGTTTTTTTTAGTTTTTAAACTATTATTTATTATTATTTTTATATCCCGATAATAGTTTTCTACTACAGTACAGTGTCAGGCACTTTACTCTGCTACGCTGAAGGATAGATACTGGGAAGCAAGAGCCAAACTTTCTGTTTGATATGATCTTTTATGTTTTAATTTTCTGTTATCAGTTATCTGTTTACTCATAAGTCATAATTATGGGCAATGTCTTTTATAAAATCTCCTGCATTTGTATAAGTAAAAAAAACATAAAACTAATACAAGAATTAAATCTAATATGACGTCATACGGATGTAATAACTAACTCAAATTGTCTTATAAGAAGTTTCCATACCCCTCTTTCATTCACCATTCGTGCCACATGTCCTACCCATCGCAGTCATATAGATGTAATAGTCAAATGAATAAAATAAATTTTGCTCGATAGCAGGAATCAGTACCAACTAATATAATTGTTATGTATAGCACAACGGAACAACAATCGCCCCGTAATCACTAGTCAACGGTATTCGAAGAATCCACCTGTATGCAAACACGACATTCATTCCGCTCTAGACCGTAATCCTCGTGCAGTGATATTTATTTTTCACAGGGAGTAGAATACATTTAATTCACAAGGAAACTGTAAACCATTTAATACCAAAACCCACCTTGAAAGATTTCTTCCAGAGAATCGTGTGATTTACCAAGGCGTTTTCCAAATATATATATATATGCTGTTTTTAACTATAGGACACACAAATCGAAGCTAGAATCCAACAATGGCAACCCACTGTACGGAGCAGATGTTGTCGTACATCCCTGCATGAGTTAAAGCGGAGTGGAGTGAGAGGCAGGACGCAGCGCGGACGGTGGGTAGTGAGGGTTATCCTATCTGCCAATACAGGAGTTTTATTACTATCATATAGTTTAAATGAGGGATTTTGCCTCTTGATTTTAGTACCTTACAGTTAACAAGGCAGATTTTTTATATTTATTTATTTATTTATTTATTTTTTTTTGGACTCTGTCTTTTTACATCATAACGCTTCTCTGGAAGAAATTTCGAGGTAGGTTTCGGCGTGCAATGGTTGACAGTTCCCTTGACAGTAGAAATTTAAATATTTTAAAAAGATAAAACTTGCTTACAGATTGCACCATTACGTCGACTTAACATGGATTAAAATGAAAAATGTGTAATTTAAAGGTTCTTTAAAAGGAAGTCTTGTAGTTACAAATGAAAGGATACCAGCAAAGTGCTTTGATTGGTTGTTACAGCTTCTTTTTTTTTTCCAAGTGAATTAATGTATAGAGGAAATCCTTTTGATTAATTTAGCGAGGTCTTTAGTGAAGGTTCCTTAAAATTCCTTTTATTATTAATGCTTGAAATGGAGGCGGAGATGTGATTTATCAAAACTTACTTACTTTAAGCTACTGATACGCTTTGAGATTTTAGCTTTTGATTCAATGTTTCATTGTATATCTCGAATTAAACATATCTTAAATGGAATAACTTATAAAACAGCATGTAATTAACATTTCTTCCACTTTGATGACATATTATCTACTAGGGCATTCGATAAGTAATGACAATACAGTTGTGAACATTGTAATCTTATAGTTTGTTGTTGAGTAGTCTTTGTTGTATATATCTGTGATATTGAAAGTATTGAAATAGTAATATTTTATTAATACTTTTTTATTAATCTGTCTCACATTTAGTAAAGTAATACCACCCTAAAAAAAGTAGTAGAATTTGTTGAGAAGGTGGAATGGGAAATATTCGTACATCCACCAAATTCACTAGACCGAAGCCCTTGTGACTATAACTTATTCTCAAAGATCAAATAATCTCTATGAGGCATTCGATTTCACTCAAAGTGATATCCAGAAAGCTCTAGATCGACCAGATGAGAAAGATATCCAGAAATGGTGCTGCAGATGGAGTGCGGCATCTTCCAAGAATTTGGCAATGTATAGTTTACTTGAAAATGAATTATTAAATGAAGTTCGTAATACCAAATGCAACCTAAATAATTTTTTATGATGTTATAACAGTGTTGCCATTACTTATCGAATGCCTTGATAGTTTGTCGTGTAGGAGCTTTCTTGGTTAAAATACCCCGCGAGCAATGCCAGCGCTGGCATTGCTGATAGAGGAGCCACCAATGCCAGCGCTGGCATTGCTGCCAGAGGAGCCACCCATCCCTGAAGGTCAATGGCGATCTAACAGTAACCAAAAAATTATTTAGAAATAGTTTAGACGATACTGATAAAACTGATATTAAAATTCATCATCATCATCATAGTACATTCACGAATTTAGGCCATTTGTTGACCTGTTTCGGCCTCAAGAGAAACACCATCCAAAAGTCTTTTGAGTGAACGTCCTGGTCTTCTTCTTCCTGCAGGTTGATATCTTAACATTTGTTTGGGTATTCTGTGATCTTCCATTCGATGAACATGTTGCATCCATCTTGACTTACAATCAGAAATTTTGTTTTCTAAACATTCCATGTGTAATTCTTCTAAGATGTCTTCATTTTTTTTGTGATCTAGTAGTGTGTATCCTGCAGTCCTCCGTTGTGGTAAATAATCACAAAGTAAAATATTGAAATATATACCTAACAAATGCTGTAGTCCTCTACTAGGCTAATTTTTTAAAGAATTTTTAAGAACTGTAGGTCTCTCGGAAACCGATTTCCATTAACAGCAGAAGGATATGTGCTACTATTATTGTTGCTTTGCGATGCTTTTGACATCAGTGGATATCCAGCGACGAATAGCTACCGACGACGCTGTATTGTAGATATACGTAATCATTTATGTTTATTCCAGTTCAGATGTAAGACTAAATTAACAGGATGAGAAACAGAATTGTCCGAGAAAAAATGAACTTTACAATTTGTGGGAAATAAACAATTACAATGGTTAGGACACGTGAAGAGGATGAATGAAGGCAGATTGCAAACTCGGAGTTTCGAGTGGATTCCAAATCAGGGGAAAAGAAGAGGAAGACCTACGAAGGCAATGATAGAGGGAATTATGAATTTGATGAAGAACAGGGAACTGCAGGGTGGTGACTGGAAGGATATAGGTGAATGGAGGAAGAGAATCAAAACTTAGTATTGAGCAAAGGAAAATGTTATATACATTTTAAATCTGTTAAAATAATATAATAATAATAACAACAATAATAATAATACTAATAATAATAATAATAATAATAACTTTTAATTAAGAATATAGCACAATACAGTGTTTCTCCTTCAACCTAAAGTGATTTTGTCGCCTAGAGCGTGGTCCTCGCGATCATTAAAGAGCCACCTCATCTTTCTTCCTAAAGAATCTCTAGCTAACCATACCTTCTACCCTCACTCCATCTCAACGCTTCTCTAGCATCTGCCTAGTTCCACTTCTTCCATTAGATTTACGGGAAGTTCGTTGTAGATAATTCCGTCCAGCAACTCTCCTACTTACGTTTTTTAGCATTGTACATGTTGAGAGTAGAATGAGGAAGCTGCACCTTGGCTACAACCCCCAGCCTGGAGGGATCAGGTTAATTTGTAATCCAAGGTTGTCTTCCTCTAGCCTTTAGTGAATCAACATCTGAACTACAAGGCAGTAGCTGAATTAATAAATAATATAATAATAATAAATATATATAATATATAATAATAATAATATAATAATAATAGATAGATAATAAAGAATACTAATAATAATAATAATAGGGTAGCAATAGAGTAAGCATAGTAATAATATAATAAAAATATAATAATCAACTCAATAATATATAAAAATAATAATCTAGAATAATACATAATAATAATAATGCCCTAAATAATAAACTACTTCTTAATACCAAATACAGGCTTTCCATCTTTACAGAAGTTCGCCCCTTAATTCCTGCTTTCTCCAGAGATTTCCTATCTTCCCTTTTTCCATTCTTACATACCCCTCTTCATCATGGAATCATATATTCCCTCATACCATGCTCACTTCTACTTCTTCCCCTTCTCCTTCTGCCTGGTACCAATCCATTCTAACATCTGTTTAGGCCACTGGTCTTCCTACATCCGTTGTACCTGTCGCAATACCACTGTCCAGCTCTCTTTGTTTATCCTATCGATAACAGCTTCTGTAGTGCATCCATTTTTTGTCTGATAATTGTATTTATCATATTGTTGGAGCAGCCTGGATATACTCATACTTTTTAATAATCTATCGCTGCTTATCTGTAGCAAAGATTCTTTTCTGCATCCTTCATTTATTGTCCAGCTTTCTGATCCATATGTAAGTAAGTGTACTTTCTATTATTGTCTGTATAATATCTTTTTTTTTTGTTTTTCTGGTCAAATTTCTATTCCATAAACAAACCATTCAGGGATCTGATCTCCTTCCTTGCATAATTTACTCTCCTAATAATATATTTTTCACATGTACCACATTTGTCTATTGTAGAACCAATATATTTAAATTCTTCAACGCATTTAATTATCATATTATTTATTTGTAGGTCTTCTGAATTTTCTACGATTGCCACGTATTCTGTTTTAATATAATTTATCTTCAGTCCTCCTACATCAAATGCATCTACCAACTTTCTAATCATATATTCTATAGCTTCTTTATTTGTCCTATTATAATCTGGTCGTCAGCGAATAATAAATTATGCAGTAAATGGCATTAATACTGATTCCCATTCCCTACATGACTTATTCCATTTCATTAATATATCGTTAAAAACAATAATAATAATATTAATATTAATAATAATAATATAATAATAATAATAATAACTTGGATAGAAGGGGTACAAGCGGCTATGAATATCAGAGGATTGGAGGAAGATCAATGGAAAGACAGTGAAGAATGGCGTTTGGTTTCCGGAAGACGTCGGCGACTTCCATGATGCCGGATGATGATGATGATGATAAATAATAATAATAATAATATTAATAATAATAATAATAATAATAATAATAATAATAATAATAATAATAATACAACATTATGTACTTTGAAGATCCGTCTCTTCAAACAGTTTAGGCCTTTTGGAACTAGTCCCATCGTCAGCTGAAGGTATCAGGTCATTGCCATTGACCCCGTATGAAGTATTGTAGCCCTTTTGAGACTAGTCCGATCTTCAGTAGAAGATATAAGGTCTATGAAGTACTTCATAAAGAGTCATTGACAATAGATTCGCTTCCTTCTGCTGCTTGCGGGGGGGGGGGAGCACGCCGTAGAGTAGATGGTTAAGACAATATGCTACAAACTGGAAGGTTGAGGGTTCAAGTCCCGGTGGGGTCAGAATATTTTAAACTGACCCAAACCTTCTGGTGGCATCATGGCCCTAGAGATCGACTCAGCCTTTAACGGAAATGAGTAACAGACGCTTGTTCTGGGGGTAAAGGGGGCCGTTACGCAGCGCTGACAACCCGCCTGACATCAAGTGCCGATTGTCTACAAAAAAAAATAGGAACCTTAAGCGTCTACTATCCAAAGGGTCTGCTATGGTCTGTAGTGGGATAACTTTATCTTACCTTACCTTCTGCTGATGATGAGATAGTCCCTAAAGCCTATAGTATTTTAATAGTCTAAGAAGTTAAGGAGACGAACCTTCAAGATACATAAATTTATATTATAATTTTAATAATTACTGTACATGGCCGGGATCGGTGGATTTTTTAGGATGGAAAAATCCAAGGAGCAAGTCCTCCGGGAGGGACTTTAAGCCTTGGGTCCCGAGTCTGAAGATTTTCAGGCTCGTAAAAGATCCTTAAGCCTGAATGAAAAGGCCTCTAAGCAAAATTTACCGAAGTTTTCCGTCCTAGTACTACCTTTGTTTCCTAGATGTCAGTATGAGTCGGAACGCTGACTACGGATCACTCAAATGACATATATACAAAAACAAGTGTAACTAAATTAGTATGGTTCAAACTCTTCCCTGTAGGGGAGAGCGCCTAAATCTCTGTTAAGGGAAATATGGGCTTATAAGATTACAAGAAGAACTAACATCTCAACAGAGTTTTAGTATAAATTTTTTAAATATTGACTTGGCACTTGTAATATATAGTCACAAACAGATTATTTAGGTATTATATCCCCGCCCTCTAGTAATAATATGATTTGTTTTAAACGGATGTAGTAATTTAGGAACATGTTTGTCGTTTATTGTTAAGGAAGGAGGGTTTAGTTGTACACCCCTTTGGTTTCACCCCTGCAGACTGTTTGAAGTGATGCTGTAGTGTGGAAAATGAAACGTCAGTCACTTGGATAATATTCTGTGAGGAGTTGTTAATATTCGCCCTATGTTCAGTTCCTTGTTCACCCGGCAGATGACTCTTATTGCAAGATTTATCTATTGTGTCTCAGGTTGAAAATACTTCGTTTAGTTATTACTAACACACATCGAATCCATAAGTTCAAGGCCGCGCAAACAACAACAACAGTAATAATGATAATGATAATATAATAATAATAATAATAATTTATTTATATACAGATTTTCAATGTTACACATCTTTCTGTGCCTACTACTACTACTACTACTACTACTATATGCTACTGCTGCTCCTATTGCTGCTACTGCTAGTATTACTACTACCACCACCAGTACTACTACTACTACTACTACTACTACTACTACTAATAATAATAATAATAATAATGATGATGATGATGACGATAATAATAATAATATCTTGTTTATTAGGAATTTCTCTACAATACAATAGTTTTCCTACAGCCCATTGTAAATTTTACTCCTCCATAAATCCCTTTTCTCTGCATCACTCGCTGTTAATCCTCTCGACAGCATACTCCTAAGCACCCCTTGAATTCACTGTTCTTTGGTCACCTTATCTACTGTTGCCCTCCGCTCCTTGGGTATCCTGTCATCTTACATCCTCTTTACGTGGCCAAACCATTTTACTTTTATTATTTTTTCAATAACTTGTAGCACATCTTTTTGAACATCCATTATTTCTCCTATTTACTATTTCTAATTTTGTCTCTTCTAGAATTTTTAGAAGTCCTCCTCCAAAAGTCAATTTCTGTCACCAATAGTTTATGTGCTTGCTCTCTGCATAATATCTAAGTTTTCGCACCATACAATAGTATACTCTCCACCAATGAATTTGTTCAGAATGTTCCTACTCCACAACAACGAATTTAACCGATGATGATAATAATAATAATAATAATAATAATAATAATAATAATGGTTATAATAATAATAATGATAATAATAATAATAATAATAATAATCTATCTATCTATCTTCAGGTTTTTACAGCTGCTGCCGTCTTCCTGTGCCAAACCTCCAAAGCCTACGGTCTTGGGCATCTTCGATGCTTAGCCCTCTAGCTTGCATTACTGTCTTCATGTTTTCCTTCCATGTTAACCTTGGTCTTCCTCTTTTCTTCTTTCTGTTAGGATGCCATTCATATAGTTGCTTCGGCCATCGCTCATCTTCCATTCTTAAAACATGTCCTAACCACTTTAATTCCTTTTCCTCAATTCTTTCAATTATGCTTTCTTCTGCTTCCATTTTGTTTCTAATTTCCTTATTTGTGACACGTTCTAATTTAGACTTTCTGGCACTTCTTCGTAAATAATCCATTTCTAGAGCTATTAGTCTATTCTTGTAGTACTTATTGATTGTCCATACCTCACTTCCGTACATTGCAACAGATTCCACCAATGTTTTACCAATATATTTTTTTGTGTCTTTCCAAATATGCTTATCCCACCATATGGAATTTAATGATGATATTATTTTGCTACTCAATTCAATCTATGTTTTATGTTCTCTTTGCCTATACCTTCGATGTTATCCATAATCATTCCCAAATATTTAGTTTGTTTCACTTGCTTTATTTGGATTCCATCTTCCAATACTAAGTTTTCTCTTTCATTGCTATTTATTGCCAGATATTCTGTTTTTTGTAAATTTACTGTGAGACCCCATGATTCATATGTGCTTTTCAACCTTTTTATCATGAATTCCATATCAAAATTGTCTTGCGCTAAAACCAGTTGATCATCGGCAAATTGTAATGTCAGCAAAAATCTATTGCCTATTGGGATCCCCATACCTTTGCAGCTTTGTTTCCATTTCGTTAATATAAATTCTACATAAATATTAAATAAAATTGGTGATAGACTGCACCCTTGTTTCAATCCCTTTGAGGTGTTTATAGGATTAGACATTATATTTCCCATTTTAACATAAGCGGAGTTATCTTTATAGGTTTGTTTAATAATTTCTATTAGGTTTCTGTCAATATTGTATTCTCCAATACTTCCCATAATTTGTTCCTCGGAATTGAGTCATAAGCTTTCTCTAAATCTATCATTGTCAAATGGGTTTGTTCTCCAACTGCAGTCCGTTTTTCAATTAACTGTTGTATTGCAAATATATTGTCAACACATGACCTTCCTGGTCTGAATCCATTTTGATCTTCTCCTAATTTGTCTTTAACATCTTTTTGTAACTTTGTTTTTAATAACTTCGTAAATATTCCATATAATGTGTTATTTATACTTAGTCCTCTGTAGTTTTTTGCGTCTCTTCTATCGCCCTTCTTGTATATTGGTACTATGTAGCTTATTTTCCATTCATCAGGAATCTTCTGTAACTGCAATGCACTTATTATACAAGTCCCTCAATCTACCTATTAAATTTTTTGGGCCATATTTAATTAACTCATTTGGTATGTTTTCCCGGCCCTGGTGCCTTTTTATTCTTTAGGGTTTAAATTTCTAATTCTATATCTATTGTATCAAATTCCAGGGCGTTCATTTCTATGGATGGATTTTCTGTTGTTTCCATAAACTCATTTCTAGTTTCTGACAGTAAAGCTTTGTAATGTTTTTCTGCGTCTGATTTTGCTAACAAATTTATCTTGCTGGGTCCTTGGTTGGTTTTCAGTGTTTTTAGAAATCTCCATACTTCTGATGATTGTGATCCTCTTATATAACTTTCTATTTCTTGGCATTTGCTTTTCCATAATTTGTTTTTTTTCTTCTATCACTTTCCTTTTAACTTTGGCGTTTGTTCTCTTGTATTCTATCCAATTTTCTGTTGTTTTATTTGCCAACCATTCTAAGTAGCATTTTTTCTTCTTTTTGGTTAATTCTTCAATATCATCATTCCACCAATCTTGGGTATTTTGTTTTTTATTTATTGTGCCTAATGCTTCTTTTGCTGCCGAATGTATTATTTCCTTTAATTGATTATATTCTTCTTCTATGTCTTCCTTGTAATCCAAATTCTCAATTTTAATCCTCAGTCTTTCTTTATATAAGTTTTTGATACTATCCTGATTAAATAAATACAGTTTAAATTTTTCTTCCTGCTTCGGTTGCATTGTTGATTCCCTTGCTTCATCATGCACTTTTTTCCCTGTAGGGAATTTGGGGATGATCTGTGCTGTGAGTAGATAGTGGTCAGAACCACAATTTGCTCCTCTTTTAACCCTTGAGTCCTTAATAAATAAGGAAGTATTTTGCTTTACAATTATGTAGTCTATTATTGATTTCTGATTGAGACTAGGTCGTTCCCAAGTAAATTTATGAATATCCTTATGGTCGAAAAATGTGTTTACTATCTTTAAATTATGTTGTTTGCACATCTCTATGATTCTATTTCCATTATCGTTGACTTATTGTTCCCCATATTTTCCTACTGCTTCATCATTGTTTCTTCTACCCACTTTCCCATTTAAATCTCCCATTAGTATTAGTTCTTCATTACTTCGTATTTTCTCTATTTGTTCCACTAATACTGAATAGTACTTTTCTTTCTGACTCTGTGCAGCATCATCTGTTGGTGAGTAGACTGCTAAGAACACCATTGTTCTTCCCATAAGCTTCATTTTAATCTTTAGGCATCTTTCATTAATATGTTCATATTCTGTTATGTTTTTACTGTATTTCTTTTTTACAAACATTGATACTCCTGCTTTAGCTCTTTTTGATTTATTTACACCTGACCAAAAATGTATGTAGTTTCCTAAATATGAATTTCCCGATCCTTTCTTTTTTGTTTCCGTCACTGCTGCAATATCTATATTGTTCTGGAATAATTCTCCTGCTACTTCATTAATTTTGTTTCTAATTCCTCGTACATTCCACGTGCCTATATTCAATGTCCGTTTTCGTTGCTTTTGTCTTTCATACTTTTTCCCGTCCGGCTTTGATTGATTTGGTCTTTTAGCATTTTGTTTTTTTTTCTAATGTGTGGGGAGCTGGCCCACAGCATAAACCCCCAACCTGGAGGACCAGGAAAATTTCTGTCTGGGTTTTCCTCCCATAGCCTTTGAAGATCCCTCTTCACCGCAAGGCAGCGTTTCTCTATTTCCCTTAGAGATAGGGTTGCCTCTTCCGCCAGATCCGCCGTGATGAAGGACTCCTTCTGCGCCGACTCTGCCGTTGAGGTCTTCACCGTAACCCTGGCTAGGGGCCCTTACAGAGTACTATCAGTCGGAGCCAACTGAACCCTGGTTTTTTAACGAGGTTGTTACTCCTCCCCCTCCTCCTTTCTCATCCGGGCTTGGGACCGGCCATGGCGGAGTTAATAATAATAATAATAATAATAATAATAATAATAATAATAATAATAATAATAATAATAATAATAATAATAATAATAATAATAATAATAATAATAATAATAATGATAACACTGGGGAACAGTGATTTTGGTGCCTTAATGTTTTCACCTATTTATGGGTATATTTGGGTCACTGATTCCAAAGATGATTTCAGTTTCGTCCTATCAGCTCTAGTTTTTGAGATAGAGTTTATTCAAATTATATACCAGTTCAAAAATACTGGTCCACATATACAACTATATTACTCGCATACAATTAAATACAAAAGAACAAATACTTTCTTTTTCATGAAACAACTGTATCTATATAACTACCATAATTTATTTACACATTAGTCTCGTTAGAATCATTAATTTTCCTCCATCAGGTCGCAGAATCCCCGTTTCTGTGATTTCCTCCGATGCAATGATCTTGGACATTCTCGGTGGATGCTCCAACAGTAGTCCGCCATCATATGTATATCCCACCGTCCACGATACCTTTCTTCCATTGTACTTAATTCCTGGTGAAAACGCTCACCCTGTTCCTCACTTACATCTCCAAGATTGTCTGGAAATCGATCCAAATGACTGTGTAGGTAGTGTAATTTGATGCTCATGTTACAACCTAGTGCACAAAAAGCAGTGAGCATATTCTCCACTAGTTCATCACTATTAGGAGACTTATAGTTTCCAAGGAAATTCTTCACTACCATACAGAACGAAGACCATGCGGCTGCTTCAGTATCATTCATTGAGTCTTGAAATTGATGGTCATTAATAAGTTGGCGGATTTGTGGTCCATCCAATATACCTGCTTTTATTTTTTCCTTACTCAGTGCAGGAAATTTTGTACATATGTAGCCAAAACATGTTCCATCTCTATTCAACGCCTTGATGAACTGTTTCATTAAACCAAGTTTAATATGCAGTGGTGGCAAGATGATGTTGTTTCTGTCAACCAAAGGTTCTGCAACGATGTTTTTTTCTCCAACGGTCATGCTTTCTCTAAGAGGCCAATGCCTTCTCACCCAATGTTGATCTTTGGCTCTAGAGTCCCATAAACATATAAAGCATGGGTATTTGGTGTACCCACCTTGTTGTCCTAGAAGAAAATTCACCATCTTGAGATCGACACACATTACCCATTGGTGATCACGGTAAGAGATCTTCTCTAGCACTGTAGCTATTGTATGTTGATTTTCACGCATAGAAACTGAGTGACCAATTGGGATTGACCTGTATATGTTCCCATTATGCAAAAGAACACATTTTAGGCTGCGTTTGGAGCTATCTATAAATAACCGCCATTCACTTGGTGTGTATTTTCTTACACCCAGCTTCATTAACAGTCCTTCAACATTCATACAAAAAACAAATTGATTTTCTACTGTGAAGAATGGCAGGAAGTCTGTTTCTCTTTTGCGATAGACTGTGACCTTTGTTCCCGGTAACAGACATTGTTTCTCTGCCAGCCTGGAAGCTAACAACTCAGATGACTTCTTTGGAAGACTTAGATCCCTTATGAGGTCGTTCAGTTCCGCTTGACTAAAACCGGATGAAACTGATGAAGGTCCTGGGAAATCGCTGTCATTTCCCTCAGAATAGCTTTCAGTTGAATCATCCTCTTCTTCTGGTGACTCTGGAAGACTGGTAAAAATTGGAACAGGTATCTCCTCTGAATGTGGAACAGGGCGTCTTGCGGAGCGTAGATTGGGATATACCCATCTATTCCGGTTTTTGCTATTGATGCCCTTTACATTGACTGAACAAAAATAGCAGTCATCACTATGGTTAATTTGTTCTCGCCAGATCATTGGTTCCCCAAATTTCAAGCATTTCCGTTTCCCATTTGTCCATTGTCGTAGATGCTCTGTGCACGTTTTACATACAATGTGAGGTGCCCAAGGCTTATCTTGATCTCCCAGTTGTACTTTGAAATAGGCCAAATAAGCTCTTCTTACAAAGTCAGTTATAGGTTTTCTTTGTTGAGTGAATGTGTACTCCCCACAGATGAAACAAAACACATCAGGATTATTCACACATTTTCTTCGTGTTGAAGCCATGTCAGTCTAGAAAAAGGATAAACAATTGTCAAATTAGTAAAATTACATATGCAAACGGCAACAACAACATGAATATAACTTGGATTAAATCAATTAGTATTATGCAAACAATCGATTTACAATGGTGGTACATAAGAGCAGTATCATCAATATCTTGCAAACTAGAGCTGCTGCAACAAAATGGATGACATTTTTGGAATCAGCAGTGCCGAAATACCCAGAATCAGGTGAAAAATTTCAGGCACCAAGAAAAAAATATTTTTTTGTTCCCCAGTGTAATGATAATAATAATAATAATAATAATAATAATAATGGTAATAATAATAATACCTGACTGAGTTAAGACCTTAATATCTTGTCTACCATTCATTCAAGCTAAAAAAATAAACAATACATAAATAACTCTTACAATAAAAAAAATTGTTACATAGTATACCTACAATTACACTGAGCAACAAAAAAGAAATATTTTTTTTTGTCTCAGAAAGAAAAATGTGTGATTCTGATAGTATTTTTTCTCCTGGATTCAATTATGATATCGGGTTTTCTCCATCACGCAAGGTTTCCGAGAGACAGGAATTAATAATTTTAAACACTTTAATATTTTCTACATTCGTAACTCGGATATTCCAACATTCGGACTCACCTAGAAAGTAAGAAATGACGATTTTCTGCTGTATTTCGCCTGTGGAGCTCTCTCTCTTGATGGTCCAACAATAATCGGCCAGCATTTTAGGCATTCCATTTGCCTTGACATTTCTTTTCCATAGCTGAAACCATTTGAGTTACCTCATTTGGTTTTATTTTACAATGGTCAAATGGACGAAAAAGTTTATTAAAAATAATTATTTAAATCCATTAATTGAAATTGAAATAAAAGAAAACTGTGGGTGATGGAGAAATTCCGAATACATATTTGAAAACACGATAAAAACTGCATTAAGTACAACTATTGGTACTCATGAGACAAAAATCATGTTGACTAGTGTTATTATTTACAATATATTTTGATTTGCTCTAGATTTAACTAATAAAATGTAAAATATACTAGATAGAAAAATGAGAAGAAAAAAATATTAATGACATAGAATAAATTTAGTTCTGGAGAAAAAATAATTATTTAACAACAAGTAATTGTATCAGCGTGACTTAAAAGAGTCAAGAGTGCGGCAACCTCTGATATCTTGAGAGAGGTAATTCCAGGACCAGGCAGAGGCTACTGTGAAATAAGTAGAATAAGAGGAAATGCTGTGTAGAGGGATTCCAGACATCCCTATAATGAGCTAATATTTTCGAACTTCCCCTTTTACCTTTTTAAATAATAGTTAAGTTATTCTCCGACTTCATTCTTGGCGTACCTACTGGGCTCTTTCTCTCTGTTTTTCCTACAGGCTGTTTCCTTCTTCTTCTTCTTCTTCCTTACAAGTATTAGGCCAAGGCCTGTTACGATCCTATAGAAAATTTTCCCTCCAGCGTTTCATAGAACGGCCCAGAGATCTTCCGGAAAATTCTCGTATAAAACTTGAAAGCATAATAATAGTCCCTTCGATTGGTTACTGGCCAAAGGAAGGCAAGATCAGTGATGGGGCTGCCATATTATAGCCTCTGGTCAGGCTTTTCTGGAGAAGAAAAGAAAATAAAGGAAAGAAGAAATGGAAGAATGGAAAGATTTCCTAGCCCTCGGATGCCCTAATAGCGTCAGGGTCGAAAAAAAAAAAGAGTTAACCAAGAGAGGTTAAATAGTAAAGTTAAAGTGGCTGTTTCCATGCCACTATTATATCCACCATTCGTGCCACTGCACCGATTGTGCTAATTTAATATAATAAAATAAAAATAATATTTCTTGCTGCTGAGGTGGGAGAATAACATTAACTATGATTTGAGGGAAGTAGATTATACAGGGAATGATTGGAAAGCATTAACTCAGGATAGGGATGTATGTAGAGCTTATGTCCGTGCGGCCATGAACCTATGGATTCGATAGTGCCAGTGAGTAAGTAAGAGTTTCTTGCTGCTCGGGCCTTACTTGAACTCTTGTTAAACCTACCAGTACGTCTGGACCACTACTTGAAGAAAATGAAATGAGCTACGTATGTCGTCTGTGTTAAACCTGGTAGAACGTTAAGGAAATTGGATCACGTAGCAATTTTACAGATCAACGTATGTTCTCCAATACATTGTCTCAATGCTTCACTCGTTTTATTATTTTATATCCTCGTCTCTGGATTAATGTACACGATTTATTCCCTGAAGTTTTACTGGCTCTCTCACCTGGTTTGTCTTCGTTCGTTGCCTCCTCTATACTAACTCCGAGCTAAGTTCCAGTTGTACTGTAAACAAACTTGCATAAGATATTATTCCGCCGACTCTGTTTATTGGGGGAACCGTGGCACCACTTTACCCGCCATATGAGTGAATTGTGTACGGTACTGTTCGAGTCCGGTGGGGTCAGGGTTTTCAAACTGACCCAAAACTTCTGGCGGCACTATAGCCCTGGGGTCGACTCAGCCTCTAACGGAAATGAATACCAGACTCTTGTTCTGGGGGTAAAGGCGGCCATTACACAGGGCTGACAACCCGGCTGACATCAAGTGCTAATTGTCCAGAAAAAGTGGGAACCTTAACCTCATACTATCCCAGGGAGCCTCCTGAGGCCTGTAGTGGGATCGCTTTACCGTTTATCTTTGCTGTCATCGATAGAAACATTCTTCTTGGGCAACATCGTATTTTAAGGGAAATAAGACTGAATAGAAGGTAAGATGGTACCAATAATTAGGAACTTCCTCCATTTTTATTCATTTATGACAAAAAAATTATATATATGGGCCTACCTAATTATACTGTATCCGAGTTAAGTTCCAGTTGTGCTGTAAACAAACTTGCATTGGGGGAACCGTGGTGCTACTTTTACCCGCCATATGGCTGATTATGTACGGCTCTGTCATCGATACAAACATTGTTCTTGGGCAACATCGTATTTTCGGGAAATAAAACTGAATATAAGGTAAGATTATACAGTGCACAGACGAAGTGTATGAAAGCAGTAAGTATTTCATACCCAGCGCATTATATCATGAAGGATTGTACTATAACTTACTTTCATTTAGATGCTGAGCGGGCGTGTTAGTACCGAGTCTGACGGACACACTTCAAAATTTTTATCATCACCCTTACTTCACAGTGAACTACGAAATATTAAAATATGAAGTAACTAAACTGAATAAGAAGAGCAAATTTAATTACCGTAAAACATAAAATATATAACATAACATATAATAGGCCTGAAATAATCTACAGATGTGAGTGACATCCTGGACAGTTCCTAAATTCTCAGGTAGTAAGCCATTGTATCGCTTGCAATTCCTTGTGCCCCCCTAGGTTCCTTGCTTTCATTCTTCTCGTCTGTAGACTATAGTAATAATTAGGAACGTTCTCCGTTTCTTTTTTATTTATGACAAAAAATATATATGGGTCTACCTAATCAGACGTTTACCCCTTTCTTTCCATGATGTCGATAGATATCCTTTATTTACAATATTATTATGAGCAGAATATATGCTCCATGCTAACTTACTGTAAATTCTGCTGTTATTTTTTTTCCGCATCCTTACTGTAGGATATGTTCCACTGAACTGTTTGCTAACATTCAAAATAATTAGTTTGTCTCCTCCCTTCAAATGGTTTCATTTCCAATGTTTTAAGACATTCTTGAGAAAAGGGGTCATTTTGAAACAATTGAAATCCGAATGAATTCTGCATTG
Source organism: Diploptera punctata (assembly GCA_030220185.1). Classification (NCBI taxonomy): domain Eukaryota; kingdom Metazoa; phylum Arthropoda; class Insecta; order Blattodea; family Blaberidae; genus Diploptera; species Diploptera punctata. Next base: position 1,173,446 of record JASPKZ010005677.1, on the reverse strand, counting down.
CGCGTGCGTTAGAACAAAACAATGCTTATTCAATCTATTAAAATTGTAATTATACAGAGACTTAGATCTGCTGAAATGAGATACTTTCGGAGGACTGCAGAATACACACTACTAGATCACAAAAGAAAAAATGAAGGCATCTTAGAAGAATTACACGTGGAACCTTTAGACAACAATATTTCTGATTACAAGTCAAGATGGATACCATATGTTCGTCGAATGGAAGATCACAGAATACCCAAACAAATGTTGGAGCTATCAACCTGCAGGAAGAAGAAGACCAGGACGTCCACTCAAAATACTCTTGGATGGTGTTTCTGTTGAGGCCTAAACAAGTCAATATATTACCTAAATTCGTGAATGTACTATGATGGTGATGCTGCTGATGATATGTTTTAAGGTTCTCCCATATATGTTATACAGACATGTGCTAGGTAATACATATTTTTGTAATCCCCCCCCCCTTATTTCGGATGTTAGAGAGCGAACTACATTTTCTTACACGCTTAAAGATAAACCATTATCCGACCAAAGAAAATGTACTTTGTTTACATTACAATTGGAACTTAGCTCGGAAGATATACTATCCGACACAGCAGAACATTGACCGGCTTCGTTTGTGGACGATTTGCGAACTAATGCCGTGTCATTCCGCGTACACTCGCTTCACGTCAGTCTGTGGCGTCGAGAAGTGAAGTGTTATTACTAGAGCCCAAATGTTAGGCACTTAAAAATCAAAATAGGCAGGCAAAAAGGCACTAAAAGCAATAATATAGGCACTAAAAATACAAAATAGGATCTTAAAAACTGAACTACAACATAACTTTTTACAGTCTTACGTTAAGAATATAAACATATGCTATCAATAGCATGCGAATATATCAGTGATACTTTTGGAATTTGTTTTGCCTTTTTACAAAGAGCAGAACCTTCTTTGTCACTCAGCAATGTTTGTATTGGTAATAAGCAAAGAACTTTTCTCCAAGCCTTAGGGTCGATGGTAACCGATGTAGTTTTAAACTTATCCAAGATGTCGGAACTTGAAGACTTCGATCATGTTTTCGGTATACGCGGAGAAGAGGAATTTGATAGAGTCTACCAAAGAATTCAACTGGAAGAACAGGAGAATCGGCGTAATATTGCGCGTCGCAGACGTGTTTGTATACGGTATTATTTGCGGGATGCAAGCATAAATGCATTCCTCTAAAGCAGACGAAAATAACGGAAGTGGTTTTATCGCTGAGAATTCTGGGTAATTCGTTGCCAATATTACGAAAACGTCAACATTCATGCATGACCGGTAAGGCGGCCGTTAATTCGATCTCAGCTCACCAGTGATTGGAAGTAATTTGAGTAGAGACTAATGTATTTGCATACGACCCTTAGAGCCGGAGCATAATACAATGGGACGTAGCTTAGGGCTATTTCACTTAAAGAGAATGCATGAGGTGGAAAAATACAATATTTACCTAACGGGAGTGCATTGAGGGGGAAAACATTTACCTGCTAGGTTATTGGGTTATTGCCACCCTTATCCTAAAATAGTCCACCGCTGTGGTCTCAAGATAGCGTGCTGCCTTGTCAAGCAGCGGGCCCGGGTTCGATCCCCGGTCGGGGGCACTTTTTCTGGGTGAGGTTTTATCGGGGTTTTTCCTCACCTGTAAGACAAATGTCAGGAAAACTTTAAGGCCCAAACGGTCCCCGAAATCATATAGCCATCATCATCATCATCATCATCATCATCATCCTTATCATTATCATCATCATCGTCCTTCACCGGCGTGGAAAGCAACGGGAAGCTACCACACCTACAATTCCCTAGTAAAGCTGGAAGCATAGCATGAAAATGCTATGATTGCAGTGAAGGACCTGCCTTCGGCAGAATTACTACGGAGGGATCCTAAAATATTCTAAGGGAATTTATGAAAAGAACACTTGAAAACTTCTATGAAATGATTTGTGCCATGAAGTTTGTCCATTTCAATTAATTTAATTGAAACACTGAGTTAATTTCGAGAAAAAATTGCAAATAGGCATTTATAGGGATTATAAGCTGAAATAGGCATTTATAGGCAAAATGAACTTAATGGAAAACAACTCTAGGTCACTTTTACAATAACTATAGGCATTTTCCCTAACATCCGGTCTCTAGGCATTGCCGTAAGTCCACTGGTTTAGAGTTACATTTGCTATTTGTTCCTGACTTTATATAGTTAGTTTCTATACCTGTGCTATGACTGGAGGTAAACGTTACACTTTGTCGTATAACATAAAGCGAGTTGTTTAGCTTAGCATAGAACAATAAGGTGTTACAGTAAATATTATTTAGCTTACATGAATTGAGTATTTATTTTTCGAACATTTTTTGTAAATGACAGAGCATAATGGCAAAACATGACAGATACAATAAAGTTGGTAGAATTGTATGAACAGTTGCATTATTGGTTTCTATACTGTAGAGATTTCTCGCGATAAATTGAATATTCGATTCATTGCTTTGTGACATTTGATACCATCAAAAGCGTTGGTTGCTATGGGAAACAGTAACAGCAGAATCACGGTTCCGCGTCATTATATTTTTTTATCTTTCTGTCGCAAGTTGGGTGTAAAATTGTATTCCCTTTTCCTCCATCGACATTACCTGTCCCCGTCTGTCATGCTGATGTACCCTCTTGTTCAGTTAACATTTTCATTTTATACGCAACGTAAATTGCCCGGATAAACAGAATGCTCAACATTTTTCGTTTCTATATTTGAATCGTAGGATTAGCTTGAGTGTTGTTAATACAGTAAAAGCTCCTTATTCGAATTTAGCACATATCCTTTATTAACCCAAGACGACTTTTACAAAGAGCGTTTGAAACCTAATGGACAAATAAACATAAAAGAAAAACAAAACTTTTTGTCATCCGTTGTTTAAAAGCCACCGCCGTCGTAATTCACGTGCCGCTATGTCCATTATAAATGCCGCCCTCGCCACGATCGGTGTTTTATTGTTTCAGCTTGTCATTCGTTGCAATAATTTTGATTCAATAACATGTTTCTCTTCTGCTTTGTTGCCATTTTTAATGTCGAGTAAAAGGAAAGAAAATTAATTCCGAAGCGGAAGAAAGTAGTGTTGCCGCTTAAGTAAAAACAGAAATGCTTGATCCTTTAAGCGTTGGCAAGTCGTTTGCGTCTATAGCACGCTGTTTCAATGTTAATGAATGAACTGTCGTTTCATCAAGAAATCCGAAGACGAAATAAGGAATTCTATCGCTGAATTCACAGCTGAATGTCAATCTGAATTGAAAGACCTTATAAAGCGGCAAAACAGGAACAAATAACAATTTCTTTAACCTCTTGCCTAAGCCTGACCGTAATAATTAATATAAATTGTTCAAAATCTCTCATTAATTGATTTTATTTTGATAATTTTTATTTTATTTTGGAACTTTGGAAAGTATTCCCTCTATACCCATACAAATTACCATTTCATATTCGCGGCATATTTTTGGAACATATCCCCCGCGAATAAGGAGCTTTATTATTATTATTATTATTATTATTATTATTATTTAATATCTTGATAAATGGTGCTTTCATGAGGCTTGTTCATCATCATTGGTTCTACAGCCCGTTGCAGGCCTTCACCGCCCCTACAATGTGCTTCCATTCGTCTCTATTCTCCGCCCTCCCTTCTCCATCCTTGTATACACAGGTGTCCTCAGGTCCTGTCCAGCCATCTAATATTAGGACGGTTCACAAACTCTTCGGTTTCCATTTATAGTTGTCAATGTGACTTTACGACATATGTCTGATTCCTCTTCCCTGTAGAGATGACCCAGCCATCTAATTCTTGCCATCTTAATTGCCCTAATGATAACAATATCACCATATAGTTTATATAATTCATCATTATATTTAATGCACCAATTTCCATTCTCCCATATTGGACCAAATATTTTCCTTAATATTTTTCTTTCAAATATTCTAATTTTATATTCTTGGGTTTTTGTTAGGGCCCAACTTTCACAGCCATATATGGCAACAGGTCTCAAAAGAGTTTTATAAATTTTTATTTTTGTTTGACGACTTAGATATCGGGAACACATTTTTTTGGTCGGAAATATCCCTTGCTGGCCAACATCAGTCTATGATTGATTTCTTTATCAATCATATTTTCATTCGTTATCATAGTGCCCAGATATTTAAATTCCTTAACTTTTTCCAACTGTAAAACAGGCATCTTTGCTTAGTCTCCTGTTATTTCCATATATTTTGTTTCGCTTTCATATCGTTAAGCCCATCTTGTCTTCGTATCGTTACGCCAACTTCTGTTATACATTTTGAGTTCTTCAATAGTCTTTTGTATGCGTCCTGCTTTAATTTAGTACAGTGTGCTCATAAAGTCCCAATACATTTTTCGGATAAGTAGTCCAAATAAAACAAACATTATAATTTAGTATCTTCTACAAATTCAGTGTTCCACATGACCTCCATCAATTTCAAAAAAAGTTTCCCAACGATGCACTGTCGCCCGGAAAACATTGTAATCTTTTCACTCGCTTGGCATATGCATTCTTTCAGTACTTGCAGATTAGGAGCCTTGGTTCTGTACACCTGTTGCTTATAAACCCCAAGCGAAAAAGTCCAGAGATATGAGATCTGGCGAAAGAAGTGCCCAGATACGAGAAGATGCCCTTCCAATCCACATGCCATTGAAATACTGACGTACAGTCAGAGCAAAGTGTGGTGGTGTTCCATCTTGTTGTAACGCCACTGTATACATGATGCCATCTTGCAGTAACTGTGACTGTAAGAAAAGTTGCAACATATCAAGATACATGTCTCCTGTGATTGTTTGCTCGTCGAACACCTGTGGGCCGTAAACGTTCCGTTTAGTCAAGCCAGACCAAACCCCCCTTCACTTTCGGTAAATGCCTTTCCCACTTGGTTGTTTAATTGGGAAGTTCGTCCGCAACAAGTACGCTATTATTATCAATAATAACTTACAGTTAAAAATAATTTGTTTTCTGTGCAATCCATCACTTTTAAATAAGGTAGCATCAGAAATTGAGTTTCTCAAATTTAACAAATACAAATATATATTCCGTATACCAGAAAAATTGGACCATAAGTTTGAACTGTTGAGGGATTCGCTTAGTTTGGAAAGTTTCTGTGAAACGGACTTATATATATCTGTGAATTGTATGGTTATTTTCGGTGTCTACTAAGTATAATCGGGAAGATTTTAAACTATTTTTCAAAAATCGGCTAAACTTTACAACATATGACAAGACTTTTAAGTACTCTAATAAACTCCTGTCAAATTTTATTCTTAGAGTTCCATTTTTAAAGTTACTTACTACCATTTACAATGATTTTTAGATGTTTTCTAACGATTATTTGAATATATTGAATATTATAGTATTGAACTACATACGTACTGTGAAAACGTGACAGCCATATTGATTGTAACGTATATTCTATGCATCCAACAAAGACTATGTACGTGTTCCAATATAGCCAACGTAGCGTAGCTAATAATTAGCTTTACACATATACTTCAGAATTTCACAACTTACTATTTACCCTAACTACGTGGGCGTTGCATTCTTTCACATGTTAGAGCACTTACATTGCGTCAGATTAGCTTTTAGGTTGGTATTTCATAGGTTAGAGTACTTAAATTGCGTTAGGTTAGCTTTTAGGTTGGTCCTTCACAGGTTAGAGTACTTAAATTGCATTAGATTAGCTTTTAGGTTGGTACTCAGGTTAGAGTACTTAAATTGCGTTAGATTAGCTTTTAGGTTGGTCCTTCACAGGTTAGAATACTTAAATTGCGTTAGATCAGTTTTTAGGTTCGTCTTTAACAGGTTAGAGTACTTTAAATTACGTTAGATTAGCTTTTAGGTTGGTCCTTCACAGGTTAGAGTACTTAAATTGCGTTAGATCAGTTTTTAGGCTCGTCTTTCATAGGTTAGAGTACTTAAATTGCGTTAGATCAGTTTTTAGGTTCGTCTTTCACAGGTTAGAGTACTTAAATTGCGCTAGATTAGTTTTTAGGTTGGTACTTCACATGTTAGAGTACTTTAAATTGCGTTAGAATAGCTTTTAGGTTGGTATATCACAGGGTAGAGTACTTATATTGCGTTAGGTTAGCTTTTAGGTTGGCTGGCAACGCGAGTTCAAATATTGTGTATATGTTGGCTACATCCCGTGACCATAGTGTAAAGCGATTCGCGTCTGTTGGCGCATGCGCATGGTGTATGGTTGGAGTTTAGAAAAATGTTTCTTGTCACAAGAATCTTCTCATGAGAACAGTTACATTGCTTCGGAATTCACTAATATCACGGAATTACCAATATTTGTCCTAACATTTGTAAGATTTTGTACATACATTTTTCTTACGTAACGTTCATGAGGCGACATTCCTTCTATGATAAAGCGTCTCTATTGCATTGGCATTGTTCAATTTTTAATAACAGATCAGCCGACATTGTTACATGTCAGATCTTTGTTTAGAATTTTTTCAATACATTCTGCAAATTCAATAAGTTATTTTTTGTATCCATATCCAAGATATTGAAAATTCAATATATAAGAGTTGCTGTAATAAAGAATGCAATGAACTAAATTCTTTTGTGCTCCATGGAATTCTTCTCCCTGATATAGCTCAATCAATTTATAAAGACAAATATTCACGTTCTTTATAAAGATTTTGATATCTCTCTGAAGACGAGTATCTTTGCATTTGCTTATCTAGAAGCGAATATTAAAATCATTATAATTTACACATCTCATAGTGAATTGACTTTGTTTTAACGAGTTATGAAGGAATGTTTATATTTAGATTGTTCTCATGTAACACCTTCACCGATCCTATCTAGTTGATCTATAGAATGCAAGAATACAGATTACCCACAAATACATTGAAATAGTGTCCACCTGGAAGAAGAAAGAAAAGAAGACCTCGAAACTCGTGGATGCCAGAAATAAGTACAGGAATGAGAACAAGAGGACTGGACGTCATGGAGTGGATAGATAGGGACGAGTACTTACTTACTTACTTACTGGCACTATCGAACCCGTACGTTCATGGCCGCGCGGACATAAGCTCTCCATACATCCCTATCCTCAGCTAATGCTTTCCAATCATTCCCTGTATAATCTTGTATTGTATTGTAAGCCTATATTTTCCCTTTACAGAGATTTAGGCGCTCTCCCCCTACAGGGAAGAAATTGAACCATACTAATTTAGTTACACTTGTTTTCGTATAGATGCCATTTTTGAGTGGTCCGTGGTCAGCGTTCCCCCTAATACTGACATCTAGGAAACCAAGGTAGTACTAGGACGGGAAAATTCGGTAAATTTTGCTTAGAGGCCTTTTCATTCAGGCTTAAGGAGTTTTTACGAGCTTGAAAATCTTCAGACTCGGGACCCACGGCTTAAAGTCCCTCCCGGAGGACTTGTTCCTTGGATTTTTGCGCCCTAGAAATCCATCGACCCCAGCCGGGTTTGAACCCGCGACCCTCGGGACTAGAGGCAAGGAGCATAACCACTAGTCCACCGCGGCCGATTCCTGTATAATCTACTTCCCTCAAATCATAGTTAATGCTATTCTCCCACTTCATTCTTGGTCTACCAACTGGCTTTCCTACAAGAAGCTTCCATGCACGTCTTTCATTCCCCATACGCGTAACATGTCCTGCCCATCGCAGTCTACGAGACTTAACTGTTCTTATTATATCTGGCTTCCTATAAAGACCATATAGTTCATTGTTAAGCAGTCTTCTCCATTCACTTGTCTGTTCATCTCTTTTTGGTCCAAAAATTTTCCTAAGTAGGCCTACTGTATTCTCAAATACTCGTAATCTATTTTTCTTCCTTAAAGTAAGAGTCCGAGTAGACAAGGAAAATAAAAAAAAACATGTAAACATTGAAAACCTGTATATATATATAGTAGTAGTAGTAGTAGTAGTAGGACTTTATTAGACAAAAAGTAAGATATTTACAATATTATTTACAAATTTGGGTCGCACGGGCAGTAAGCCGTACGTGTTGTTGACAGTCCGTTACAATAAAGTAATAATTGGTACTAGTGTAAAGAAAAATAAACAAAAACAGCAATAACATTACAATTACATAAAGAAACACACAATAAAAATATTACCATTAAATAATAACACAATAGCATTATACACTAAAAACATTAACATTACAATTACATAAAGAAAACACAATAATATTACAATTAAGTAATAACACAATAGCAATAACATTACAATTACATAAAGAAAACACAATAATAATATTACAATTATATAATAACACAATAGCATTATACACTAAAAACATTAACCTTACAATTACATAAAGAAAACACAATAATATTACAATTAAGTAATAACACAATAGCATTATACACTAAAAAAACATTAACATTACAATTACATAAAGAAAACACATTAATATTACAATTAAATAATAACACAACAGCATTATACACTAATTAATTTATATATAATTGTTAATACTTAATGGTATTATATATATATATATATATATATATATATATAAAGCATGCATATACAGAGTGTAACAAAAGTTATATAAAAATGCGGGAAGAAAGTTCTTGTACATAAAGGATAACAGAAATTTAGTCAATTTAAAGTATACCAACCACCTACTCCAATATGATCATAGTTTTGATTAAAATTTTACAAATTTTACATGTTTGTGACAAAGGAAAGAAGTTGGATCTTTTAGAAGTTGTAGAGATAAATAAATTGAAAAATGGTAATAATCTGTTGAATTTCCAACTAGATTTGAATGAATCGCCTCTTTTAAATTTATAATAGAGATTGTTGTAAAAAATGTTGCATAGTTAAAGTTGTTATGTACTATAATAACAAAGTTCATTCATTTATAATCATGTCAGAAGAAGGTACAAAGTACCGAAACAGCTGTTACTAATTTATATTTTAATAAATATGAAAATCACATAAAACTGTAAGTTTTATTTTTATTTCATTAGATAGAAAAATGTTGTATGGACATAGGTCCGGAAATTGTTTATTTCCTTGGTAGAGCTCATTTTCTACAATTCTGCTTACACGATGAGATGTGTAATACGTAACTCGCCTGTGGCAATAACTCACTAGATTTTTATTTATGGGGACATTTGAAATCTCTTATTTATGCAACTCCAGTTGTAGATGTAGATACTCTTCATTCTGGAAGGTTGTCAGACAATAAGAAATTCTCCAGATCTACATCAGCGCATTAGGGAGTCCATGCGATGGCGGGTTGACGGATTCATTGGACTTAATTGAGGCCATTTTGAACATTTTCTGTAATTTCCTATTTCCCCACGGTTCTAATATTAATTGTTCTTGTATGGAGTTCAGCTGTAGAAAAATTGCTCTAAAAAGGAAATAAAGCATTTCCGGACCTATGTCAATATCAGACATTTATATGTTCTATATGCAAGAAATGTTTTCTCAATTTTTTGACATATCTTCTTGTTACACCCTGTATAGGCCATGTGCCCGTAATCCTCTGGAGGTTGGAGTTTTTTATTCATGGAAACCAAACTTCGCATATGTTAATTAGTTAAAAAAGTAAGGTTGAGTTCGTTAACCAACAAAATTGGACTATTTGGTATTGCAATTCACCTGAAACGAAAATTTAGAAATCGCTCTAGCCATCTCGATTTTCAAACTATTTGCTAATAAAATAACACTGCTCAACATGATTTTCGCCTCATGAGTACCAATAGTTGTACTTAATGCAGTGTTTTATCGTGCTTTTAAATATGTATTCGGAATTTCTCCATCACCCACAGCTTTTTATTTAAATTTAAATTAATGGATTTAAATAATAATTTTTTTAATAAACGTTTTTTGGTCCATTTGTCCATTGTAAAATAAAACCAAATGAGCTAACTCAAATGGTTTCAGCTATGGAAAAGAGATATCAAGGCAAATGGAATCCTAATATGCTGGCCGATTATTGTTGGATCATCAAGAGGGATACTCCACAGGCGAAATATAGCAGAAAATCGTCATTTCTTACTTTCTAGGTGAGTCCGAATGTTCGAATATTGTGTAGTTATGAATGTAGAAAATATTAAAGTGTTTGAAATTATAAATTCCTGTCTCTCGGAAATCTTGCGTGATGGAGAAAACGATATCATATTTGAGTTCAGGAGAAAATTACTATCAAAATCACATATTTTTCTTTCTGAAACAAAAAAAAGTTTATTTTTTGTTGCTCAGCATAATCCGAGGACGACATTCTCCAAAAATCAACGAAATCTGATCATTAGAAGTGGAGGGTTTACCTGAAACCTGTAATTAAAAATTGATTCAAGGAACCGCCATGAATTGTTCGACTTATTGTATACGACACAATACAATTAACCCTTAAATTTGTAATATATCCTATATCCTATATCCTATAAGATATATTAGTTTAATATATTTAATATTTTACTAAAGTAAAGGAAAAATTAATATGTAGAGTATTTGAGAATAAAGTTCTTAGGAACATTTTTGGGTCAAAAAGAGATGAACAGACAGGTGAATGGAGAAAACGACATAATAGTGAGCTACATGATATGTATAGGAAGCCAGATATAATAATAACAGTTAAGTCTCGTTGACTGCGATGGGCAGGACATGTGGCACGTATGGGGGATGAAAAAGGTGCATGGAAACTTATTGTAGGAAACCCAGAGAGAAAACACCCGGTTGGTAGACCAAGAATAAGGTGGGAGAATAACATTATACGTGTATTTGAGCGAAGTGCATTATACAGGGGATGATTGGAAAACATTAGCTCAGGATAGGAATGTATGGATAGGTTATGTCCGCGCGGCCATATACCTACGGATTCGATAATACCAGTGAGTTAGTTAGATATTATTTTAATTGTTGTCAAATTATATGCCTACAACAATATGAAAATCTGTTATGCATTTGTTTTCACTACAGCCCGACACTTTTTAAATTAGCTGGTATCTGAAATTAAATTTCTCCAATTTAAGATGAGCAATATACATTCCATAAACCTGCAAAATTGGGATATAAATTGGATTTGCTGAGGAATTGCCTTAGTTTACGCATTTCCTGCGTGACGGACTTTTTGTGTTTGATTATGAGATACCATTTAGGCCTATTTCTCTTTACCATCAACATTCCTCTATATGCAGATAACTCTATTTTATTCGCGTTTGTTCAGAATCATTGCTGACAAAAGAAATGCTCCATTTTAACACACATAAATCGAGATGCTGCGTCAAATATTAATGTAAGAGGATTAATGCCATATATTTTTTGTTTAGTTTCAATGCTGTATTGTTTATGTATATTACATGTAATTTATTTCACTCAATTCCTGTACTAGATTAACTTTATTATTTTATTTTTATTAATATTTAAGATATGACAAACACGTTTCCTTGCTGTGTAACAAACTACGTAAAATTATTCACAAATGTATCATCTTTCGATCATATTTACCAATGTATGTACTGCGAACTGTTTACTTATCTCTGGTTCAATCGATAATCCAATACGGAATATTAGGTTGGGGTGAAAACGCAAATTCTATCCTTTCTCCCTTAACATTACTACAACAATAAATCATAAAAATCTGCTTGCAGAAACCTTTAGATTACCCTACAAATTTAATTTATTTAGAATCCAACGTGCCAAATATTAAACAAATTTTCAAGCTTACATTGCTTACTTATTTAAAAATAAATACATAAAAACGAATTTAACGAGCACAATCGAAGTTTTTACAGCACCAGACAAAATAGTACTTCTTTGCTACATGTTCCAAAATTTTATACAACTGCTGGATCTAAACATACTAGATATCTAGGACCCAAATTATATAATGAATTAATTATATCCAGTCCAGAACTAAGTGAACTAAACACAGCTAGTTTTAAAAAATAAATTAAATTAATTACTTTTAATTAATCAATCAATCAATTAATAGAATAAAATTAATCGTTTGAATATTTTAAAATAATAAATATGAAGCATCTATTTTTGCTTATATTATTATAAATCAATATATTACTAATTTCTTTCTTCTGTATTATAGGTTTTAACCCATCGCATAATATTGTTAATATTATTTCATGTATATCATTCTCCATTGCACTAATTCTTTTGTTAGAACAAGTCTTATTCCCAATACATTATTATTTTTTATTTGTATGTGTCATAATTTACGTAAAAATGAAACTGTGGACTGCACCCGAGCACGAGCATTTGCTCATTCGAGTGTCAATACTGTATGTAACATTTATTTGTTAATCAAATTTATTTGTTATTTATTAAGATTTTATAGTAACATGGATGAGGTGCAGAAAGAAATTAAACGTAGGATCAACTCTGCAAAACGCATGCTATTATACATTACAGGATCACTTGTCATTGCAACTTGTCAAAAAAAACTGAAAACTCTCCATGGTATAACATGCCTAGAAGACCCTTGGCCTACCATCCGGCTGCTGGCCTCACATTCACATGTGTAAGAGGTAAACGACCATCCTGTCAGTGTAGGGGTGACATGTGGTCAGTATGTCGGATCCCCCAGCTGTTATAGCTGGTTTTCTCAACCTAGAGCTGTTACACATAGTTGCTACTCGATTTCCTCACTATGATGGATGGGCACCGGTCCCATACTGGCCGAAATTCCATGAGAACATTTCTTCCCCATGGAGAATCGAACCAGGGCAAGTTCTGCAGCTCTGCGCCAAAGCATCTTGCCTTAACCACTCGGCTACGGCCTCTAAAAAAAGTTAAATAAAAATATATATCAAGGCCATTCTCCCAATTATATGGATGAGAAACATGATCTCATATTATAAGGGAGGATAAAAGTTCACGAACATTTGAGGAAAACATTTTAACCAAGGGAAACAAACAGACAGGTGAATGGAGAAGACTATATTTAGTGAGGTATATGGTCTTGATAGGAAACCGGATGTAGGTCGTGGTAGACTCGTAGATACTGGTGAACAGGACATATGGGATGAATAAGGAATGAAAGACGTGTATGGAAGCTTCTTGTAGGAAAACCAGAAGGAAAACCCCCAGTTGGTAGACCAAGAATATGATGGGACAACAACATTAACCATGTTTTGAGAGAAGTATATTATACAGGGGATAATTGAAATAAAAAGCTCAGGTTAGGGATGTATGGAGAGCTTATGTCAACGCAGCCATGAACGTAGGGTTCTATAAAACCAGTAAGTTAGTTAGCTAGAGTTGAAGCTGTGGAAATGGGTCTCAACAAATTCTTCGCGTTAAGAACCAGAGACTGGTACCGTCGCGGGAAATTAATGACTCAAGATAATTGAATCCGATGGCATCTGTTTTGAAGAGTTGTTCAATTTATTGTCAGAAAATAATTCCAAATAAAATTTTGTTAAAAAAGTAATTTCTTGTGATGTCTAGGATTTTCATGAAATAAGATGTCGGGCGCGATGGACTAGTGGTTATGCTCCATGCCTCTGGTTCCAAGGGCCGCGGGTTCAAAACCCGGCCGGAGTTGATGGGTGTTTTAGGACGGTAAATTCGAAGGAGCAAGTCCTTCGGGAGGGACTTTAAGCCATGGATCCCGAGTCTGAAGGTTTTCAGGCTCGTAAAAGATCCTTAAGCTTAGGTCTATAAGTAAAACAATTACCGACCTCTACGTCCTAGTAATACCTTAGTTGCCTATTAGATGTCTCATTGATCGGTGTATTGACCGCATGCCATCTATGGCATCTCATCATCATCATCCTGTATCATGGCAGCTGCCGCCGTCTTCCGGAAACCAAACGCCATTCCTCTCTGTCCATCCATTGATCTTCCTCCAATCCTCTGATATTCATAGCCGCTAGTATCCCTTCTATCCAAGTTTTCTTCGGTCTTCCTCCTTTCTATTGGGGGCACCCCGTAGCGTAGTGGTTAAGGCACTGAGCTACAAGCTGGAGGGTCGAGGGTTCAAGTCCCGTTGGGGTCAGGATTTTTAAACTGACCCAAACCCTCTGGCGGCACTATGGCCCTGGGGTCGACTCAGCCTCTAACGGAAATGAGTACCAGACGCTTGTTCTGGGGGTAAAGGCGGCCGTCACGCAGGGCTGACAACCCGGCTGACATCAAGTGCCGATTGTCTAGAAAAAGTGGGAGCCTTAACCTCCTCCTACTACCCCAAGGGCCTCCGGGTCTGTTGTGGGATCACTTTACTTTACTTCCTCCTTTCTATTGGGATCCATTCCATAACAATTTCAGCAATCTTTGCTCTGACATTCTTTTGACATGGCCATATCACTTTAATCTATTCTTTTGTATAATGTCTATGATGTCCGGCTCCTCTTGTAGACCCATAATTTCCCTTATTTCTTTATTTCGTATTCTATCCATTCTAGATTTTCCAGCTGATCTTCTTAAAACATCCATTTCTGTACTTAAAATTCTTTTCATTTCCCTGGTAGGAATTTGCCAGACTTCAGCACCATATGTTAAAATGCTCTGAACTATGGTTTGATATATTTGTAATTTTCTATTTTTTGTAATATTTTTGCTCCACCAAACAGAGTTTAAAGCATTTATTACTTGTTTTGTTTCTGCGAATATGTTTTTAATTTGCACTGTGTTATCGCCTGAATGGTATAATTTTGTTCCTAAATAAGTGCATTCAATACTAGGTTTTAGTTCTTCTCCATTGTTGAAATTTATATTTTCCATTTCTTCACCTATACACAGATATTTAGTTTTCTCAATGTTTATATGAAGTCCCTATTTTTCATATTCTTCTTTTAGTTTTTTTAGCCATATATTCTATGTCATCGTGGTCTTGTGCTATTAATACCTGGTCGTCTGCAAAATTTATTGAATATACATGTGTATTTTGGATTGGTATACCCATTTTTTGACATTTTTTCTTCCAGTGACTGTAATCTAGTCTCTTAGTACTCTTTCGAGATACATTTTGAATAGAGTTGGAGATAAACTGCAACTTTGCCTTAAACCTTTTGAAATAATAAATTCCTCTGTTATATGATTCCCAATTTTTATTTTCGAAATAGATCCTTTGTCTAATGTTTTTATAGCTTCTATTAATTTTTTGGTAATGTTAGAATTGTCTAAAGTTTCTCATAACATTTTTTGAGGAATACTATCATATGCCTTGGTTAAATCGACCAAAAGCAAATGTATATCTCTGTTAGTCCACCGCTGTGGTCCCGAGGTAGCGTGCTGCCTTGTCACGCAGCGGGCCCGGGTTCGTTCCCCGGTCGGGGCAGTTTTTCTGGGTGAGGTTTTTATTAAACAGTACCAACTAAATTGGAAACACCATCTTGAAAGAATGAGTTCAAATCGGATCCCCAAAGCTGTTTATAATTATATACCAAGAGGACGAAGATCACTGGGCCGTCCTATGAAACGCTGGAGGGAAAATTTTCTATAGGATCGTAACAGGCCTTGGCCTAATACTTGGAAGGAAGAAGAAGAAGAAGGTTTTTATCGGGGTTTTTCCTCACCTGTAAGACAAATATCAGGAAAACTTTAAGGCCCAATCGGTCCCCGAAACCATATGGCCATCATCATCATTCTTATCATTATCTTCATCATCATCCTTCATCGGTGTGGAAAGTAACGGGAGGCTACCACACCTACAATTCCCTAGTAAAGCTGCAAGCATAGCATGAAAATGCTATGATTGCAGTGAAGGACCTGCCTTCGGGCAGAATTACTATGGATGGATCTCTGTTAGTAGCTCTTTTCTTCTATCATTAACATCTATCTATGACATCTATGAGCAAATAAGGTAACTAAAATTTAACTTGGTCTAGTAACTCCTTACAAAGGAGAGGCTATGGCTCAACAATGGTCTACGCCATTATAGATATGGATAGAAAAGATAAGATTGCAATGCAAGTAGTATATACTATTCAACTGTTTGTGTGTGAAACCAAAACAAGTGACAGTAATAAGTCTAACTTTTCATTATATATAAATGGATTGCGCACAAATGCGCAAAGGTGATAACACAGCTAACAATCACTAACACTAACTTGGTCTTGCGTAATCACAAATTGTTTTTGTTCTTTGTCTACATGTTTCGATGTGATATATTTCGCATTTCTGTTCACACACTTCGCATATGCATGACATCTTCGGGTCATGGAATGTTTTATCTGTACACATTAGGTGGTGGAATCCATGCACACTTAATCTTGTGATGATGTGTCGTATCTGGAAATTTGCTTCTGTCCAGTTCCGGTCTATCATCGCTCCGGTGCTGAAGAATTCCGGCCATACTTCCTCTCTTTTCCTGCGTAGTCTTTGTGGCGCATGTTCATAGGGTTCTGTGGTTGGTAGTAGGTATGCTGTTTTCAAGTCCTCGATAAGGAAAGTCTCCCTTGCCAGTAGGTACACTAGACGGCTTCTTGTCGTTTTTGATACTCCTATTGCTCTTTTTACGTATGTAGTTTTCACTTTTTCCAGTGTGTTCAGATTAATGTGGCCATATGATTTCTATCCCGTAAGTTATTATTGGGAGGATCTTTGCATTGAATAGTTTCATCGCTGATTCCAGGCTTAGAGCTTGTATATTGCGTATATCATTTATTGCCATTATTGCTTGCGTTGATCTTTCTGCTAAGTGTTTGTGAAGCTTCTTCCACTGGGTTGTAAAGTAATGCCTAGATATTTAAACTCCTTTACTATTTTGATGTTATCTTTGTCCAGTTTTATTTCTGTTGTGGCAGGGATCTTTCTTCCGTTTCTGAACACCATCATTTCTGTTTTTTCTTTGTTTATATAGAAGCTGTGGGTTTTACACCATTATTCCATAGTTTTTATGGTGTTCTGAAGTTTACTTATATCCGTTGATCCGATTACGATGTCGTCTGCGTATGCATATGCGAAAATTTCTTCTCCTAGGTCTTCTATTTTCCTTACCAGTTCTTCGGCTGCCGTTATGAATAGCAGTGGGCTCAATGGGTCTCCTTGCAGTACCCCATTTGTCTGGAGTATAGTTTTTGATTTCGAGAGACCATCTGATATAACTATGCTATTTTCTTTCATTACTGATGTAATGATTTGGGTTCTTCTCTCCTAGGATACTTTTCAATTTGCTTATTATTAATCCTCTGTCCATTAGATTGAAGGATTTCGTAAAATCTACGAAGACAGTGTACAGCTTCTGTTTTCTATCGATTGCTTCCTCTATGTTTTGAAGGAGGAGTTTCACTGCCGTTTGAGTTGATCTCTCTTTCCTGAATCCAAATTGTGCGTCAAGGAGCTTTTCTTCGATTTTTCCCCTTACTCTAGTTGTCATGATTTTCGTTAGGTTCTTGAAGGGAACGTTTTCAAGAGCGATGCCCCTGTATTTGTTAGGGTCTGTTGGATCCCCCTTTACTTTGTATATAACTTTTATCGTCGAGTTTCTCCATTGTTCTGGAATTCTTCCTAATATAGTTTTGTCCATATGGGACTGAGTGTGTCAATTGTTAACTTTTCATTATACTATGTTGAAATCTTAACTTTTAGTACATGAAATACTATCCCTATGAGATAGTATCTCTAATTATATATGTGATGCATGAAGTGTTCAAATATTGTGTTGTTTTGCAGATATTTATTCTGACCCAGAACAGAGATCAAGCCCGAAGAAATGATGGATGGTAAGTGTCAAACCAATTTGTATACACTTTTCCTTCATAGTAATGGTGGTAGTGATAGAGGTAGTTATATTTGTTTTGGAAGCTAATAAGGAATAACTGAACCAAAGAGATTAGCATATTTATTCAACTCTTTAAAACAAATAAATAAGTATACTCGGACCAACGGATCTGTGCCCCTGTAGCGCTGACATCGTTCTTAGAAAAGTACACGTCAATACTCGCACCATTTCACCGCACTCCCCTCCCACTACGTCAAGCAACAGCCATTGAGTAGGGATGGGATGTTGCCAAACCTCCCCCAGTGTCATGGCTCTTGAATATTGAATAATCCAAGGTTGAAATCAAGTTGACAACACTGAAGTGCAAGTGCAAGAGAGAGAAAGAAAAGAGAGAGAGAGAGAGAGAGAGGGGGGGAGAGGGAGAGAGAGGGAGAGAGAGGGGGAAGAGAGAGGTAGAGCTAGAGTGTAGAGATAGTTTTGAGAGAAAGGGTATAATATTTTAGAGAGGTATGTGAGAGAGATGAGTGAGGGAGGAGAGATCGAGCGATACTATTTATCCTCATATCTATTGCTATATCTAGTGCTAGCTATCAGCGCGAGCTACTTCTCTCTCTCTCTCTTATATCTCTCTATGTATTCAGCTCTCTACGTATCTATCATCTCTCTTCCTTTCCTTCACTTCTATTTTGCCTCTTCAGAACAGGAAGTAGGCTTTAGTTTGCATATAATACGGAGGCACAGATCCGTTGGACAGACAAATATAAATATAAATATTTTATTTAGACTGGCAGAATTAAGGACATCAAAGTAAAGCAACGAGTAACACAGAAGTAAACGGAAGTTGTTTTTGGTGTTCCCTTAGCAACTAAGGTTGGAGGTCGGTAAATTTTGCTTAGAGGCCTCTTCATTCAGTCTTAAGGTTCTTTTACGAGCCTGAACATCTTCAGATTGGTGGCACTTAGTCTTAAAGTCCCTCTCGGAGGAGTTCCCCTTCCCGGGTTTTGTTGGAATTTTTTATCCTAAAAGTAACCATCGACCTCGATAGCAAATTCCAAAAAATGGAAAATGAGATAGTGAAAGAAGAAAAATAATGAGATGTTCTATAAAATTCAGAAGTCTTACTTGTCATTACATTATTCAACTGTTTATATGTGGAACCAAAACAAAAACAGTCATAAACCTAACTTCTCATTATACCAAATTGCAATCTTAAATTTTAGTACGTAACAATCCTAGCCCTATTATGAAATAGTATTTGCAAATATTAATTTATTTTGTGTGTGATGTATAAAGTTATATGTTGAAATATTGTGTTATTTTGTAGATATATACTCTGAACCGACATGTGTAAGATTTCATATAGCGTTAATTGAAGGATTAAAGGATAAAAATTAGCACCAAGTCCAGCCATAAACATTGTTAATCCAGAAATAATAAAGAAATGTGTTTCATCAATCTTCAAAAGATGAACTAAATCGAATTAACAAATACACTGAAAGCGAACTGACATCTGGAGTAAGAGTTGTTCATGATTTTATTTAAGTATAATAAGAGAATACAAATGATTCGGTAAAAGAACCCTTTTAAATACTAAAATCAATTTTTATTTCTCATAATTGTATTAGAGAATTGCAGAGACTAATGTAGACTTGGGGATAAGATACTCTGGATAAGATTTACGCACAAATAGAGTAGTACATCTGTTTGGACAAACATTAAACTCTGACATGTTGGCGGACTCTCTATTTTGTGGTCAACAGAGCGTTAAGCTTCATCGAAAGACACACACAAGATAGAACATAGGCTGAGACAAATTCAAGCCCAAGGCAAGATTCTGACCTTAAAATTGACAACTATCTCACAGAGGGTTATCATTATCAGGGCTGGGTTATTTATATGTACCCAGTTGGTGTAATATTGTAAATTGATAGTGAGAAAATCCAAAAAGGTAAAAAAATACATTCTGTTACATAACACTATGAAACTGAGGCTGGAAGTAGATACTGCATATCGTCACATTGACCAGCCTCATGGGTTAGTGGTCAACAGTTCATGAGGTCCCAGGTTCGATTCCCGGTCAGACCATAGGAATTTTTCCACAAGGAATTATTCCTGTAGTTTCTTACGGTATGGAATTTAGATTACGTTTAGGTTAAGAACTTTCCTGGCGTTCCTTTATCATTTATTACCGATCATATCGTCGGGGTAACGTAACTCCTCCTTCCAGGTGTCCTAACCTAAGAAATTGATTTCAATTCTGCCAATGTCAGGGGAGAAACCCAGAAATGTCATAGAAGACAACCTGGTGGCATTGGACACGCACACGCACACGCTTACACATACACACACACATACACACACACACACACATACACATATACATACACACACACATACACATACATACACACACATTCACACACACACATTATATATATATATATATTATATATATATATATAGTCCCATACTGTAGCCGAGTGGTTAAGGCAAGAAGCCTATGACATATGTGTGTATCATACGACAATATACGTTAAATATAATCGAAATTGACAGTTCATAACAAATTAGAGATTTTTGGAAGAAGTTTCTGAATTCAAGTAGGCTTACCTAGGATAATTGCGGCGGTTAGAAGCAAAGGGGTGTAAGTGATTTTCTCGAAAAAAAAACGAGTTTTGTGCATAATTACATTCTTGTAGCATACTTTTATTTAGTGGTAGATGTATATGATTATGTACTTAAGGGGTAGATAAAATAGGATTGTTATAATTTTCAATTACATCTGATTTCCTTATACAACTTCAACTTTAAACATGTTTTTCTCAGTACTGAAACCTAGCACTTTCACCCCCTTTGCTTCTAACTCCCTCAATTAAACGCGAATGATATGCAGAAAAAATAAATAAACGTAGGCTAAGTTCTGGAAACTCATGATATTATATATTACAGGTAATCTTATCATCCCAACTTCTCTACAAGAAATTTAAACTAGCCTAAGATATATTAAACCGTCCCTCCATGGAATATTTATCTTGTCGTGCCTGAGTGCTTTAGTAATCGAGAGCTATGCATGTAGCATTGCTGCTAAAAGGGGGTTACCCATGCCAACCAGATAAAAGGGGATAAGCCAATCGAAAAAGTACCTTAGCCGAAAAAGTGCTATCTTTCACCGTAAAAAAAAACAACCCCAAGAAACACGGACATGGTTCCACAGGGGTAACATTTTCTGGAGGTAAAATATTCCCTCATTCCGTCGGGCGGGCACAACTCGGGAATTCATGATATTAGCTCAGGATATGGATGTTTGAAGAGCTAATGTCCGCGGGTCATAAACCTAAGTTTTGATAGTGCCAGTTAGTTAGTTAGGTATGTATAAAACGGTGAATTTTTCCAGCTAGTCTATGTTATATGGCCAACTTCCATAAAATAAAGTTAAACTGAAAATATAAAAAACATTCTCCCAGTTATATAGATGTGAAACAAGGACTCCTACTTTAAGGGGGGAGAATATATTAGTAGTATTTCAGAGTAAAATGCTCGACAATAAATAAATAAAACTTTATATATAGCCAGGCGGTTATTTTTCTTTTCATGTCATATTAGGCCTTCATTGCTAAATGTGAAAATTTAATTATAACATCGGAATAAAGAAGCTTCACTGCTAAAAAGTAAAAATTCTCTTTAATTTGCTCACTTGTTAGGCCTTTAGTAGCTACGATAGGGCAGTGAGACCGAGTTCCCGCTACCTCTCAAGATAGAAAATATATATAAAAAGAAAATATAAATGTTTGTGCTGGGATGCCTGGATAGCGCAACTGGTAGCGCAATAACGTATCAAATTAGAGGTCTTGGGTTCAAATCCCGGTTCAGGCGTTTATTTTTCTTTTCATGTTATATATATATATATATATATATATATATATATATATGTGTGTGTTTGTGTGTTCGTTAACGTTGTAGCCTCCGCATTTTTTGTTTCGCCGAAACCAAATCTAAAGCCCAGTTCTTTAATGAGCAAAATTGAATCATCATACGTAGGGATTAACCAGAATCGAAAATTTAAAAATCTGTCCAGCGGTCTCAATTTTAAGTATTTTGCAACGAAACTCTGTAAATTCTATTAAAACAAATCGAGAAAGGTATTATCTAAATTATCAGAGAAAACTGACCATTAGAAGTGGGGGTTTACCTAAAACTCGAAATTAAAAATTGACTCTCCAAAAACTTCACTGCGCGACAGGCCTAGAAGGCCCTTGCCCTGGCAGCCGGTTGCTGGCCTCACATCTACATGTGTTAATCACAGAGGTAGACGATCATCCAGCCAGTATAGGGTTGACATGTTGTCAGCAAATCGAGACCCCAGCCGTTATAGCTGGTTTTCTCAACCTGGAGCTACTACTTATTGTAGCTGCCCCGATTTCTTTACGATATTGGGTGGATACCGGTCCACACTGGCCAAAATTACATGAGAAAACGAACCAGCGCAAGTACCGTGGTCCTGCGCTAAGGCATTTAGTCTTAACCGCTCGACTATGGCGCGGGGGGAAGCCATATTTGGTTCGTCGCATAATTTTAATTAACTCTTAAATTGTGAATGCATCCTAGAAGATACATTAGTTTATTTAATTTAATGTTTTAATAAAGAATTAGAAAATGAATTGATAGAAATTATTTAAAATTGTGCAAATTATACAACAATGTGCAAATAGATAATAACCTAGGGTTAAGCATAATTTGTTTTCTTGCAGTTCGACACTTTCAAATAAGCTATTATCAGTTTTTCTTCTTCTCCATCTTAATCATAATTTGTAGGATTTTCATCCTGTTTATTTCCAAAATCAGGAAGACGTATTGGATGTGCATTCACTGTCTATCCATTTCTTGGCTGGTCTTCCTCTTGTTCTTCCCGTCTTTTATCAGATATTGAGTTTCAAAATTTAACAAAATAAATATATTATATTCCATAAACCAGCAAAGTGGGACCATAAATTCGCCTTTCTGATGAAATAGAAATGGGAATATAATGACACTGTACATCAACTATACGTAGACTTCAAAAAAGCATAGGATTCAATTAAGAGGGAGAAGTTATATAGTATCCTGCTGGAGTTCGGAATTCCTAAAACGTTAGTTAGACTTATACGAATGTGTCTAAATGGCACAAAGAGTAGAGTGCGTGTAGGCAAACAGTTTTTGGATACTTTTGAAATTCACAATGGGTTGAAGCAAGGAGATGCACTGTCTCCTCTACTATTTAATTTTGTACTAGAGCATGCCATCAAATCTTTAGAGGATGAAGAAGGCCTACAACTTAATGGTATTAATAAGCTGTTAGTTTATGCTGATGATGTAGTACTATTGGGCGATAGCGAGGAGATGCTAAAGACCAACACGCCAACACTATTGAGTAACACTAAGGAATTAGGACTGGAAATAAATATCAATAAAACTAAATATATGGTCACACGTAGAAATTCAGTATATAATGGAAGTGGACAGCTAATGACAAATGAGGGAAATTTTGAGGAAGTGACTGAATTCAAATACCTAGGAACAATAATCACAAACAGTAATGAGAAGCACAAAGAAATTAAACATAGGCTTAATTCTGGAAATGCATGCTATTATGCATTAAAGAGACTCTTCACGTCTCAACTCCTTTCAAAAAACGTTAAACTGAAAATATATAAAACTATTATTCTACCAGTTATATTATATGGATGCGAAACATGGACTCTTACTTTAAGGGAGGCAAGAAGATTACGAGTATTTGAGAATAAAGTTCTTAGGAAAATTTTTGGACCAAAGAGAGATGAACAGACAGGTGAATGGAGAAGACTACATAACAATGAACTACATGGTCTTTATAGGAAGCCAGATATAATGAGAATAGTTAAGTCTCGTAGACTGCGATGGGCAGGACATGTGGCACGAATGGGGAATGAAAGACGTGCATGGAAGCTAATTGTAGGAAAATCAGAGGGAAAACGCCCAGTTGATAGACCAAGAATGAGGTGGGAGAATAACATTAACTATGATTTGAATGAAGTAGATTATACAGGGGATGATTGGAAAACATTAGCTCAGGATAGGGATGTGTCCGCGCGGCCATGAACCTACGGGTTTGATAGTGCCAGTGAGTTAGTTAGATTACGATGGGTAGGACATGTGGCACGCATGGGGGATGAAAGAAGTGCATGGAAGCTTCTTGTAGGAAAACCAGAAAACCAGAGGGAAAACGCCCAGTTAGTACACCAAGAATGAAATGAGAGAATATCATTATCGATGATTTGAGGGAAGTAGATTATACACGGGATAATTGGAAATCATTAACTAAGGATAGAGATGTATGGAGAGCTTATGTCCGCGCGGCCATGAACCTACGGGTTCGATAGAGCCAATGAGTTATTTAGAGTAAATCACTTAGTTTACGAAATTCCTGCGTGACGGACTTTTCATGTTAAGGAAAAGTAATTGCAAAACGTCACATAGTTGGCATTGTTTGTGTAAGCAATACGTAATATCGGATGAATTAGAAGAGAATGTATGTTATCAAACCGATGCACCCGGTATTATTCACAGGGAATTTGTGTTGTGTGGTTATTCATCTGTGCAGACTTTCCAATCTAACACGCTCAGTCTCTCAAGTCACTGAACCGATTCATTCCAACACATGTTTCGTAGTACTACACCACAAAACATGATTCATACGGTCTTGTTATACACCGTGTAGTAGGGCCTACATAAAAACTCAGTTTGATTTCATTTAGCAAGAGGAGTATTTGGGAACCATTATAAATAGATCCTTTAATGTAGAAAAAAATAATTTGAATATAAACGATTGATAACTTTAAGAAATAGTCTAATCAAATGCCAAAACGTATACTCTAATGAGTAATACTAATAAATTAGGGATGGAAATAAATACCAATAAAACTAAATATAGGCCTACGGTTACACATAGAAATACATTATGTAATGGGAATTGACAGTTAATGACAAGTGAGGGACATTTTGATGAAGAGGCTGAATTCAAATACCTAGGAAAAATAATTACAAACAAGAATGATATGCAGAAAGAAATTAAAGACAGGCTCAATTCTGGAAATGCATGCTATTACATGCGTTACAGGGACTCTCGTTGTGCAAACTTCTCTAAGAAATAATTTAAACTATTTAACTCATGCCACAAATGCTAGTCAATGACCAATCACGTTTCAATGAATGTTGTTTTACAACCAATGACAGTCGTGCTTCACATCGCTCTTTATCGATTTCTGTTTATCAACTCCTGCTTTTGTGATAAAGAAAGCTCCTCCTTTTTAATGTTCTGAACAGGTCAAAGCATTATTTTTCTCCAACAAATATATTGAATATAGCAAATAATGAAAAGATTCCTTGATTTTACTGAGTTGTTTACTAAAAAAATAAATGAATAACCCGTAATGTTGATTATGATATATAGTTTGATGTGTTTCATTATTTCTCCACTTGGGTGCACTCTTACAATATTGCGATCTTATTTGGCAATAAATAATATGATCAAGCAGCAGTGAATGAACATAACCTCACATTTCTGATTTGTTTTCAAATATCGCCGTTTACATTAAATATATAAATATTTTAAAATAACTATAGTTAAACAATTATTTTCGAGTAAACAGCTTAATTTATTCGTTAAATAGTCCTAACAAATGCCACTCTTGATTTCCAAATTCCCTAGATAAATTGGATATCACTCGTGGCATTACTTATGAAACTATAAAAATCTGTTATTCTCCCAGTTATATTACATGGATGTGAAACATGGACGCTTACTTTAAGGGAAGATAAAATATTACAAGTATTTGAGTATAAAGTTCTTAGGAAAATATTTACGCACCGTGGATGAGTAGGAGGAGAAATTTACTAGTTTTAATTTCGAAATTTCTTATGGTCTCTCTAATACGGAGCCTATCTTTTAATTCCAACGTAGCTTGTAACAAACAAGCTTTTAAGCAGAGTCTGTAGCTGGGCCCAAAATACAGACAAGATCTATCTTTCTGGTAGATAACCATTTGTGTATTCTTCAACATAAATATTTGAAACTATTACCAATCTCTTTAACTTTACTATTGATATAATTTACTTTGATCATGAGAGGAATGGGAAAATGCTTTATAGCACGCAAAACTCAGGTTCAAGTACTCATTGACATAGTTAAGCAAGTTATAACAAAAAGACACGAACGCTTTAACTAAAAGTAATTTAATTGATATTGTCAAGAAAATAAACAATACAATTACCTGTCGTGATTAAATAATGAAATATAAACATAATATAATAAAATATAATATAAACAGTCGTCGACATTACTTAACGAGAAAAATATTACATACACTCATACTTAGAGTCCTCAGCCATCCAAACTAAAAAGTTTTCTTCCAACAGCTTTTCTCTTCTAGAAAACTCAAAATCGAACAGTCCTTGGTCAGGGATCTCACTTAGAACCCCGCCGACCTTGCAGGAACCAAACTTAGATTACAACTGTCAATTAATTAAACAACTGTTAATTAATTAGACAGCACAAAGAAATTAAACATAGGCTCAATTCCGGAAATGCGTGATATTATGCATTGCAGAGACTCTTAATGTCCCAACTCCTTTAAAAAAAAACGTTAAACTGAAAATATATAAAACTATTATTCTACCAGTGTCCACCGCTGTGGTCTCAGGGTAGCGTGCTGCCTTGT
Organism: Diploptera punctata; assembly: GCA_030220185.1. NCBI lineage: Eukaryota > Metazoa > Arthropoda > Insecta > Blattodea > Blaberidae > Diploptera > Diploptera punctata. Next base: position 1,147,034 of record JASPKZ010005677.1, on the reverse strand, counting down.
CATGCAGCGGGCCCGGGTTCGATCCCTGATCGGGACAGTTTTTCTGGGTGAGGTTTTTATCGGGGTTTTTCCTCAGTTGTAAGACAAATGTCAGGAAAACTTTAAGGCCCAAACGGTCCCCGAAATCATATGGCCATCGCAATCACCAATCATTCATATTCATCTTAGGTTAAGCTTAGGTTTAGGGACTCTCCTGGCGCACCATTATCATCATCATCACCCATCATATCATCGGGGCAACGTAACCCCGCCTTCCAGGCGCTCCTATTCAGAAGTGGGTTACAAGTACGCCATGCCAGGAGAGAAACCAGGAATGCCGAAAGACAAACCTGGGGCATTTGGAAAAGAAAAAAAAATTCTACCAGTTATATTATACGGATGCGAACATGAACTCTTACTTTAAGGGAGGAAAGGAGATTACAAGTATTTGAGAATAAAGTTCTTAGGAAAATTCTTGGACCAAAGAGAGATGAACAAACAGGTAAATGGAGAAGACTACATAACAATGAACTACATGGTCTTTAAAGGAAGCCAGATGTAATAAGAACAGTTAAGTCTCGTAGACTGCGATGGGCAGGACATGTTGCACATATGGGGAATGAAAGACTTGCATGGAAACTTCTTGTAGGAAAGCCAGAGGGAAAACGCCCAGTTGGTAGAACAAGAATGAGGTGGGAGAATAACATTAACTATGATTTGAGGGAAGTAGATTATACAGGGAATGATTGGAAAGCATTATCTCGGGATAGGGATGTATGGAGAGCTTATGTCCGCGCGGCCATGAACCTACGGGTTCGATAGTGTCAGTGAGTAAGTAAATTAATTAGACAAGACTTCTCGTCGCGGACATCGTTCTCGGCCGATGACGTCAAGGAGGAGAAATAGGAGAGGGGGTAAAAGGGATAGGAAAGAGCACTGAACACAATATCCACCATCACAGAGGCTATAACGAATGCCACGGCAGTAGGATTTTACGTCACCGCGGCATATTTAGACCAAAGAAAGACGAAGAGATAGGTGAATGGAGACTTGACAACAATGAGCTACATGGTCTTTATGGGATACCAGATGTAGTAAGAACAGTTTAGTCTCATTTACTATAATGGGCAGGAATTGTTTTAGGGGAACGGTATAGGGGCATGGAGACTATAGCGAAAGCACCTTGAAGATAGACCAAGAATATGGTGGGAGAATAATATTAACTATGATTTGAGGGAGGTAAGTTATACAGGGATGATTGGAAAATGTTAGTTCGGGATAGGGATGTATATAGAACTCATAAATGTAGGGTAGACCGCGAGGAAATCGGATTACGGGAGATATCGGGTTGTTTTTAATTACGCGCTCATTATTTGCAGATCAAATGGAAATAAATAATTCTAATTTGAAGAGTATGCTGCCTCATCTTTACCATTATTGGTTGGGATTATATATTTATATGAAAGCAATAATCTAACCTTATTCTTAATTAAATCTATAAATTATTTAATTCGATTTTTTATTTGAGAATTATTTTAGCATTTTTGGTGAAGATACCTATAGACTGCTAGGAAGAACTCCATTCGAGAGCTGCCTTGCTTCTTCGTTGTTACTTTTGTGTAGCTATTGTAAAAAAAATCATCCACTGTAATTATTGTATGTTCTATTTCAAGCATTTAAACGCACCTGTTTACAGTATTATTCAAGGTGCAATTATGTCTTATCTTAATACGAATATCAATGAGTTTGATTATTGTTTATTACCGCTATTATGTGCCATCAGATAGTACCGAGTCGTTTTATCAAATGGTATAATTTGGGGTAATTCGAGTCCCATTTATTGGGGTAAAGCGGGACTTTTATTTTTTTTACCCCAGGCTCAATTTTTAAATGTTACATATTGTAGTATATTATTAGTTTCTTTATATTAGTATTTCCACCGCTGTGGTCTCGAGGTAGCGTGCTACCTTGTCACGCAGCGGGCCCGAGTTCGATTCCCGGTCGGGAAAGGCTCCTAGATGAGGTTTTTTTCCTAATCTTAAGACAAATGTCAGGAAGCTTAGGACCCAACGGTCCCCGAAAATCATTCGGCCATCATCATCATCATCATCATCATCATCATCATCATCATCATCATCATCATCATCATCATCATCCTTATCATTATCATCATCATCCTTCACCGGTGTGGAAAGCAACGGGAAGCTACCACACCTACTGTATAATTTCCTAGTAAAGCTGCAAAGCATAGCATGAAAATGCTATGATTGCAGTGAAAGACCTGCCCTCGAGTAGAATTACTATGGCTGGATATTAGTATGTGGCATATGGATCCTGAAAATATTATAATTCAATATATGGGCCGCGATTCAATGAAAGCCCGCATTACGTACTATCATCTGAAGTAAGTTCGGATACATTGAGTAAATCCGGACAAAATATCTTCTTTTCTTCTACAAGTGGTCATTCTGAATCAACCGCCGTAGAATTTCTACTGTATAGAAGCAGAATTTCACAACACTGCATATTTCTGCTCTCTACAAGCAGAAGATGGAAAACATTCCGAAAGATCTCCTGGATATTTCACAACATTACATAGCTCTGCTCTGCACATGCAGAAGATGGGACATATGTTCCGAAAGGCCTCCAGGATATTTCACAACATTATATAATTTAGGACGTCTGAGATCTCAGGTACCAATTTTGTGTTTTTAATTTTTTCTGTAAAATTAATAAACTGCGATATTATGTAATACGAAAAGAGAAAGCCTTAAGTTGCAATTTGAATGAAATATGTCTTATGATATTAGCGCATGTACAACCACTGCAGTGTTTCCTGCAGTACTTCCGAATGTATTATTGCACATCAGCGAGAGAATGCAGGGAAATGACCTCATTAGAGCGACACTGTGCAGTGTATTATATCCCAGACATATGACTTCATTATGATGCCACCTTAAACACGTGCTAAGCTAGCAACTGATTTATGCTAGTTATTTTAAAATTATATTTTGCCAATGAAAATAATTTTACAAATGCGAATGGACACTTTTCAAATACGGGAAATTTTGATAAAGTGACAGATTTTAAACACCTAATTAACTCACCGTTAGTATTAAACCCATAAGTTCATGGCCGCGCAGACATAAGATCTCCATACATCCCTATCCTGAACTAATGTTTTCTAATCATCTCCTGTATAATCTACTTCCCTCAAATCTTGGTAAATGTCATTCTCCCACCTCATTTTCGGCTTACCAACTGGGCGTTTTTCCTTTGGAATATCTACATTGTTTCCATGCCCTCTTTCATCCTATATTCGTACCACATCTCCTGCGCATCGTAGCCTACGAGACTTAAATGTTCTTTTCCATGCCCCTCTTTCATTCTCAATTCTTGCCACATGTCTTGAACATCGCAGTGTACGGGACTTAACTGTTCTTATTATATCTGGTTTCATATAAAGATAATGTAACTCACTGTTATTAGTCTTCTCCATTCACCTGACTGTTATTTTCCCTTTGGTCCAAAATTTTCCTAATAGCTTTATTCTCAAATACTCGTAAACGTGTTTCCTCCCTTCAAGTAAGAGTCCATATTTCGCGTCCATATAATATAACTAGTCCACCGCTGTGATCTCGAGGTAGCGTGCTGCCTTGTCACACAGCGGGTCGCGTTCGATCCCCGGTCTGGGCAGTTTTTCTAGGTGAGGTTTTTATCGGAGTTTTTCCTCACCTGTAAGACAAATGTCAGGAAAACTTTAAGGCCCAAACGGTCCCCATAATCATATGGCCATGATCATCATCATCATTTTTCACCGGTGTGGAAAGCAACGGGCAGCTACCACACATACAATTCCCTAGTAAAGCTGCAAGCATAGCATGAAAATGCTATGATTGCAGTGAAGGACCTGCCTTCGGGCAGAATTACTATGTATGGATAATATAACTGGGAGAATAACATTTTAATATATTTTCAGTTTAACTTTTATTTTTGGAGAAGTTGGTACAAGAGTCCCTGTAATGCATAATAGCATGCATTTCCAGAAATTGAGGTTACGTTTAATTTCTTTGTGAATATAATTGCTATTTGTAATTATTATTCTTACGTACTTGAATTCAGCTACTTTTTCAACATTTTCCCATTCTCTTTTACAAAGAGAATACTTTTATACAAAATTGGCTATATTACGAATACGTTTAGACATTTAAAATTTCCCGCGCTAAGTTCAGTCCACTATTGATTTGTCATCACGGCCCCGGCGATACTCTCTGTTGAATACTTCTGTTTGAAAGGGGACATTTTATGACGTCGGATAAAGTTTGAGTTTATGTAGCTATATTATTGTTACCGAAATATTTATTGTACAGTCCTTATTACAATTTAAGACCCTCCATGGTATCTTTACCTTGATGTGGTGGAAAGTATTGCTTGCTTACATGATCCCGAGAGCTATGCCGGTTACGCATGCGGACAAGTCGAAGGCTATAAACCAGACAAAAAAAAAAGCGACCTTGGTAAAAATACAATCGTCAAGAAATGCGAACATGGGTTCCATTGGGGTGAAATTTTCCGGAGGTAAAATAGTGCCCCATTCGGTTCTCCGGGCGGATATTACTTTAGGGAATCCATGCCAAAGGCTACATGAGCTCAGGAGAATCATGTATGAGGGTCTTATGTCCGCGTGGCCATGAACCTACGGATTCGATAGTGCCAGAGAGTTAGTTGTTACAATTTAAGGGAATTGTATCCCAGAAGTGTACCTACATTAAAAAAAAACGAAAAAATAAACATATACAATTATTTACCTGGGGTAAATACATATGTTGATATCCCACTCCCCCCAAAAAATCTTAATATTGAATGAGAAGTTGAGGTAATTTTAACGTAAAATCACCATATTCTAATTAAATAACGTAAGTAAAATTTTAAATTTCACCTAACAGAACAAAAGTTTTAGCAAGTAGAGGAGAAGATAACATTGTCGTTAAAATTATCTTGAAAGGAAAAATACCTGAATAGAATTAAAAAAAATATGAGTTACCATGAAATACACTATAAAATATACTAATTACTATTGCCATTATAAGATTGCTCTGTCCTACAATATCAATATTTTCTTTTTTATAACTCAGAAAAATACATTGTCGCTCTTTCTAGCTGCGTAAGTCATTATTCACAATTTTGGAGATATCTCTATTTGCCCACCAGCCGAGATGGATATAATTCTCTTAACACACCCACAATTACCTGGGCTGCAACATTTCCTATAAGAGGAATGAATATATTTAAAAACAAAATAAACAAATTCTGTTATATATGTGGAATTATTAACAGATCACTAAAAAACACCAGAAAGGAAACCAACATTAAATTTTATAAAGTAAACCCAGTGACAATATTGTTCGGAGTATTGTATTGACAGAAAAAGTGGAAATGAGATTTCTGAAATCTGTTGCGGGATATACATTACTGGACAAAAAAGAAGCTAAGATATAAGGAGGAAACTAACGCCGTAGCGTAGTGGTTAAGGTACTGCGCTACAAGCCAGAAGGTCGCGGGTTCAAGTCCCGGTGGGGTCAGGATTTTTAAACTGACCCAAACTTTCTGGCGGCACTATGGCCCTGGGGTCGACTCAGCCTCTAACGGAAATGAGTACCAGACGCTTGTTCTGGGGGTAAAGGCGGCCGTCACGCAGGGCTGACTACCCGGCTGACATCAAGTGCCGATTGTCTAGAAAAAAGTGGGAGCCTTAACCTCCCACTACCCGAACGGCCTCCTGAGGCCTGTCTTGGGATCACTTTACTTTACTTTTACTAACTATCGAACCATTAGATTCATGACCGCGCGGACATAATTTCTCCATACATCCCAATCCTCAGCTAACATGTCCTGCCCATCGCAGTCTAAGAGACTTAACTGTTCTCATTATATCAGGTTTCCTATAAACATTATGTAGCTCTGCTTCCATGCCCCTCTTTCATTCCCATTCGAACCACATGTCCTGCCCATCGCAGTCTAAGATACTTAATTGTTCTCATTATATCTGGTTTCCTATAAACATTATGTAGCTCTGCTTCCATGCCCCTCTTTCATTCCCATTCGAGCCACATGTCCTGCCCATCGCAGTCTAAGAGACTTAATTGTTCTCATTATATCTGGTTTCCTATAATCATTATGTAGCTCTGCTTCCATGCCCCTCTTTCATTCCCATTCGAGCCACATGTCCTGCCCATCGCAGTGTAAGACCGGTATTCAAGAACCAAACTCTCTAGGCCATTCCTTCTCCGTCTTCCGTAAGCAGAGGTTCTTATTTTTCAATGTGTTCCCGGATACTTTTTTTTTAAATAAATTTCTTGTAACACAAGAGGTTGAATATAGTGAGCCAGTTAGTGTAGGTTTTACATGACCCACATAAATTAATCACGGAGAGACGGGCTGAGAGTCGCTCTTCGCGGAAAAATTGGTTCTTGAATACCGGCCTAAGAGACTTAACTGTTCTTATTATGCCTGGTTTCCTATAAATAGTATGTGGCTCACTGTTTTGGAGTGTTCTCCATTCGCCTGTCAGTTCATCTCTATTTAGTCCAAAACTTTTCATAAGAACTTTATTCTGAAATGCACTTAATATTTTTTCCTCCCTTAAGGTAAGAGTCCAGGTTTCGCATCCCTATAATATAACGGGGAGAATAAAAGTTTTATATAGTTTCAGTTAAAGTAGAAATTTTAAAATGATATTCCTTTACTTTCTGATGTAATGAAAACATCAGTTTTGAAGTTTTTCCTCTGAATCCTGTAATAATTACGAGGTGATCTTAATATGCTAGAATTTCAAGTAATTGTCATAAATAAGAATATCTATAGAATGTTATGTAGGTATACATTATATTGGAGAGAAACCTTACGCTTGTGTAATTTACTCAACATGCTGCGAGTTCTCTTCTGTCCCTAGCTAGTGTAATGTTCTCGACAAAGTTGAGTAGTGCACTACTTATATTGTTACTCTTTCTAAAGTCTGAGTGGTGTTTGTCAAGTAAGTCTTGTATACAGAGTTAGTCAAATATATTAAATAAATTAAACTAATGTACCTTACAGGACGCATTCAAAATTTAAAGTTTAAAATTAAATAGACTAATATGGTATTATATTACCATGAACCAAACATGGTGGATATTAGACTCAATTTTTAATTTCGGGTTTCAGGTGAACACCCACTTATAATGGTCGGATTTAGCTGATGTTTGGCGAATATCTTCTTTAGTATTTTTCATGGGGAATACGGTTTATTTAAATAGCATACTCTTTTGAGTAACACTAGTAAATTTGGGGTGGAAGCAAACATAAATAAAAATAAACATATGGTCATATATATATATATATATATATATATATATATATATAAACTCCATTATGTAATAGAAATAATTAATGACAAAAGTGAGGAAAATTTGAAGAAGTGGCTGAATTCAAATACCTAAGAACAATAATTACAAACAGGAATGAAGCAGAGAGTAAAATTAAACACAGGCTCAATTCTGCAAATGCACGCTGTTACGCATTATAGGGACTTTTGTCATTCCAACTTCTCTAAAAAAACGTTTAACTGCAAATATATAAAACTGTTATTCTCCCAGTTATATTACATGTATGTGAAACATTACTTTATGGGAGGTGGAAAAATACAGAAGTATTTGTGAATATATTTTTATTTAATGCTACCACTTTGTTATTTCGACACTCTGGTATTCTCTCCTGGCATGGCGTTTTTGTAACTCACTTCTGAGGTTGAGGCGCCTGGAAGGCGGAGTTCCGCTGCCCCAATCATGTATGATAGGTAATGATACGCCAGGAGAGGCGTTAATCCTAAAATTAATTAACATGTTAATGATGATAATGATGGTCAAATGAAGTTTGGGGACCGTTTAGACCTGAATTTTTCCTGACATTTGTCTTACAGATGGGGAAAACCCCGAAAAAAAACATCATCCAGGAAACTTGTCCCGACGCTGCGTGACAAGGCAGCACGCTACCTCGAGAGATCACAACGGTGGACGTATTTGAGATTTAGTTCTTAAGAACATTTTTGGACCAAAGAGAGACATGCAAACATCTTAACAGTGAGCTACATGATATATATGGGAAGCCAGACGTAATAAAAACAGTTAAGTCCCCTAGGCTACGATGGGCAGGAAATGTGCCGCTAATGGGGAATAAGAAAAGACGAATGAAAAATCCTTGTAGGAAAACCAGAGAGGAAACTGTTCATTAGATAGGCTTAGGATGAGATGGGAGAATGACATAACCATTAGTTGATGGAGGTAAATTATACGGGAATTGATTGGAAAACATTACCTAAGGATAGGGATATATTGATAGCTTATGACGATGCGGCCATAAAACTGTAGATTTAATAGTGTCAGCAAGTTACTTAATACCATAACATACCAGGGAATGATTGGATAACATTAGCTCAGGATAGGGATGTATTGTGGTCATAAAACTACATGTTCAATAGTGCCAGTAAGTTAGTTAGTTAATACTCTAAGGTACCATCTTTTTTTTTTATTTACATATATGTTACAACCCGTGTTTCACCAATGGTATATCACGGGATATTTACATTTTTACAATTGTTCAATTATTGTTCTAGTTGTTCTTGTAGTTGACGGAAGATCCTCGTAAAAATTCTGCAACGTTGACTGTGTTAAAGTGGAACTTCAGAATATTTGGCGGAGTAGCAATTTTTAGTATAGCTGGTCGATCTCTGGAGAACATGTTGCATTCAGTCATCAGATGGTGGGCCGTCTGCAGTGATTTTTCTGGGCAGTTGTAATAAGGTGAAGCAGTTTTGTTCATTTTGTGTAGGTAGGATTTAAATAGTCCATGGTTGGTGAGAAATTGTGTGGTTATATAGTTAGGCCATAGGGATAGGGACAGTCTATAGGGTATGTTGGGGATGAACATTTTGGTATGGAAGGCGTCATTTGATTTGGTGTAAATTAAATTCCAGATTGTTTCATAGTATTCTTTTAATAACTGCTTGCCTCGTGTTATAGGGATGGAGTTATAGTCGATAGTATTTTTGTAGCTAGCGGCTATTTTAGCCAGATAGTCAGCTCTTTCATTCCCTCGAAGACCTGCTTGACCTTTAACCCAGTGGAGGTCAATCTTTCTCGTCTTTTTGAGTACGATTAGTTTTCTCTGGTTTGGATCGCCAAAGGGTTGGTTGATTGCTGAACTTGATCATTTTTTAAATTGTAGATCTTTCAAAACATATTCCATCATCAGCATTCTGTTTGTGCTTTGTGATACTTCTTAGAGAGGATTGCTCTTACTAAGTGGATTTTAAACAAGTTGAGGAATATTGTATCTTAAAGGTATTAATTAATTAATAGCACTGGTCAACATCATTTTTGTCTCATGAGTACCAATAGTTGTACTTAATGCAGTTTTTTTATCGTGTTTTCAAATATGTATTTGGAATTTCTCCATCACCCACTGTTTTTTTACTTCAATTTCAATTAATGAATTTAAATAATTATTTTTTCAATAAACGTTTTTTCGTCCATTGTAAAATAAAACGAGGAACATTTTCATCAGGACATTTCAGCTGTGGAAAAGAGATATCAAGGAAAATGGAATCCTAATATGCTGGCCGATTATTGTTGGACCATCAAGTGGGATGCTCCACAGGCGAAATATAGCAGAAAATCGTTATTTCTTACTTTCTGGGTGAGTCCGAATGTTCGAATATCGTGTAGTTACGAATACAGACAATTTTAAAGTGTTTGAAATTATAAATTCCTGTCTCTTGGAAACCTTGTGAGATAGAGAAAAACCGATATCGTATTTGTATTCAGGAGAAAAAATACTATCAGAATCACATATTTTTCGTTGAGACAAAAAAAAAGTTTCTTTTTTGTCGCTCAGTGTTATCAACTGCATGGATTGAGCATTGTGAGACTTAGTTTTATATCTAAAAAAATCGCATTTTGATATCACAGTGGAATTTTATCATATAGTGTAATAGTACACACTGTATCAATAATAATTAAACTCTAAAGCCAGGTTTCATCAAACAACGCGTTAAAAGTAGTCTAACATCTTGCTTCTTAACAACATGGAAACATTTTAACATGTTTTAATATAAATGAGGTGAATCTGGTGCATCTTACCTCAGAAATATTTGTGTTTCAATATGTTGTCCATACCATCGTCAGCTTGTCCAGACTGTTGATTTTTATGTTGTCAGCTTCGAATGTTGACTCTCACTCCATATTCTGGTTGACTGAAAAACTTGTAATTCGAATCCTTTCCCCCAGGTATTTAAACATTTACAATCCTATTTTAATTCTTCTTTTTTATTATTCTTTATTCAGGAGAATAAAAATTGGTTTATGAATTTTGAAATTCCCGGGGAAAAGATATAATTTGAAAGTTCTTCAGTCAACCGGAAGATGGAGTGGAAGTCGACATCCAGGGCTGACAACATAAAAATCAACAGTCTGGACGAGCTGACGATGGTATGGACAATATATTGAAACATGTCAAATGAAAAACAAATATATATGCTTTAACATGCACCAGATTCACCTTATTTATTAAGAACAACCTCATAATCTTACTTTCTATTTTAATTTATTGTTTTAATATATCTGTTTCACCAACTACTTTCTGCAAAATAATAGTTTACATTTTTTTAAATATAGCATCTGATACAAACATAACAAATATAGATGGTAGAATTAGAAATTTGCTTGGAATTTTAGCGTACTCTGATGTGAATTTTCAAATTAAATAACAGTAATGAGTAGATTAATGAAATTCCAGCCCAATTTATTTTTCATGTTCACAAAAATTGAGTTAAATTTCCAAAATATATTTCTTTACCAAGTTATAGTTAATTTCAATTTAGATTCTACGCATTTGTTTGCTTCGGATTTTGCATATGACAGATGGATGGTATTTTTAGGGTATGTTTTCAATTTATGCATTTTGTACTATGACACATTGTTCATAGAAGTTGATTTGAAGTTAATCAATTCAAATGGACCTACTTTTTTCTTAATTTAATATACTGTTAACCCTTAAATTGGTACCACACTAGTTTATCATGTCAGCTATTTAAATGTATTGGACCGTACTGAAAATGAACAACTGTTATTATTAGGTATATTGTTTAATTTTACATACATTTAAGTAATATGTATTCATTCATTTTCTTTTGTTTTATTAAAATTATTAAAACAATTGCTATTTGTTGTAGGATATATTGCCAATAAAGGATTAAGAGTGAAAGAATATCGGTCAAGTCAAAGGCTATATAAAGGGGTATATGGCTAGTGGTATAAGTCAACTTTTTACAAAAATGAGTAAAGCGCATGGTTGTAAAGAAAAAACTGCATACTGTATTTCAGAAACACCAATTAATACCATCACTTAGGATAATAAATATCTGCACAATTATCAATATTAGGCTTACTTGATTGTTTGTATACTGAATAATAATTTTGTCAAAATGAAGAAAAGTGACTTACACCACTATGCCATATACCCCTTTAAATACAGACACTCCTGCTTACATATATATATATATATATATATATATATATACTTTGGAGTGAATCTGGAATATTTTAGGCCAATACTGGAAGTTACAATTTTCCAAATACAGACATTGTGTTCTGAAAAGGTTTCAATATTTAGAGAGGTTGTATTTCACAAAAAAATTTCTTAAAACCACGATTCTTGAACTTAATGTCTTTTGAATTGTGATAAAAAATAAATAAAGGAGCATTGTATGTAGACATTTGCTACTATAATGCAGCACATGTTGTTTGTATTTGTATCAAACAATAATTAAACATAATAATACGTTTGTTACATTTTGTGCCACAAGAGTTCCTCTGTCAGTGAGGTAGGTTATTTTCATATGTTACTGGCTCTCCCTAACCAATTCATTGCTCTTGAAAGACTTGTGTCAGGTATCATCATCTATGTGCAATATTTCCTCATTTATTCTTTGCTAAAGTGCTCAGAATAGAAGATATGCTGCTGTTACAAAATAAGATCATGATTTTAAAGATACTAAGTTTAGGAGTCGGGTGAAAGAAATTTTTTTCTTGTTCATATAAAGTGTTACAATGTGTTTATGTAATATTTTCTCTTTTGTAAATAATTGTCAGAGTGATTTGAGTAATATATGTAAAATTTAAAATAATATTCTTTTTATCTCACCTCATATTCTGTCTTCTATTTAGACTGATTTCCAAAGCTAAGCATTTTCATCATCAGTAATTTTAAGACCAATGTTCTGTCATCCAGGAGCACTATTGCTTACTCCACCTGTTGGCAGACCAATGAACCTGCCAATCAAATCAACATCCCTGGAAATTTCAGAATTCATTAATTTTTCTTTCTTGTTCTTTTGAAATTGAATTTTTACCCAACTATGATCTGTTTGTTTTTTGTATTTGATTTATTAAACCAGCCTTTTTTTCAATTAGACCAAGCATGAGTGACTACTGCTGATTTTTCCACTTCACCATTTTGACAATCCTAAGTTGTTCTTTCATCCTGGTTTTAAATTTTTTTCCATATGTCAATTTTGCCACTATCTCCACATTTAATCTGGCAAATTCTCAATTTATTTTATTCTTCAATTTTGACTTTTTTGTTGGGTTTAATTATTCTATTGTGGTTATATTCTTTCCTCGGTGTCAAAATTATTGCAAAAATTACTGCTGATGAAATTGACTAGGTTTTGAAACTGGTCTAAAAAGAAAACAGGGTATGAGGTGAGGTAAAAAGAATTTTATTTTAAATTTTAAATTAAACCTCTACTGATATTTACTATAATATTCCTTAATATATGAAATCTGGAAATCATGTTAAAGAAATACTTTTCTTCTTTTGTTGGATATTACCTCTGAATTTGGTGTATAACAGAGTATTCAGAATAACCGAAGAGTGTAAGTGTTAAAGTGTCTAAGTACAAAAATTTCAGATTCCACTTTTTTCTGCATTAATATGTTTTACGAACAATCACCAAATTACTGGGAAAGGATTGTAGTTCATTACAGCTACCAAAATGATGATGAGCATTGCATATACAACAGTTCGATTTGATAACACTTTCTCCCTTAATAAGATAAAAAATAAAATTAGTACCTGTGATAACAGATGTCCTCAACATTAAAATTTATTAATATTGTATAGCCCTTTCAGAACTACTTGTTCCATCTTTAGCAGCTGGATTGGGTCAACATTAAAATTCATTAAAATAGTGTAGGCCTTTCAACTACCAATCCGGCTGCTAAAGATGGAACATGTAGTTCTGAAATGCCCATAACATTAAATGTTGAGGACGACTGATATCAAAGTTACTAAGTTTATTATTTGAACTTCTTACAAAATTACTTCAACGGTGTTTCTATATGAATTTTAAAAAGTATCTATTTTTCTCCCTTCTCCTGATGCTTAGATCCCTTTACACTTACACAATAATTTCAATTATATTTTTGAAATCCTAACAAGCATCCTCTAAAAGAGATAATTCAAGTTGTTCGCTTTTTGTGTGTTTTCCAATATGCAATAAAAGTGTTGTCTACTACTGTAAGCATTGGAACATATTTTACATACGAAAGGTTTCTCTCCGGTGTGAGAGCGAACATGTGTAGTTAACATTTGTCGAGTATGGAATGCTTCTGAACATAAATTACATTTATGAGGCTTTTCTCCTGTATGTATTCGCATGTGAATTTTCATATAATAGTTTGTAGCAAATTTCATTCCACAGTATATACACGAAAATGGTTTCTCTCCAGTATGTCTATTACTGTGAGCAATCAACTGCGCTTTATAAGCAAATGTTTCGTTACACACTTTACATGTGAAATATCTCTCTCCAGTATGGAGACGCATATGTTCCTTCAACTTTCCTTTGAATTGAAACGTTTTCGAGCATAAGTTACATGGATGCAATTTTTCATTTACGTGTGTAATTTCGTGTCTTTTGAGATGCTCAAGTCTGTTGAATTTCTTGTCACATAGTTCACACGAAAACGATCTACCTTTTAAATGTATTCTCATGTGTTTTTGTAAATATTTTGCAGTTGTAAATGCAGAAGGGCAGAATGTACATGCATACGTTTTATCACTATTATGAATAAGCAGATGTTCTTTTAGTGTTTTTTGCGATTTGAAATTTCGAGAACAAATGTGACATAAATACGGTTTTGCACCACTATCTATTAACACTTTATTTGGTGAACTATGATTAGATTTATCCGACGAAGCATGAGATTCGGTTTGATGGATTTTATTTCCATATTGTTGACTTTTGGTTTCACATTTAGAGTCATGTTCTTCAGTAACATCATCTTCTAATTCTGTTTTCACGAGAGCCAGTGGTGTGATTTTTAAATCGTCATTGACACTTGATTCGGAATCAGTTTCATCTACGTCACCTTCACTTATCTCATTTTCTTCATTCTCCTTTTTAATATTTTTCTTGGAATCGAAAAAGTCAATAAATTCACTTGTATATTCGTTTTCGCACGTAATTTTACGTCCCGCGCGCTGCAATATATCAGATTCATAGTTTATATCCGAACTGGTAGAACCTGCATTACTTTCGTGTTTGACAAAAACTGTTTCCATTTCAAACGTAAGTTTAAATTTTATTTAAATAGGTTAGTGCGTTGTAATAGTATTAATGTTACTTGTGACGTTTCGTCTAGATGTGATCTTACAATCAAGAAGGCATTGAATGTGTTTCATGTATATCTTACGATCAGGGAGGCGGTGTACATTTGAATTCTGGCGCGAACGTGGCGATATTTGAATTTAGATTATCAAATAAATGGTTTATTCAGACTATGTTTTGTCAATGTTACCATTCCATTGCATTAACGTAACTTAACCTCTCACCTTATAGGTACTTTTTCGTGCCACACGCCATCTGGGCTTATCTATTACATTGTAAGTACATATTATGGAAGCGAAGTTCAAATAATACTTTTTTTTTATTATTATAAGTATCCACAGATATGGTCTCGAGGTAGCCGAGTTCGATCCTCGGTCGGGACAAGTTTCCCAAGTGAGATTTTTTTCCGGGACTTTTCCTCACCTGTCAGACAAATATCATAAAACAATAAGTCCCAAACGATCTATAATATCATCTGGCCATCATTGTCATATGCACCTCATTAGATTAAGTTTAGAATTAAGGCCTCTCCTAACGCATCATTACCATTTTCATCACATATCATACATCATCGGGGCAACGTAACTCCGCCTTCCAGGCGCCCCAACCTCAGAAGTAGATTAAAATAACTCCGATGCCAGGAGAGAATACCAGAAATGTCTTAATGACAAACTGATATTGAATGTGCTTGTTTAGGCAAGTTTATATGCTTGATATATCGTAAATTGATTGTACATTATGTATAATAATATCAACAATAATAACAATATTAATAATATTAATAACAGTAATAATAATAATAATAATAATAATAATAATAATAATAATAATAATAATAATAATAATAATAATAATAATTTTATTTATTTAGAAGGTTTCGACAGTGTTTCACATATTCCTACGCACA
Organism: Diploptera punctata; assembly: GCA_030220185.1. NCBI lineage: Eukaryota > Metazoa > Arthropoda > Insecta > Blattodea > Blaberidae > Diploptera > Diploptera punctata. Next base: position 1,131,441 of record JASPKZ010005677.1, on the reverse strand, counting down.
AATAATCTACTGTCATTTCAATCTCCATCGTCCAATCCTTTTTCCCAAGTGCTGCTCAAGAACCGTCAAATCAAGTTATTTTAGGCTATCCTCTTCTTCTTCTATAATAATAATAATAATAATAATAATAATAATAATAATAATAATAATAATAATAATAATAATAATAATAATAATAATAATAATAATAATAACAATAATAATAATAACAATAATTAATAATAATATCATCATCATCATAGTACATTCACGAATTTAGGCCATTTGTTGACTTGTTTCGGCCTCAAGAGAAACACCATCCAGAAGTCTTTTGAGTGGACGTCCTGGTCTTCTTCTTCCTGCAGGTTGATATCTTAACATTTGTTTGGGTATTCTGGGATCTTCCATTCGATGATAATGTTGCATCCATCTTGACTTATAATCAGAAATTTTGTTTTCTAAAGATTCCATGTGTAATTCTTCTAAGTTGTCTTCATTTTTTTTGTGATCTAGTAGTGTGTATCCTGCAGTCCTCCGAAGATATCTCATTTCAGCAGATCTAAGTCTCTGTATATCCTTCTGTTTCAACGTCCATACTTCGCTACCATACAAAAGAGTTGGAAGAGCCAGTGTTTTATACACTTTCAGTCTTGAATGCTTTTGGACTAACTGTGGCTTGAAGATAGAATTTATTAACCCTAAAATTCTTTAAAATTTAGATATTTTTGCATTTACATCCTTTTCTTCTTCATATGAGATATTGCATCCTAGATATGTAAAATTATTCACCTGCTCCAAAATTTTATTGTCCAGTACAATTTTACTTCTGACAGGATCTACACCTTGAAATGCCATAATTTTTGTCTTTTTCTGTAGATATCTTTAATCCATATTCTTCTGTAATTTTGTTAAGTTCATACAGACCTTTCTGTAGATTATCTTCGGAATTTGCTATTATTATTTGGTCATCTGCAAACAATAGGGTGTTTAATTTTCTATTTTCTAATAATAATAATAATAATAATAATAATAATAATAATAATAATAATAATAATAATAATAATAATAATAATAATAATAATAATAATAATAATAATAATAATAATAATAATAATAATAATAATAATAATAATAATAATAATAATAATAATAATAATATAATAATAATAATAACAACAATTCAATTAAAAAACTTGAAAAATGATGAAATGCGGCAAGAATACCAAATCAAAATAGCTAATAGATTTGAAGCACTGGAATCTTCCGATGTCAATACGGCAAACGAAGAAGAAACTGATATAAATAAAGAATGGGAGGCTATAAGAGATACTATTAAATTGTCAGCATCAGAAAGCATTGGTTGTTTAAAAAAGAGGCAAAACAAGAAATGGTTTGATGAGGAATGTGCCGATATTGTAAAGAAAAGAAAGCTAGCAAAAATGAAATGGTTACACGAGCCAAATGAGGTAAATTTAGAGCAATTGGATAGTATTAGACGAGAAACCACCAAGCTACTAAAGAGTAAAAAGAGGGAATATTTGAGAGAGAAGATTAATGATCTTGAAATGAATGCAAAAAATAGGAACATTAGAGAATTATATCAGGGAATCAGTATAGAGAAGAAAGGGTTTCAGGCTAGAACAAACATAATTCGGAATGAAAATGGGGATATGATTGCAGATTCAAGGAGTATATTAAATAGATGGAAAAGTTACTTTAATCAGCTATTAAATGTACACACAGAACAGGACATTGAGGAGGATAATTTGCAGACAGCAGAAATGCTAGTAGCAGAGCCAAGTGCATTAGAGGTCGAAATGGCGATTGAAAAATTGAAGATGTTATAAGCATCAGGTTCAGATGAGATCCCAGCAGAACTGATAAAATCAGGGGAGAAAAATTGATGAACAAGATACGGTGGTTGCTTAGTATGATTTGGGAAAATGAAGCTCTTCCAGATGAATGGAAGGAATCAATTATCGTACCAATTTATAAGAAAGGAGATAAAACTGATTGCAACAACTACAGGGGCATCTCATTACTTTCAACTTCGTACAAAATTCTAACAAATATATTAGTAAGCAGACTTACTCCCTATATTGATGACATTCTAGGAGATCATCACTGTGCATTTAGAAGAAACAGGTCTACAACAGATCAGATTTTTAGTATAAGACAGATTTTAGAAAAGAAATGGGAATATAATGGTAGTGTACATCAACTGTATGTAGACTTCAAAAAAGCATATGATTCAATTAAGAGGGAGAATTTATATAGTATCCTGCTGGAGTTCGGAATTCCTAAAAAGTTGGTTAGACTTATACGAATGTGTCTAAATGGCACAAAGAGTAGGCTGCGTGTAGCCAAACAGTTTTCGGACACTTTTGAAATCGAGAATGGGTTGAAGCAAGGAGATGCACTATCTCCTCTACTATTTAATTTTGTACTAGAGCATGCCATTAAATCTTTAGAGAATGAAGAAGGCTTACAACTCAATGGTATTAATATGCTGTTAGTTTATGCTGATGATGTAGTATTGTTGGCCGATAGCGGGAGATACTAAAGGACAACACGCACACACTATTGAGTAACACTAAGAAATTAGGACTGGAAGTAAATATCAATAAAACTAAAAATATGGTCACACGTAGAAATTCATTAAATAATGTAAATGGACAGCTAATGACAAATGAGGGAAATTTTGAGGAACTGGCTGAATTCAAATACCTAGGAACAATAATCACAAACAGGAATGAGATGCACAAGGAAATTAAACATAGACTCAATTCTGGAAGTGCGTGCTGTTATGCATTGCAGAGACTCTTGATGTCCCAACTCCTTTCAAAAAACGTTAAACTGAAAATATATAAAACCATTATTCTACCAGTTATATTATATGGGTGCGAAACATGGACGCTTACTTTAAGAGAGGAAAGGAGATTACAAGTATTTGAGAATAAAATACTTAGGAAAATGTTTGGACCAAATGGAGATGAGCAGACAGGTGAATGGAGAAGACTACATAACAATGAACTACATGGTCTTTATAGGAAGCCAGATATAATAAGTCTCGTAGACTGCGATGGGCAGGACATGTTGCACGTATGGGGAATGAAAGACGTGCATGGAAGCTTCTTGTAGGAAAGTCAGAGGGAAAACGCCCAGTTGGTAGACCAAGAATAAGGTGGGAGAATAACATTAACTATGATTTGAGGGAAGTAGATTATACAGGGAATGATTGGAAAGGATTAGCTCAGGATAGGGATGTATGGAGAGCTTTATGTACGTGCGGCCATGAACCTACTGGTTCGATAGTGCCAGTGAGTAATAAGTAAGTATAATAACAACAATAATAATAATAACAACATAATAATAATAACAACAATAATAATAACAACAATAATAATAACAAAATAATAATAATAACAAAAATAATAATACAACAATAATAATAACAATAATAATAACAACAATAATAATAACAACAATAATAATAAGAACAATAATAATAACAACAACAATAATAATAACAATAATAATAACAACATAATAATAACAATAATAATAATACAACAATAATAACAACAACAACAATAATAATACAACAACAATATAATAAACAATAATAACAACAACAATAATAATAACAATAATAAACAACAACAATAATAATAACAACAATAATAATAACAATAATAATAATAACAATAATAATAATAACAATAATAATAATAGTAATAATAATAACAATAACCAATAACTATAATAACAACAATAATAATTATATCAATAATAATAAAAATAATAATAATTTTATTTATATAGCGGGTTTCAGTGTCTTCCTGCGCCAATTAATGTACTGCCATTCTCCTCCAAATCTATCATTCCAATCTCCATCATCTAACCCTTTTTTTCTCATGCTGCTCATAACATCATCAATCTACGTTATTTTTGAACTTCCATTTCGTCTTCTTCTGTAATAATAATAATAATAATAATAATAATAATAATAATAATAATAATAATAATAATAATAATAATAATAATAATAATAATAATAATAATAATAATAATGATATCCGGTAATATTGAAAAGAATTGTTAAATTATTTTTTTTACCAATGCCACCAAGTTGTCTTTATAACATTTCTGGTATTCTCTCCTGGTTTTGCGGAATTTTAACTCACTTCCTAAGTCTGGAGCGGAGTTACGTTACTTCGAGGCTATGATTCGTTAAGAATCTAATGAAGAATCAGGAGTTTCGAAAAACCCAATCTTTACCTAAATCCAGACCGTACGAAGCAACAGGGATAATTATATTTTTAAAAAATCCTGTAATCTAACCGGGAATCGAATCCGGGACCCATAAACTGTAGCCAGAAGCTGTGGCCACTAGCTCATGGGGCTGCCAAAATTTTCAATCTCAGAGACCAGGCGATGCACAGTGGGCCAGAAACGAAATCTAGCTGGAAAACACTATTTTCACTCACCCTCATCAATTTATTTATTTTTTTTCACTCTAATATAACTGCTATATGACTTCTTAACTTCTCTGCAAAGGAGGGTGGAATTCTAATGTTTATGAAGACAATATAAACATCGGAAATTGCCGATGGTTAAGACCTCATCTGGTCTTCATCCCAGTTGTGTTGTTAGCGGTATTGTTAGCATTGTGTGTTAAAGTCGATTCGTCTACAAGATGGGACTTTAAACCTGGCGGCCTCCTTAGTGATTTACAACAGGTGTAGGCAACATTCCGTCATCTGTTTTCACTTTCTCCCTTCTGTTCATCATCCTCCCTCATACAACAAAATTTACACTACACGACAAATAAACATATACTCCTCTTTCTACCCAATACAAGAATATATCATATATGTAAAGTGGTCTGCCGCCAAATTGGTACATTAATTGAAAAGAGACCACATTAATGACATCTATCTGCACAGCGCGGAACCGTTAATAATAATTATAATAATACTTGAATAATAATATAAAATAATAATGTTATATGATATTGTAATACAATATTACTCGTAATATAATAATGATCAAACATTATTACCAGAGACCGGAAGTTTAGGCATTATAAATAATTAAAATAGGCAGGAAAAAATGCATTATAAATAGCAATAAAATCATATTTTGCATATGAGTACTTTACAGTCAATACAAAATAAGTGGGGTCCAAAAGTATTAACGTAACTTTGTACTTTACTGCGTGAAGGAATACTGAATGCTAGCTAGAACAACGTCGCAATGAGAACTGAAAGAAAAATAAAATTAGACCCGCACTCAATTGTCGCCTTTTCAAATAAACTTACTTACTTACTTACTCACTGGCACTATCGAACCCGTAGGTTCATGGCCGCGCATACATAAGCTCTCCATACATCCATATCCTGAGCTAATGCTTTCCAATCATCCCCTGTATAATCTACTTCCCTCAAATCATAGTTAATGTTATTCTCCTACCTCATTCTTGGTCTACCAACTGGGCATTTTCCCTCTGGCTTTCCTACAAGAAGCTTCCATGCAAGTCTTTCATTCCCCATACGTGCAACATGTCCTGTCCATCGGAGTCTACGAGACTTTACTGTTTTTATTATATCTGGCTTCCTATAAAGACCATGTAGTTCATTGTTATGTAGTCTTCTCCATTCACATGTCTCTTCATCTCTCTTTGGTCCAAAAATTTTCCTAAGTACTTTATTCTCAAATACTTGTAATCTCCTTTCATCCCTTAAAGTAAGAGTCCATGTTTCACATCCATATAATATACCTGGTAGAATAATAGTTTTATATATTTTCAGTTTAACGTTTTTTGAAAGGAGTTGGGACTTCAAGAGTCTCTGCAATGCATAATAGCACGCACTTCCAGAATTGAGCCTGTGGTAAAATAGTACTTGAGGTAGGAAGAAAAAGGTACCGGGATCTTGTCTCAATGAATTTAGTGTTAAAATCTTAAAATAACTAACTGATACAACAGTCGTCCTCAACTAAAATGAACTTCTGTATAAAAACTTCGTCAAATAATAAATAAGTACCTGGTACTTATTTTAAGAATAGTTAATGGCAAATGAGGGACATTTTGAAGAAGTGGCTGAATTCAAATACCTAGGAACAATAACACTGGTCAACATGATTTTTGTCTCATGAGTAGCCTACCAATAGTTGTATTTAATGCAGTTTTTTATCGTGTTTTTAAATATGTATTCGGAATTTCTGCATCAACCACAGTTGTTTTATTTCAATTTCAATTAATAGATTTAAATAATCATTTTTTACTTAACTTTTTTTCGTCCATTTCTCCAATTTAAAATACAAACCAAATGAGCTAACTCAGGAGATTTCAGCTATGGAAAAGAGATATCAAGGCAAATGTAATCCTAATATGCTGGCCGATTATTATTGTACCATCAAGAGGGATTCTCCAGAGGCGAAATATGGCAGAAGATCGTCATTTCTTACTATGTAGGTGAGTCCGAATGTTCGAATATTGTGTAGTTACGAATGTAGAAAGTATTAAAGTGTTTGAAATTATAAATTCCTATCTCTCGGAAACCTTGCGTGATGGAGAAAAAACCGATATCATATTTGAATTCAGGAGAAAAATACTATCAGAATCACATATTTTTCTTTCTGAGACAAAAAAAAAAGTTTATTTTTTATTGCTCAGTGTAATTACAAACATGAGATAAACATAGAAATTAATCATAGGCTCAATTCTGGAAATGCATGCTATTATTCACCACAAATACTCTTGTCGTCCCAACGTCTCTAAAAAACATTAAACTGAAAATATATAAAACTGTTATTCTCCCAATCATATTATATGGATGCGAAACGTGGACTCTTACTTTAAGGGAGGAGATACGAAGTTTACGAGTATTTGAGAATAAAAGTTTCAGGAAAATTTTTGAACAAAAAAGAGACCAACAGGTGGGTGAATGAGAAGATTACGTAACAGTGAACTACATGATTTTTATGGGAATTCAGATATAATTAGAAGATGTAAGTCTCGTAGACTGCGATGCCAGGACATGTGGAGAATGAAAGAGGGGCATGAAAACTCCTTGTAAGAAAACCAGTGGGAAAGAGCTCAGTAGGGGACCAAGAATGAGATGGGTGAAATATATTAATATGATTGGATGAAAAGATTACAGTGGTATGGTCATGTCAAAAGAATGCCAGAGCAAAGATTGCATACAATTGTTATGGAATGGATCCCAATGGAAAGGAGGAAGAGAGGAAGACCGAAGAAAACTTTGATAGCAGCCATGAATATCAGAGGATTGGAGGAAGACCAATGGATGGACAGAGAGGAATGGCATTTGGTTTCCGGAAGACGGCGGCAGCTGCCATGATACCGGATGATGATAATGCTGATGATTGGAGGGAAGTAGATTATGCAGGGAATGATTGGAAAACATTAGTTCAGATTAGGGATGTACCGAGAGCTTATATCCGCGCAACCATGAGCCTACGGATTCGATAGTGTCAGTGAGTTAGTCAGTTATGTCCTGCCGCTTGAGGACCTATCGAGCTGGTGAAATTAGCAAACTTCATCACATCACAGGCTGGTAAATAAGCAAGGACGCAGAAGGGCGCACCATCACTTCTCATTTTGATTTCGCACCCCCCTAAGTTACAGAACCATTTTTTACATGAGATGAACATGTGACACACATTGGAAATTATAATGGGGCATAAAAATATCTTGCAGGAAGCCCAGAGGGAAAATGTCTGATAGATAGACCAAGAATAAGGTAGGAGAATAATATTAACCATGATTTTAGGGAGTTAAATTATACAGACTATTTAACTCATGCCTCAAATGGGAGTCAATGACCAATCACGTTTCAATTATTTTTTATTTATAACCAATCACAGTCGTGTTTCGCCTAGAATTTACCAACTAAAGTTTATCATAATAAAGAATCTTTCTTTTCCTCAACGTTCTGAATATGTCATAGCACTATTTTGCAGTGACTGACTCTCTAAGAAATACGGTTACCAGATTGTATATATATTGCATGAATATCAACACATAGCGCATGCGGGAGTTAATATAAAAACACTTGTAGCAATTGATTATACCACCAAAAATAGAAACCACTCTTTGCACTTTCTTAAATGTATTTTTCCCAGGTAATAACATTGCAGAAAAATATAATTGTCATAGGACATCAGAAATGAATTAATATACAGTTTGATGTGTTTAATTTTTTCTCCACTAGAGTGCATTCTTACAATATGCGTTCCTTTGGCAATAAATAATATGATCTGGTTGCAGTGATGAACAAAAGAAGCAGATGAAGCGTACCAAATCGTTTCTCATTATTTGTTTTCAAACATCGCCGTTTACATTAAATATATAAATATTTTAAAATAACTATATTTAAATAATTATCTGTGATTAAACAGCGTAATTGTATTCGTTAAGTAGTCCTAACAAATGCCACTCTTGATTTTCAAATTCTCTAGATAAATTCACGACTCACAAAGAAATCACTCCTGGCATTACTTATGACTATTTAACTCATAGACCAACAATTTTGTCTCTTCCTGTTGATAATTTTGCCTCTTCCTGTTCGTAATGAGAGATATCTCCGCAAATTAACTTCTTTGACAAGGATATCGATTCAACAATTTACAGTCGATATGGTACAGCAAGAAATGCCAACAGAAAACAAATTCGAAAATTACCAAAAGTAGTTAGTTCTGTTGCTCTGAAGAATGTATTAGATGTTGTATAATGAATCTGCATTATTATTAATAGTTATTTTCACATACAATCATCTGCTATTGCTTTTTCCGAAGCCCAAAGATATTTAAAGTAAAGATATGCTATGTATAACTATACAGCCGGCTTAGAAATCGCCCGGAAGTAACCTCATATTATACTTATTTTTAGTTTCTGATGTATTATTCGCTAAATAGTCACTCCAAATCACAACCTCCTGTTAGATTACTGTTGATAATTACGTAAATTTGTAGGCTTGTGTCTTGATTCCTGTTTAGTAGGTCTTCCGAGTTGAATGACCGTGGTTCAGTTTTATATAAACTCAACGTTCCGTCTATTGCACATCCAAGTTAACTGTTCACGGGCGGAGGGGAAGAGTTTTAGCGCTGGTGTCGCCGATCTACTAAATCTGTGGAAGGGATGTAGGAGAAAACTGTGCATCCGATCACGTACTGAAATTTTTCAACTTTAAATGTGGGGGGAGAATCTCTAAACACGTGTGAAAGATCTTAACATGGTTATCAAATTAGTCATTTTAAGCACGGAACGCTCAAGCGGTCGGATCATTTAAAATCACAGTATTTGTCGTCTCTCTGTTACCAGCCTCATAATAAATCACAAGTGGCAACATGTAAATGAGAAGGGCAAGGAAGGGACAGCTGATTCCTAGACGTAACCCCAAAAGTAACAGGGTAGTCAAGTTAGTAATTCTGCCACTGACCGCGCAGAACGACGGATCATTAAAATACATAGTGTTTGTCAGCTCTCTACCTGCCAATCAAACAACATAGTACAAAGGACAGGAAGTGGCAACATACTAAGGAAGGGAAACAGTAAGACAGTTTGTTAGTTAACATATTTTCCGCCTGCACAAAACGCTTGGATGGGTAATATTATTACATTAGATATCTTCAGAATATTCTGCGTGCTCTCTGTGACAATTGAGGAGTTGACAGAGCTACAGTTGAGGAGTTGACAGAGAGCACGCATAATCTCTTGAGGACGTCTTCCGCAGTAGTAGACGAAACGTTGAATATCTATAAAACAGGACCATTCAGCCCGGAAGACCAACTAAACAGTTATATGGAGAATTGTTGGAAAACATTAGATCAGGATAGGGATGTATGGATAGCTTATGTCCACACGGCTATGAACCTCCGGGTTTGATAATGCCAGTGAGTTGGAATTAGTTGATAAAAAACTATTAGTATAATGTTGCTTCTTAATGAATAATTCTTTATTTTTTTGCGTCAAAGCGTCTATAAAACGAGAAAGAATATAAATTAGCGACATGTCCTGTCACGTGGTATACTTACTTACTTACTTACTCACTGGCGCTATCGAACCCGTAGGTTCATGGCCGCACGGACATAAGCTCTCCATACATCCCTATCCTGAGCTAATGCTTTCCATTCATTCCCTGTATAATCTACTTCCCTCAAATCATAGTTAATGTTGTTCTCCCACCTCATTCTTGGTCTACCGACTGGGCGTTTTCCTTCTGACTTTCCTACAAGAAGTTTCCATGCACGTCTTTCATTCCCCATACGCGCAACGTGTCCTGCCCATCGCAGTCTACGGGACTTAACTGTTCTTATTATATCTGGCTTCCTGTAAAGACCATGTAGTTCATTGTTATGTAGTCTTCTCCATTCACCTGTCTGTTCATCTCTCTTTTGTCCAAAAATTTTGCTAAGAACTTTATTCTCAAATACTCGTAATCTCCTTTCCTCCCTTAAAGTAAGAGTCCATGTTTCGCACCCATATAATATAACTGGTAGAATAATAGTTTTATATATTTTCAGCTTAACGTTTTTTGAAAGGAGTTGGGACATCAAAAGTCTCTGCAATGCATAATAGCATGCATTTCCAGAATTGAGCCTATGTTTAATTTCTTTGTGCATCTCATTCCTATTTGTGATTATTGTTCCTAGGTATTTGAATTCAGCCAATTCCTCAAAATTTCCCTCATTTGTCATTAGCTGTCCATTTCCATTATATACTGAATTTCTACGTGTGACCATATATTTAGTTTTACTGATATTTACTTCCAGTCCTAATTTCTTAGTGTTACTCAATAGTGTGTGCGTGTTGGCCTTTAGTATATCCTCGCTATCGGCCAGTAGTACTACGTCATAAGCATAAACTAACAGCTTATTAATACCATTCAGTTGTAAGCCTTCCTCATTCTCTAAAGAGTTAATGGCATGCTCTAGTACAAAATTAAATAGTAGAGGAGATAGTGCATCTCCTTGCTTCAACCCATTCTGGATTTCAAAAGTGTCCGAAAACTGTTTGCCTACACGCACCTTACTCTTTGAGCCATTTAAGACACATTCGTGTAAGTGCTAACTAACTTTTTAGGAATCCGAACTCCAGTAGGATACTATATAACTTCTCCCTCTTAATTGAATCATATGCTTTTTTGAAGTCTATGTATAGTTGATGTACAGTACCATTATATTCCCATTTCTTTTCTAAAATCTGTCTTATACTAAAAATCTGATTTGTTGTAGACCTGTTTCATCTAAATGCACATTGATGATCTCCTAGAATGTCATCAATATAGGGAGTAAGTCTGCTTACTAATATATTTGTTAGAATTTTGTACGAAGTTGAAAGTAATGAGATGCCCCTGTAGTTGTTGTAATCAGTTTTATCTCCTTTCTTATAAATTGGTACGATAATTGATTCCTTCCATTCATCTGGAAGAGCTTCTTTTTCCCAAATCATACGAAGCAACCAGCGTATCTTGTCCATCAATTTTTCTCCCCCTGATTTTATCAGTTCTGCTGGGATCTCATCTGAACCTGATGCTTTATACATCTTCAATTTTTCAATTGCCATTTCAACCTCTAATGCACTTGGCTCTGCGACTAGCATTTCTGCTGTCTGTAACTTATCCTCCTCAATGTCCTGTTCTGTATGTACATTTAATAGCTGATTAAAATAACTTTTCCATCTATTTAATATACTCCTAGAATCTGCAATCATATCCCCATTTTCATTCCGAATTATGTTGGTTCTAGCCTGAAACCCTTTCTTCTCTATACTAATTCCCTGATATAATTCTCTAATGTTCCTATTTTTTGCATTCATTTCAAGATCATTAATCTTCTCTCTCAAATATTCTCTCTTTTTACTCTTTAGTAACTTGATGGGTTTCCCGTCTAACACTACCCAATTGCTCTAAATTTACCTCATTTGGCTCGTGTAACCATTTCATTTTTGCTAGCTTTCTTTTCATTACAATGTCGGCACATTCCTCATCAAACCATTTCTTGTTTTGCCTCTTTTTTAAACAACCAATGCTTTCTGATGCTGACAATTTAATAGTATCTCTCATAGCCTCCCATTCTTTATTTATATCAGTTTCTTCTTCGTTTGCCACATTGTCATCTGAAGATTCCAGTATTTCAAATCTATTAGCAATTTTGATTTGGTATTCTTGCCGCATTTCATCATTTTTCAAGTTTTTTAATTCATATTTTACAGAATCATCCTTAGCGTTTGTTCCTCTCATAAGCGATAGCCGTTGTCTGATTTTCACCCTGACCAGATGATGATCTGAATTGCAGTCTGTCCCTCTAACTGATCTAACATCAATGATGCTACTGTGCCAGCGTTTATCCACTAATACATGATCTATCTGGTATAAAAGTAAATTGATCCCACAACAGGCCCAGAGGCCCTTGGGGTAGTAGGAGGTTAAGGCTCCCACTTTTTTCTAGACAATCGGCACTTTATGTCAGCCGGGTTGTCAGCCCTGCGTGACGGCCGCCTTTACCCCCAGAACAAGCGTCTGGTACTCATTTCCGTTAGAGGCTGAGTCGACCCCAGGGCCATAGTGCCGACAGAGGGTTTGGGTCAGTTTAAAAATCCTGACCCCAACGGGACTTGAACCCTCTACCCTCTGGCTTGTAGCTCAGTGCCTTAACCACTACGCTACGGCGTGTATCTTATAAAATAAGAGTTGTTTGCATGACATAGGTGGAGCCTTTATATTGTCAACTACGTAAAGTGTTGTGCCAAAATACGGCTTTCGAGCAATCATGTTAGTGAATTGCACGATAAGTTTCTTTCCTAATTCTCCCCATTGCTCGCATGTCTGCTTCACTATCCAAATCAACTTTAATGTCTCTAAAATACACCGTGTCCCATTCAAACCTCCAACATTTTTATTAATCGTAACTCTCAAAGTATGTGGAATTATGAAATGAGGTTGGTATTAAAATAAAGAAAAAACTCGAAGAATTTTTGTTTTCATTGTTCAACAAATAAAGCCAGATGACAGGTCACGAGGACAGGCATTCGCTTTTGAAATGTTGGATCGTATTGACAAGGACCCTCATTTTCTTAGAAACGTCTTGTTTTCTGACGAGGCAATGTTCCATATATCAGGATTTGTTAATCGGCACAATGTAAGGATCTAGGGTATGCAAAATCCACACGTCTACCGTGAACACGTCCGGAATAGCCCAAAAGTAAACGTTTGGTGCGGCCTGATGAATAACAGGATTATAGGTCATTTTTTCTTCCATGAGAAGTCAATAACTGGCCCGGTATACCAAGACATGTTGGAACAGTTCTTGTACCCCCAAGTAGCTGATCTGCAACCCCAAGTAATCTTTCAGCAAGATGGAGCCCCACCACACTGGAGCCTGAATGTTCGGAATTCACTCAAAGCATCCTTCCCAGATAGGTGGATTGGATACGGCGGGCCAATGGACCAATTAGCAAGCCACTACGTTCGCCAGACATCACTCCACTGGACTTCTTCCTCTGGGGGTATCTAAAATACCGTGTGTTTTGCGACTCCAGTACAAGATATTCAAGATTTACTAACCCGTATCCTTGACACAATTGCAACAGTACCAATGGACATGTTGGACAGAACGTGGCACGACATAAAATACAAACTTGATATTGTTCGTGCTACTAATGGTGCACATATAGAGGTATTTTAGTGTGTGACAATGAACATTCTTTGAGTTTCTGTTTCGTTTAATACCGGCCTCACTTCATAATTCCGCATACTTTGTTAGTTATGATTAATTAAAATGTGGGAGGTTTGAATGGGTAGTACAGAGAAGCTATAATTTACACCTATAGGATTTTTAAAATAAATAGTTCAACTTTCTAATTTGTCGAAGTGAATCTATTTTTGCCAGTACGCGTGTATATATATATACAGTACACACAAAGGGAAATTTAAAGATTAATCATAACTTTGTGAAACATGGAACTTGGAAATATCTAACCTAAAAACAAAAGTTTTACCGGCTATTCTTTATAACATGTGACGCGATTTTTTTAATTCCTTCATAAACTCCTATCAAATTTTATTCTTAGGGTTTCATTTTCCTAATATTTCCCACCATTTACAATGATTTTTACATTTTTCCTAACTATTATTTCAATATATTTTATGATATTTAACTAGATACGTAGCATGAAGACGTGGCAGCTATATCGATTTTAACGAATATTCTAAGCAAAAACAAACTCATGTTACAGTGTAGCCAACATTGAGTATGTACTAATTAGCTGCACACATATACTTCAGAATTTCAGAACTTGCTATTTATTTTTGGGAGTTGCATTATTTTACTTACCCAAACTAATGTTAAGATATCAACCTGCAGGAAGAAGAAGACCAGGACGTCCACTCAAAAGACTTCTGGATGGTGTTTCTCTTGAGGCCGAAACAGGTCAACAAATGGCCTAAATTCGTGAATGTACTATGATGATGATGATGCATTATTTTACAGGTTAGAGTGTTTAAATTGCGTTAGGTTAGCTTTTAGGTTGGTCTTTCACAGGTTAGAGTACTTAAATTGAGTTTGGTTAGCTTTTAGGTTCGTTAAATATCATGTATATGTTGGCTGCATCCCGTGATTTCATAGTGTAAACTGCTTCGCGTTTGTTGGCGCATGCGCATGATGTATGATTGGACACTAAAAGTAAACATTAAATTAGAGACTAAAACAATAGAACAGGTGAGCAAGTTTAATTATCTGAGATACAATGTGTCATATGGAAACATGTGAACACCTTGGAAACAAAACAAACACATTTTATTACATGTATGGCACCATAAAACGAAGTCTCAAAATAGCTAGAAAGGAGAAACTTTTAAAATTTTATAAAACAATGACGGTTCGAACACTACTATATGGATCGGACCAAAAACCAGGAACGAAGAATAGAAACTTCAGATATGAGATTTTTGAGGTGTGTGGCTGGTTAAACAATAGCAGATCGAAAACGAATAAAATATACGAACAGAACTAATATATTCAATTTATTAGATAGAATTGTACAATACAGAGATGAATGAATTCATCACATCAATAGAATGGGTAATAATAGAATCCCAAACAAATTATTCATTACAGATCATTAGGACGAAGAGATGTAGGAAGACCTAGTAAAAGGTGGACAGACCAATTCTAACACGAGATCAGAACAGACCTTAAAGTCTAATCCTTGATGCTGATGATGATTATATATGCAGTCAGTAACAATCTTACAGTTATAATATAAAATTATAGCCTTGTAGGTCCGTCCCTTCAACTATGTAAAGTATTAACGATTACCATGTTTCTATAAAGTTCGCCCTGCAGTTTGATTCGACATTTGATTACCTGAGATTTGTTCTGCTATTGCACGGACTTCATGTGCTTTTAATCGTGCATTTAATTTTACATGACGAACTAGGAACTTCTCTTGCTTTGCGTTTATTTATTTATTTATTTTTCCTTTCTGTCTTTACAAAACTTTGATAGTAATACGATATATGCATTTTCCAACTACTAGCTAATACTCGGCGTACGCTGCTACTCCTAAATGAATTATTGTGAGTTAATTAAATTATATTGTATATACTGCGACGAACCGAACACGTCGATTGCTAGAGTCAATTTTTACACGCTTTATATTAGCCTGAGCTGTATCTATCTATGCAACGAAATCTTTCAACACGATTTTCACCCACTTAAAAACATTGGATCGACTTGAAACTTTGTATACTTGTAAAGGACCAATGACAATACAATAATTTCATAAATAATATATATTATATAATAGGTTGCGGACTTTTTATCCATCGTCGTAAGAACTTAATATTATATCCTCTGATAGCTCAGTTGGTAGAGTGGTGAACTGTAGTGGTATATAATTTCAGTAATCCATAGGTCGCTGGTTCAAATCCGGAGCGGATGACTTTTTTTTTAGAAGAGTATTACTTTTAGCTCATTCTACAATAGTATCGAATTTAAAAATATTTACGTTTTTAGAAAACCAAACTAAAAAATAAAAAATAAATAATAGTTTAAAAAACTAAAACAACACGTTTTATTAGAAAACCGAACTAAAACTATGAAAAATAATTTTAATTTACAACACGCTTGGGATAAAATTAAAGTGGTCAACAAAAAAATCATCTCCAACACATCTAGAACAAAACTATATTATGTACAAAAAAAAATTATTATACCATCAAAAGCGTGGGGTACTCTATATCAATTAATATATTTGATAATAAACAGATATTGGTTTAAGTAAAGTCTCTAAGGAGAAAACATAAAAACCATAAAAACCACCCCTCGCTTTTGATGATAAAATTATTTTTTTTGTAGATAACTAGTTTTATTCTAGATGTGTTGGAAATGATTATTTTTGACCACTTTAATTTTATCTCAAGCGTGTTGGAAATTAAAATTATTTTTCATTTTTTTGGTTCGGTTTTATAATAAAGCGTGTTGTTTTAGTTTTTTAAACTATTATTTATTAATTTGAAATTTCACGTAAACCCCCATTTATAATGTTCGTATTTAGCTTTTTTTGGATAATACCTCCCTCGGTTTATTTTAATAGCGTAGGCCCTACACTGAGTTTCGTTGTAAAACATCAAAAATTGCCACCGTTAGAACGAATTTTAAATTTTCGTTTCAGGTGAACTCCTACACCTAAATATTTTTAGAACATAATGTAAAACATAAAAACCCTTTCCTTGAAAAAAAATATATAAGCAACATTTCAAGTCAATCGGTTGACTAATTTTCTAGTTTTGAGCACAAACATATGCAGACTGAATTTTTATGTAGGCCCTGGATCTGTAAAGATGTAATTAGCAGTGATATGCGGCTTACTTAATATAACGTAAAGAAAATGCTTTCAAAGCTAATTTATATTAGCTTTCTTCAAATCATCACTACATTCTTTCCTCTGCTCCATTTTGGACTCCCCGAAAGAAATAGTAAACAACACATGCTCATCGGTAACGAGGCAGGTCGCTCGTACAGTCGTAGTGTAACATTTACTGTTACAACCTTCAAGTGTACAAACAACTCTGTTAGCTCCATTTTCAATACATGATATATACAATCACAGTCTTCTTTATACGAGTATGTAAATTCAGGTTACGTACGTATGTTTGTGGCTTATAGATTTCTAAACACCTCAACCCATCTTCATGAAAATTTGTATATACATGTTTTTCAAGTACGCTGAGTGTTTAGCCGCTATTCGTTATTATCTAAAAGAATTAGGTGAGGGAATTCACCTGAAACGAAAATTAAAAAGTCGCTCGAGCGGTACAATCAAGAGATTTAAAGGGAATCAATGTAAAAATAATAATAGATATTCACGAGTGTATCCTAAAGAACAAGAATAGATGCCAGAGTAAATCTGCCCATGTTGTCTATAAGAAAATATATATAATGTGTAAGCTGCTCTAAAAAATGATAAAAAAATTAATATAAATATAAGAAGAAAATTCCAACCTACTATACTATTTAATAATCTAATTTTCTATGTCTCACAACGAAACTCAGTATAGGAAAAAAGCTCGTCATTCGCGGTTCCCTTATTTGCGGGTTAAACAATTGCGTCACAGTTCCTGTATTATTCTTCTTCTTCACTTCCTGGTTTAGACATTAGTTGACTTTCCGTCTTCACTAATAGCTAAGGTCATCTCTTCCGAGGACGTCCGACATCCCTTCTTCCTCTCGGAAAATAATGTAAGATTTTATTTACTTCCTTTATTCGAGGCTAAAAAGTCCTTATTTGCGGATCTCGTCGGTATGTTAGAAGGATTTTTATCCTTTATTAACACATCGGTAACTTTTTTTACTGCAGGCACGTGCCTGGAGCGATTCAAACCAAATGGAAAAATTAATATCAAAGTAAAACAAGCCTCATTGTCATTAAGCCTAAAGTCCGTTGTTAAAAGCCACCGCCGCCGTAATTCACGTGCCGCTATGTACGTTGATAAATGCCGCCCTCGCCACGTTCGGTATTTTATTGATTCAACATGTCATTCGTTGCAATAATTTTGATTGAATAACAAGTGTCTCTTCTCGTTTGTTGTCAATTTATAATGTCGAGTAAAAGGAAAGAAAATTAGTTCTGGAGCGGAAAAAAATAGTGTTGCCGCTTAAAGCAAAATTATAATTGTTTGGCGTGTTGGCGAGTCGTTTGCATCTATATCACGCTGTTTCAATGTTAATGAATGAACTGTACGTTTCATCAAGAAATCCGAAGATAAAACAAGGAATTCTATCGCTGAATTCATAGCTAACATCAATCTGAATTGAAAGACCTTATAGAAGCGGCAAAACAGGAAAAAATTACAAAGTTCTTTAAGCCCTTGCCTAAGCTAGACAGAAAATAATCAATATAAATTATTCAAAATCTCTCATTAATTGATTTGATTTTGATAATTTTATTTTATATGGGAACCTTGGAAAGTATCCCCTATACGTATACCCATACAAATTACCATTCCATATTCGCGGTTTCTGTATTCGCGACATATTTGCGGAACATATCCCCCGCGAATAAGAAACTTTTACTGTATATTCCATTAAAATAATTAGAGGTAGGTATTATCCAAATCTCAGCGAAATCCGACAATTAGAAATGGGGTTTTGTCTGAAATCTAAAAATAAGAATTGACTCTAGCAAATCGCCATCTTTGGTTCATCGCAATGTATCACTTTGTGTATACGGTACAAATTTTCA
This sequence comes from Diploptera punctata, assembly GCA_030220185.1. Taxonomy (NCBI): domain Eukaryota; kingdom Metazoa; phylum Arthropoda; class Insecta; order Blattodea; family Blaberidae; genus Diploptera; species Diploptera punctata. The sequence continues at coordinate 1,112,690 of JASPKZ010005677.1, read as the reverse complement.
GATATGGCGAGTGTTTAGATGATACTATGCTCTAAACACATTAGGTGTAGGAGTTTACCTGTAACAAAAATTTAAAAATCATATTTCATTTATTTAGGCGTAGCAGCGTACGCCATTTAAATCAAAATTAATTGTATATTTGTAATGAAAATTTGAACTTATACCATTTAACCTTATCGTCTACAAACAAGATTGTTAATGACTGTATATAACTCTCTGGCATTATAGAACCCGGAGGTTCATGACCGAGCTGACTCCGGTGGACACTCTCCACACATCCCTATCAAGACTTAATGTTATCCAATCATCTCCTGTATAATTTACATCCCTCTAATTATGATAAAATAAAACATTATTTTTTAATTTTTTATTATTATTAATATTATTGTTATTGTTATTATTATTATTATTATTATTATTATTATTATTATTATTATTAATGTTATAAATAGCCATTTTTGTCAAACATACAAGGGTGGTCCTTTTATGGGGATGGAACTAAAATGTCATCTGATTTCGACGCATATCCTTTATTTTTCCTTTAGGTCCAGTTTTATAGTGTATCTAATTTAATTACAATAATTTTTCATTAACCTGTGCCGCACTGAGCCTAAATGTTTAAATATTCAAAAAATACTTAAAGCAAGAGTATTGTTTATTTATTTTTTTTCTAATGTCTTAAACATGAGAAACAAATCATTAAAAATCTTCAAATACAACTATTTTAATTAAATAAATTGTTAACATAATAAATTACTACCATTTCTATTGATATTTTCTTTTCAATGTCGCGCCGCGGTTTTAGCTAAAAGCGGCACGATTTTCTCATCCTAAATTTCAACAAAATGGTTTTTAAAATACTTCTTAGAAGAAAGGGGAAAAATAGATGGCGTGCAGAATGAAATAATAAAAGACGAAAATAAGGACTATCCTAGTATGTATGAGTCCCATCAGTCCCTCATGGAGCCATGGGTGATTACTAGCGGATGTTCATTGATGAAGCTAATTTAGTTACGCTTATTTCCCTACAGATGCCATGAGTGACATATGATCTGCACATCGCTTCAATGAGACATCTAGTAGATAACTAAGGTATCACGTAGATGGCTAAGTTCAGTTAAGTTTTGCTGAGGAACAAATTTAGGCTTGTGGTTCTTTTACGAGCCAGAAAAATCTTCAGATTCGGAGCCTACACTTAAATTTCCTCCCAGAGGACTAGTCTTTTTGATGTTTTCTATCTTAAAAATCCATCAGCTCCGGCCGGGTCTGACCCCACAACCTTCAGAACTAGAAGCAATGGACATAACCACTAGGCCACCGCGGCGACGCTAGTAAGTTGAATCGATGAATGTTAGGGCTGTTCGAGTGTTCTGCGGGCCTATCATGGCTACTTTGATTATCCGATCGGGAAACAAGTGAGTGTTGACGTCATAACCAACGATAACCATACTGATAACCACCGATAACGACACAAATAACCAGCGGTAACCACACTACAAATCAGCGATGAACCCACTGCATCTCTGTCGGTTTTAACTGGTTTCAACAACAAAGCACTGCCGATAACGGTGCTTCTTTGCCGGTAACAAAGATTTTTTTTTGCAAATGCCCCAGGTTGTCTTTCGACATTCCTGGTGTTCTCCCCTGGCATGGCGTACATGTAATCCACTTCTGAGGTTGGGGCGCCTGGAAGGCGGGGTTACGTTGCCCCGATGATATGATGGGTGATGGTGATGATAGTGGTGCGCCAGGAGAGCCCCTAAACCTAAGCTTAATCTAAGATGAATATGAATGATGATGATTGCGATGGCCATATGATTTCGGGGACCGTTTAGACCTTAAAATTTTCCTGACATTTGTCTTACAGGTGAGGAAAAACCTCGATAAAACCTTACCCAGAAAAACTGTCCCGGCCGGGGATCGAACCCGGGCCCGCTGCGTGACAAGGCAGCACGCTACCTCGAAACCACAGCTGTGGATCCGGTAACAAAGATTTATGTCCGAATTTAACCTCGTAAAACACAAACAAATGTACATATTTAATCGCGTAAAAAAAAGGCGTTCCATGGGATTCACCTAGGTTTGAGTAATTGAATTAGGTTAGGTTAGCTTTTAGGTTCGTTACATTTTAAATGTGCTTACATGCGTAAAAAATATACCTATTCATCACAGTTTAAAATGCAATTCAAAATGGCTAATATATGCTCAGCTTGCAGAGCACTAGTTTCCCCGAAATTAGAAAAACAAAAATTGGGAACAACTTTCTTGTGAAATTACTAAAACAGTTCAGTAGTATGACAGGATAGGACACTGCTACTTGAATTGTCCACTGTATGGTGGATGTAAAAGTGCATTAAAGGGATGGCCACGCCTGTTGCGATGCGCGTGTAATCAGTGCTAGTTTGCAGTGAAGTCAGTTGTGCGTCGTCCGTTCTCTAATGCAGACGTCTCGTGTTTCTGCTGCTCTTCTCTTCTCTACGGCTACCAAGGTATCAACTTTTGTAGTTTTATAGCTATAGGGTAAATATAGGTAACTCTGTGACAGCGTTTTTTTCGCGATACATTTCTAAAATTATGTAATATTGTAGGGCCTAATGATCTTGTCATTATAATTTATTTTGTGTGTTGGGAACGAAAAATAGTCCGTACTTGTGTAGAAAGCGCCCATCTGAACTAGATTAGATTAGGTAGTGGCTATTCTATGTCAGATATCCATATGTGAATATTCTAACAGAGAACAATTGACTGATAGCACCATATAATTAATAGAGCCAGGCGTAACTTTGCGAAATTCATAACAAACAGTACACCTTAGTGGTAGCGGAATTAGCAATACATTTATGTTCACACATAGAAGAAATGTCAGTTAAAGACAAATGAAGGAAATTTTGAAGAAGTTGCTGAATTCAAATACCTAGGAACAATAATTACAAATAGCAATGAGAGGCACAAAGAAATTAAACATAGGCTCAATTTTGGAAACGCATGCTCTTATGCATCACAGGGACTCTTGTCGTCCCAACTCCTTTCAAAAAACGTTAAACTGAAAATATATAAAACTGTTATTCTACCAGTTATATTATATGGTGCGAAAGATGAACTCTTGCTTTAAGGAGGAGAAAATATTACGAATATTTGAGAATAAATTACTTAGGATAATTTTGGACCAAAGAGACATGCGAATGGAAAAAAACTAAATGACAGTGAGCTACATAATTTTTATAGAAAACCAGAAATAATAAGAACAGTAAAGTCTCATCCATTGCGTTAGGCAGGACATGTGACACGAATGGGAAATGAAAGAGAGGCTTGGAAGCTTCTTGTAGCAAAACCAGAGAGAAAATGCCTAGTTGGTAGACCAAGAGTGAGGTTGGAGAATAACATTAAGCATGACTTGAGGGAAGTAGATTATACAGGGAGTGATTAGAAAATATTAGTTCAGGATATGTAAGTGTGGAGAGCAACCATGGACATAGTGCCAGTGTTTTAGTTATGAAAGCACCATATTAGCCAACATGTTTTGCATTTCTGCTATCAGATTGCGGATGTTTTAGATATTTATTAAAATATTACTGACTCTTTCTACCACGTAATATTCTGTACTCACGTTATTTCTATAGATGAGAAAATGCCTCTGTGGTATTGGACTATTGTACCTGCCTCGTACGCAGTAGACCTAGGTTCGAACCCCGGTCGGGGCAAGTTTCCTGGGAAATCGACTTTTTTGGGGGTTTCCTCACCTATAATAAAAAATGTCAGGAAGCTTTAAGGCCTAAACTGTACCCGAACACCATCTGGCATCATAATAATCATTATAGTATTCGCATTGTTTAATATGAATGTGTGTGTGAATGGTGTGTTTCGTCTTAATATTGTGTTGTCTTGGAGGAGGCATTGACATTGAACTGATCACTCAATCACGAAAGCCGTCTATCTTCTTGTGTGGTCAAGAAAAGTATATACGTGATCCATAGTTTAAAATCCCTCTCCCTACAGTTCGTGTCATTGAAAGGGCTCGGATGAGATGTAAAAAGTACCTATAAGGTCAGAGGTTAAAATAAGTTAATGGAATAGAGGGAAAAAGTCGAGAAAATGTGCAAGTTAGTGTACACCAGATTAGTTTGCAGTTTATCAGATAATCTGACGTCCCATAAGGATAAGTTCGCTACTATGTTTGAACAATGACTAATGGATGTTTATCATAAGTAATGCCACGAGTGATTTCCAAATTATCGACAAATTTACGACTCACGAAGTGAGGAGTGAATTTATCTAGAGAATTTGGAAATCAAGAGTGGCATTTGTTAGGACTATTTAACGAATAAAATTAAGCTGTTTACTCACAAATCATTATTTAACTATAGTTATTTTAAAATATTTATATATTTAATGTAAACGGCGATGTTTGAAAACAAATGAGAAACGATTGGTAAGCTTTATTTGCTTATTTTGTTCATCGCTGCAACCAGATCATATTATTTATCGCGAAGAATCACATTATTGTAAGATTGCACCCTAGTGGAGAAATTTATAACCAACATTATAGGTATTAATTAATTTTTGGTATCCTATGATGTAAATATCTTCTTCTTCTGCTTCATGAAATTAGGCTTTTGACCTGTTTTCACATCAAGTGGGATTTAATGAATCCTCCCATCTAGTAAATGGGCGTCCAACATTTCTATGTCCTATTGGTTTGTACTTTAGTAACAGCTGAGGGATTCTATCTGTAGGCATTCTCTTGACATGTTCATACCAGTTGTTTCTCATGTTGTCAATTCTATTTGTTAAATTAAAAATATTTAAGTCCTTCCTAATATCCTCACTTCTTTTCTTGTCCAAAAATGTCACACCCGCTACTGAACGCAGGAACTTCATTTCTGCAGTTTATATTTTCCTTCTGTCTGAACGGTTAAGAGTCCAATTTTCACTTGCATATATTAAGACAGGCACTGCCATAATTTTGTAAAATTTTAGTTGTGTGCTCCTCAAAGTTTTATTTTTCAGTGTCCGTCTTATAGTGCCACACATTCTGTAAAATCTATTTAATTTAATATCAATATCTTCCTTCTGGCAGTATGATACGTTGCATCCTAAATAATTAAAATTTTTCACCTGTTGTATTATACTGTTATGAATACTGATTTTACACCTCATATGGTCTTTCCCGTTGAATGCCATTACTTTCGATTTACTTTCAGAGATTGTCATATTGAATTTATTTGCTATTTCGTTTAATTTATATGCTGTTATTTGTAAATTGTCTTCTGAAGAGCTAAGGATTGTCTGATCGTCTGCAAACAGTATGGTATTTAGAATCGTACTGCCAACTTTAAACTCTGTGGTTAAATTTGATGTAAATATGTCATTTATGTTTTTTCTGCAACGTCATTTCCTGGAAAATAATTCGTTTAAGAAAGTGCAAACAGTGGTTTATTTATTTATTTATTTATTTTTTGTGGTATAATCAATTGCTACAAATGTTTTTATACTATCTCCCGTATGCGCTATCTGCTGCCATTCATGCACTATATATACAATCCGGTAGCCGTATTTCTTAGATAGTCAGTCACTGAAAAATAATGCTATGACCTATTCAGAATGTTAAAAAGGAGGTGCTTTCTTTAATATGATAAACTTCACTTGATAAATTCTAGGCGAAACACGACTGTGATTGGTTGTAAATAAAAACTATTGAAATGTGGTTGGTCATTGACTCCCATTTGGGGCAAGAGTTAAATAGTCATTCTAAATAGAGACATTTTAGATTAAAATTACCTCAATTTCGCACTCTATTTTAAGTAATTTTTGGCATTTAAAAAAAAATCAATATTGCATTTTCACATACTGCAACAATTATGTTTTCGTTTTTTTTTTATTTCAATTTCAGTGGGTGGACGTCTGGGATAGAAATCCCTAATTTTTGTACTTGCCAACATTTATTTATTTATTTATTTTTTGTTAGCGTATTTCTTATATTTCAGATATTACAGGTATTTATGCGACATGCTAGTTCCAAATTTTTTGAGAGGGGTGTTTGTTTCTACACAATTTATGAATAGTCAGCCTTATATAAAATTATGTCCACCGCTGTGGTCTCGAGGTAGCGAGCTGCCATGTCAAGCAGCGGGCCCGGATTCGATTCCCGGTCGGGACAGGCTCCTGGCTGAGGTTTTTTCGGGGTTTTTCCTCACCTGTAAGACAAATGTCAGGAAGCTTTGGGCTATCATCATTATCATCATCCTTCACCGGTGTGGAAAGCAACGGGAAGCTACCACACCTATAATTCCCTAGTAAAGCTGCAAAGCATAGCATGAAAATGCTATGATTGCAGTGAAAGACCAGCCTTCGGGCAGAATTACTATGGGTGGATGGATATAAAATTATAAATATAAATACTTTGTGAAGATATTGTATTCTAGGAGTACACCTACATTAATCACTGTACTAACGGAATAGTAAACTGTTATGATCCTCCAAATTATTCAATAAACCGTAGGTGTTCAATACCTTTCCCATTTCTCATCCTAACTTGCCTATTTTCTCACCTAACAAAATAAATGAGTACAGGTGGACTCCTGGCATTGAATAACCCTTGTAATTCAGTCTCATGCGATTAAACGTTTAACACTGCTGTATTTTAGGACGTGTTTTTTATACATCAACAAAATAATATTAGACTATTATTATTATTATTATTATTATTATTATTATTATTATTATTATTATTATTATTATTATGTGTTAAAATAGAACTATGTCTCATATCAGTACTTTAAGATTTTATAAAAAGTCCGTCACGCAGGAACGTTGCTAACACAAGCTCTCCATACATCCATTATCCCGAGCTAATACTTTACTGTATTCACCTGTATAATCTACTTCCCTCAAATCATGGTTAATGCTATTCTCCTACCTCATTATTGGTCTATCTACTGGGCGTATTCCCCCTGGTTTTCGTACAATGAGTTTCCATTCCTCTCTTTCACTCCCCATTCCTGTCCATCGCAGTCTACAAGACTTAATTGCTCTTGTTATATATAGTTTCACATGAAGATCACTTAGTTCACTATTATGTATTCTTCTCCATTCGCCTGTTTGTTCATCTCTCTTTGGTCTAAAAAAATTCGTAAGAATTTATTCTCAAATACTCGCAGTCTCATCTCCTCCCTTAAAGTAAGAGTCTATGTTTCGCATTCATATAATATAACTGGGAGAATAACAATTTTATATATTTCCAGTTTAACGTTTTTTTAAGAATCTTGGACAAGATTCCTGTAATGCACAATAAGCATGCATTTAGCCTATGTTTAATTTCGTTTAGCACCTCCAACCTGTTTGTAATTATTGTAACTAGGTAGGCCTATTTCAATTCAGCCAGTTATTCAAAATATTTCTCGTTTATCATTCAGTTATTCATTCGTTTTGAGAATTTTCCTCATCATTGAGGGTTTTCTCCAACCAGTCTTCATAATTAACATATATTTTAAAAAATAAATAAATTTCTACGGATTTATAGACTATCAGTTTGTAATAAATGTATTCACTAATTTCACTTAATTAAAGTTCTCCATCGTTGTCTGTCCTCTGTGTCTTCATCCATTACACCAAATTTCCTCATTGAATTCTGAATGCCATTCTTCCAGATTGTTCTTGGTCTTCCTTTTCTGCTCCATTTTTCAATTTTATATGTATAGATGACATTTGGCAGTCTTCAATCCTAAATCTTCTTACGTGTCCATACCATATTAGACGGACAATTATCATTAACTGTTCATTTCCCTTTTAATTATAATGCTTTTCTGTGTGTGACCATATATGTAGTTTTATTGGTGTTTTCTTCCAGTCCAAATTACTTAATATTACTCAATAGAATGTACAGCCTTTGAAATAATTGATGGCGCACAGATAATTTTCCAAGTCCCAGAACAAAGCCACTGCGCATGATCAGAGGTCAGCTATTTGGTTCACAAGTATAAACTATTTGAGAAACTAAAATCCGTTCTATTTCGTTGGGTGTCGTGCAATGGAAAATGATTTCGCGTAAATAAGTAGTGCGGTAAATGCGGTAAATAAAACAAAACAAAACAAATAAAACAAAACAAAGAAAATGAATTTAAATAAGGAGGAGAGAGAGAGAGATAGAGAGAGAGAGAGAGATAGAGAGATAGAGAGAGATAGAGAGAGATAGAGAGAGATAGAGAGAGAGATAGAGAGAGAGAGAGAGAGAGAGAGAGAGAGAGAGAGAGAGAGAGAGAGCATGACAGTGGGATTGAACAAGCGACCTCGAGCATGGAAAACAGAAGCTCTCTCCTCTAGACCACAACTGTCCCTTCTAGAAACTGTTTGCATGAAGCGATGCAATACTCCAGGACCGACTTGTAAAGCAGGATTTTAATATCATAATAAATATGAAAGTTAAAATTAATAATTTTGTATTTTAAAATTCTATTAACATTTAAATATAACTTAAATAAATAAAAACATCTAAATAATTCATTGTTGTTCATTGTTGAATAAATATGTCTCAGTAACAATTAAAGAAATTATACTACATAAGTTTTTGTAAATAATACTTTTAAAATTGTTTTAAGTCATTGTTGTCAAAATTATAAAGCTTTCTGTTATATACTATAATAGAACACCTGCTTAACGTCAGTATGTCGTAAGATGGGAAGGTAAACGTCAAATTCTCTGATTGGGTGTGGGTTGAAAACAATTAAACTTTTGTTGAGCTTAACAATTTCAAAAAAATTTAAAAAACCTTATAATTTAAAGAACTATTGAATTTAAAATTACCGAGTCATGTGATAAATAAATAAGTGAGTTCTTTAAAATTATAAAAGCATTACACTATTTCATTCTGCATTTAACGTTCCACAAAAGATAGAAGCAAGAGGAGTTCTCAAGATAAAATGTAATATTTAATACAAGAATAATTGATTCCAGAAAAGAAAATAATTTATTTTAATTGATAGTGACGAATAATACCACTTACCTTTACTTAATCTGGCTGGGAACCTACAAAGTGAATAATTGGTCATTATTTCTACAAGAAACATTTTTTTATGATTTCGAAGTGGTTTTCCTATCCAATGTACCAACTTCCGACCGTTGAGAAGAGAATCCGGCTCTATCCGGGAAATAAACCCGGTCCCGAACCTGGAACCAGTAATTATTTTTGAGACGCCAATCCTTCTTCAAAATTTTGACTAGAAGCAGTCGTTCATTAAGGAAGAATTACTGTCTTCGCCCTAGCGTGTGACACCGCGCAATTTACTAACTTCTTCACAAATTGTATAATCCTTATATTATTAACGTGACTCAATTTAAATTAATAATTCAGACTCGTTTTACATTTAACGTGGAAGTAAACAATCTTATTATGCTTTGTGTTTGTAATGAGACGTTGCAATCGTCATTCATTATCTAGATATATGAGCGGTTTCTTTTAATTAATTTATTTGCCTATATATACAAATTTATTTTATAGAACGAGGCCTGGAGAAACGGTGTAGGTAGTATTAAAATTAAGGAGGGGGGTGTATTAAAAAACATCCTGAAACCGGATCGGAACCTGCGTCGTCGCAAGAAAGTAGTCGTATACCAAAAACTCTGCTAATGAAGCGAACAATACGCAATATCTGCATGCATAAAGACGTAGCCGCAGGATTGAGCGACCTGTCAAGGAAAACGAGGACGGCCACATAATTTAATTCAGTAGTGTGAATCGCTCTTCAAAACTTTTGAAATTTCCACCATCAAGAGTTGCGCCATCATTTTTTCAAAAGGCTGTACATGTTGGCCTCTTAGTATTATCATCGCTATCGTCTAATATTACTAAATCATTAGCATAAACTAAAACATTTGGAAGAACCTTGTTTCTCTAAATAAGGAATACGCTACCAGTCTTTAAATTTTCCTTGGATCTTTATACCATAAAATACAGCTTTTTAAGAATGAGATTTTGGCTAAGGCAACGCAATAAAGGCTTGCGAAGCAATTTGCAACAAAAAGTTCTTAAAGCAACCTTTCTTACTGTCAAAGGCTGTAAACTCTCAATTCTCTAGAGGAACAGAAGGATGTGAGTGCTGGATTTTACGTTTACAGAGTCTTCATTGATTTGAAAAAACAAAGTTGCCTTCATAAGTTGTGGGTGGATCGTGCTGCGTGTTAGGCGTTAGTATGCTATATGTGGTAGTAATGCAAGTGGGAAAACATTAGGGGAAATATGGGAAATTGATGGTGCACGGTAGCTGCAATTTTCATATGCTTAATAATTGAAAGGTCGCCGACGGCTGCGAGCTACGAGGTAGGCGATTCATGCCATTGTCACTGGCAAGCATGGCCGGTTCGTGGAGTCCGCGGTGGGGACAGAGCTTCCTGGGTGCGGTTCTTTTCGGAGTTTTTCCTCACCCGTAAGGCAATACGTCGATTTGAGATCCCAAGCGGGTCGCCCGGTAAATCATCTGTGCCAGTCGGATCTTACGACCATTGGTGATCATCTCGCGTTGTGGAAAGCAACGGGAAACTACCAAACCCATAATTCTCTAATAAAACTGCAATGCATAGCTTGAAAATGCTATGATTGCAGTGAAGAACCTGTCCTAGGGAAGAACATTAACTAACTAACTAACTGTCACTATCGAACCCACAAGTTCACGGCCGTGCTGACACAAGCTCTCCACACATCCCTATCATGAGCTAATGTTTTCCAATCATTCCATGTATAATCTACTTCCATCAAATCATAGTTAATGTTATTCTCCCACCTTATTATTTGTCTACCAACTGGGCGTTTTTCCTCTGGTTTTCCTACAAGAAACTTCCATGCACGTCTTTCATTCCCCATTCGTGCCACATGGAAATCCTGCGCCAGCGCAGTCGTACGAGAGCTAACTATTCCTTATTAAGAGGAATGCTCTCGCCTTCATAAATAAAGACCCATGTAGTCCACTGTTGTCTAGTCTTCTCCATTCAACTGTCTCTTCACTCTTTTATTAATTTTAATTGTCAATACATTTATTATATGTTAGACCTTTCTTTTATTATTGTTCAGTTTGGTCAGACAATTGTTTAGTTCATCATAATCATCTTCAAGGTATGGGCCTGTTGGCCCGTTCCGCTCCCCGGTGCACTATATGCTGCAGGTGCAGGTCGTCTTTCCAACGACATTTTGGTCTCCCTACATTTCTTCGACCTAGAGGCCTATAATGAAGCAGCTGTTTTGATAAACGATTATTTGGCATTCTTTGTATATGTTCAAACCAATTACGTTTATTTCTGTGCGTTTTCTCGTTTATATTTTATATTTGTAATTCATCTCTGATATCTATTATTACTATTATTATTATCGTATCATTATTGTTATTACCCTATAAAATGTTGTTTGTACATGACATTTACATTGCTACATTTATTGTATCTTTAACTGTTTATAATTAGTACAGTGTATATCTATATTTGTCGAATATTTATTTGTATTTGTGCTGGTTGAGTGGAAGAAAGGGCCTTATGGCCTTAACTCTGCCAGAATAAATAAAGTATTATTATTATTATTATTATTATTATTATTATTATTATTATTATTATTATTATTATTATTATTATTATATCTTGACTTCTCAGCCCTCCACATAGGGTTTCTACAGATGGAAACATGTTCAAATGCTTTGAGGTGGCAGACCCACCGTTGGACTTACTCGGCAGCAGGCCGGTTACCTGCTTCGAGGAATTATAAAAAAAAACTCGATCTCCCCAAAGCAGTTGTTTAGTTATGTAATATTATTGTGATTTTAGTATTTGAATGTAACATACGTTTGTCCTGGTTAGTGGAAGAGAATGCCACTTCTCCATCATGATACATAAACAAATAAATGAACAAATTAATTAAATTAAATAAATCACAAATATACGCATGCTGATTTTTTATACAATATAAAGATAGAAATTTTTCTGATGGCGGGTTTCGGTGTCTATTAGATAGGACTGGCGAACAACTGCATTTTATCTTTTTTTTTTTCAAAAATCTTTTCATGGGAACTACCTCTGAAATTCGCTCAAATACGGCAAGTAGCCATTCACTCTACAATCCACTCATTTTCCTTTAAATATTACGTAATTTTTAATGTGTAACTCACATGAATGTACGCATTGGAGTTGAAACGAGCTGTCATGTTAGATTCCCTCACATGTTATACAGCCTAAGCTACGTCGTATAAAACTTTTTACTATCATTCTGTGCATAAAATTCCAAGCTCAATCCTCGGATAATTCAATCTGTTACATCTTTAAAAAAATGTTTATCAAATTTATCGTAAAAATCTTTAAAGACTTGGAGTTTTTATATTTTCCAGGAATGTGCCAAGCTAAATTTGTTTATATTCTATACTAGAGATATCTACAAAAAAATAATTTTACCGTCAAAAGCATGGGGTGCTCTATATGAATTAATATATTTGATAATAAACATATATTAGCGTACCCGGCAGACGTTGTCCTGCCCGAACGTTCAATTCTCATGTCATGGGCGGACGATAAAAATATGTTACTTTTTTTACCATAAAATTCAGAAGTTAGGACATAATTAGATATTATTAAATAAGTTCGCAAGAAAACCTCTTAGAGCCTTCTGTTGTGGCTCAAGAAGTGTGAATGATGACGTCACATAATCATGAACATTAAAATTGTACCCTATTTTGCAGATAAGTTAAGAACCATCATATAACAATTATATTAGAGTGAAAAAAAAAAAGATAACTTGATGATGAGAGTGAGTCAAAACAGTTTCCCCCCCCCCCCAGCTAGACTTCATTTCTGACCCATACTGGCCGACATTCCATAAGAGACTCGAACCGGCATACGTCCCGTAGTTCTACGCCAAGAATTCTTGCCTTAACCACTCGGCTACAGCGCGAGACTCTCGGTACCGATGAAAGACAACAATGGTTATTGTGAGTTATCCGTAAGAGATAAGGGACTCTTGGTGTCAATGAAAGACAAAAATGGTTTTTGTGAGTTATCCGCAAGAGATAAACATATGCTGTCGCGGACTTTTTTGTAGAGCTTTTTGAGATACTCAATTAATAATAATATAATAATAAGTTGGTAAGAGGCACTCGAAAGAGCATTAAGTTATAAGTTTATGATTTGTCTTTTATGAGTTCGTTCAGTGATCCTGTCCATATTCTGCATTGTTTGTAATGGTATCGCTCACACTTTTGGTCGCATATGTTGCATTCACACGAATCACTCGGTTGGTGGAATTTTGTATTTTTGCAATTCTGTGTACATTAATTTTGTGTATTTCTTATGGTTTAGGCAGCGTAAGTCATTTAAACGTCCAAAGAGCTACTTTTTTCACGTCGTTTTCCACCACAAAGGGCGATTTTAAGGGTGTAGGAGTTGAGTATCACAACTCTCTCATAGCCTATGTTCATCCCGTGAATCTCCTGAACATTTTGCATAAAACCCCATCACAATCGGATCAACGGTATGGCCGCGCATAAAGTACAAACAAACAAATATACAAACAAACAAACATTCATTTTTATATATAAGATAAACTTAACATAATAGTGACTATTTAATTCGTGCCCCATATGGGAGTCAATAACCAATCGCGTTTCAATTAATTTTGTTTTAAAACCAATGGCAGCTGTGTTTCACTTGGCTATTTATCGAATTCTGTTTACCAAAATAAAGAAGGCATCACCTCTTTTAATATTCTGAACAGGCCATTGGCTGAGTCTCCAACAATTACATTGAATATAGCAAATAATGAACAGATTCCCTCGAACTACACATTTGATAATTGCGTGATCAATAATTGTGTTTTTTAAATAATGATTTTAGTGAGTTGTTTCCTTAAAAAATAGTCAATAACCCATAATGTTAGTTTGAATATACAGTATGATGTGTTTCGTTTCTTTACCACTAGCGTGCATTCTTACAATATTGCGATCCTATTTGGCAATAAATAATATGATCAGGTTGCAGTGAATGAACAAATTAAACACAATCAAACATTTATCATTTTTTTTCAAATATCGCCGTTTACATTAAATATATAAATATTTAAAAATAACTATATTTGAATAACGATTTGTGAGTAAACAACTTAATTTTATTCGTTAAATAGTCCAAACAAATGCCACTCTTGATTTACTAATTATATAGATAAATTGGAAATAACTCGTGGCATTACTTATGATAATTCCTTTTCAAACTAATTTTAGAATTCAATGACCAATTTACTAAATATAACTTTGCTATTGATTATCCGCCGTGCCTGGCACATGTGGTATCATGACTGCTTCCTGAGTGGAAGGCCCGTGTTGGATGCACGGCAGAGCTGAAAATTTTAATTTTTGGAATAATTAAATTAACTTAATTGTAAAATGTTCAATTTTAGGACCAGGAGGTGTGGCGATGTGCAATTGTCGAAAAGAACCAAGGAGTCCATTAGTCTTAACGTCCCAGTCCAACCTACGAATCACTATCAACAGTACCACATCCTTACTCAACATATGTACTGCATAGGGATTTGCAATTTAATGCAGGAATCTTGATGAGCAATCTGTAGATTAATAATTGTATACATCGATCCCTCCAGATATTGATTTAATTAAAATATTAAAGTTTTCAATTCCGTCGTGTCTCATCGAACCTGGGCGCGCTAAGTCAAGAATCAGGGGTACTACCACCTGAGCCAGCAAGGCATATGTACAATATATACAGGTGTTCCGAAATTCATATTAAAAACTTCTAGGGCTGGTAGAAGGGACTGAGTAGACAATATTTTGAACCCATGTCCGGAAACGACTCCGTGCTACAGCCATTACAATGTGTCGGATTTTCCGGTGTTGTTTTGCAACCGGATAAGCAGTAAATGACGTCACGAGTTATGGTCGTTGCATAAGAGATTAACGGGACACCAGGTGTGATGGAACGAGTGTACCGGAACATGATTCGTCGGTACAATGTGTTCAACTACGTTGGTGGTTGTCACATCGAGCCTCTGTCGTAGTGAGTAGTTTCGTATGGGACACATCCAGTGACTATAGCCACGGTAAGTTTCCCGACATGGGTTCCTATTTAAAATATTGTCTACTCAATCCCCTCTACTAGACCAAGAAGTTTCTAATTTGAATTTTCGAACACCCTGCATAATTGTATACGTATGTGTGTGTGTGTGTGTGTGTGTGTTTGTTATAAAATTAATGTTTGCACTGCTGCCTGAATAACGAAGATATTATCGCGCTAACTTATAGTGTTAGACGTCTCAGGTTCAAATCCCGGTTCATGTATTCTTCATGTAATAATGGTCTGCATTACTAAATGTCTAAATGTAATTATAACATCGAAAAAATATCGTTTCTGCTATAAAGTAAAATATTATCATTAAACATTTTGTCTTGTTATAGAAGCCGTAAGATGGCACTGCGAGCGATGTCGAGCTGCCTCTTATGATAGAGAATTTATATGAGGAAAATATATTAAATGTTTGCACTGTAGCCTGAAAGGCGAAAATAGAATCCCACTAACGTATAGCGTTAGAGGTCTCAGGTTGAAATTTCGGTTCAGACGTTAATTTTTCTTTTCATATATATATATATATATATATATATATGTGCGTGTGTGTCTGTGTGTGTGTGTGTGTGTGTGTGTGTGTGTGTGTGTGTGTGTGTGTGTGTGAGAGAGAGTGTGTGTGGTATATTCATGGTATTTTGTACAACCTTCGACAAAAAAATGAGCCATCTCTTGAACGCACATTTCTTCTAAGTCATACTCGGCACAGCGCTGGGTTCAAACTAGGAAACTAGTCATAATTGTGCAGTCCCTGAGCTACTGTGTTATGTGGCATGAACTGAAGACTCTTCTACGTGTCCCGATAGCTCAGCGGTAAAGCACGCGGTCACTGGTTCTGTTAATGAACATCGCAGGTTCGCGTACTCAATTACGCAGTTTTTTTTCGTGATATTGGTATTAAAACGTTTTATGAATTAAATACATTTTATTTCGACATTTGAATTAATCTATACTTTTTAAGTTCATAATTTTGTTTATACCGTTGAGGTTATAACAATGTTAAATTATATATTTTTACACGCTTTATATTAGCTTGACCTATATCTATGTAACGAACCTGTATCTATGTAACGGAATCTTTGAACACGATTTTCATCCACTTAAAAACATTGGATCGACTTGAAACTTTGTATACTTGTAAAGGAACCATGACAATACAACAATTTCATAATTTTTTTCTAAAATCCTAGCCAGAATCATCGGAAAATCAAAAACATAAAAATCTGTGTAATATGTTGCGGACTTATCGACTATTTAATCAATCGTTGTAAGAGCTCAGTTAGTAGAGCGGTGGACTGTAGTGGTATATAATTTCAGCAATCAATAGGTCGCGGGTTCAATTCCGGGGCGGAGGTTTTTTTAGAATAGTACTAAACAATTACATTTTCATGGGATTCCGGTTTATGACAATCAATTAAACTAAAAATAAAAAATTAAAAATAGTTTAAAAAACTGAAACAACACGCTTTATTAGATAACCAAATTAAAAAATTAAAAAATAAATAATATTTTAAATAACTAAAACAATAGGCTTTGTTAAACCGAACTAAAAAATAAAAAAATAATTTTAATTTCCAACACGCTTGAGGAAAAAAATTAAAGTGGCAAAAAAAATCATCTCTAACACATCTAGAATAAAACTAGAGTTATCTACAAAAAAAATTACCATCAAAAGCGCTGGGTGATTTTTATGGTTTTTACGTTTTCTTCTTAGAGACTTTACTTTTACCAATATCTGTTTATTATCAAATATAAGTATTAATTGATATATAGCACCCCTAGCTTTTGTTAATAAAATTATTGTTTTTGTAGATAACTCTAGTTTTATTCTAGATCTGTTGGAGATTATTTTTTTTGTTGACCAGTTTAATTTTATCCTAAGCGTTTTGGAAAATAAAATTATTTTTCATTTTTTAGTTCGGTTTTCTAATAAAGCGTGTTGTTTTAGTTTGTTTAAACTACTATTTATTTTTACCTTGTATACTACCGTCTCCCTCAACTATCTAAAATTTTCGTTGATTTCACTCTAGGCCTTTCGATGCATGCTTCATCTTCTGGAGTTGTTGTAGTAGTATTGAATTAACTGTATGACTAATAGAGGGTTTTGCTTATTAGGCACATTTTCGTTGAGAATGTTTGTATTCTTGCCCGTCTTGATAATTTCGATTTCTTGTAAAATGTTAATTTTGTGTCTGTTGTTTTCTCTGTGTATAATTTACATTGTATTATCGATATTGTTGAAACTGTGGCCGCTTTCTGAAATATGTTTAGCGAAATTTGATTTCATTGTTAAAGGAGAAGGCAAATCAAATTTCGCCGTTCACCAGGTTGAATCCAATCGAAAATGTATGGGCTAAGATGAAAATAGAGATGAACTCTAATTGGCCTGCAGATGCACGAAAAACGAAAGATGGCTTATGGGCACAAATTCAAGACGCCTGGGATGCTCTAGCCGATCGTCCACGTGCCTGTAGAATTTTTTTGCATCAATGCCCCGCAGATTGAGGGCGGCAATAGATGCTGAGGATTCAATACACCCGATATTTATTTTGTTTTTGTTAAAGTTTTTCATTTTAGAAGATATTATTTCCTTTCTTCATTTAATTATATTAGAAGATTTTCGTTTATGTGTTTTGTGTGTGCATTAAAGCCATAAAACTCAAATATAAAATTAAATATGAAACTATATTACAGACGAAATGCTATCCTAACATTCAGTAAAAAAAATAGAACGGGAATCGAACCCGTCAGGTTACGAACGTAGATGTTGTGTTTTAAACCGCTCGACCACGGAAACACACAAAGGCAAACTCTCTCTTTTATGTTACTTGAGTGTGCACTACGTTAACTAGCAAACACCACAGTAAAATTACTGAAAACATGTTAATGTGAATAAGGCTTCTGCGAGTACTCACGAAGTTCCCCGATCGGTTGATAGAATCAAGAGATTACTCATTTTTTTGTCTAAGGGTGTACCTTGTACCTTGTCATGGTGGAGTGGCTTGCGTCCTTAAATGGCCCCGAGAGCTATGCCGGTGCGGCGGTAAGCATTGCTGCCGAAAGGGTTACCCATGCCGGATAGGTCGAAGGCGATAAGCCAGACGATGAAAAATACCTTGGTCGAAAGAGTGACGACTTTTCATCGTAAAAATATAAACGTAAACAAACGTGGACATATATCCACCGGGGTAAAATTTTCCGGAGGAAACCAGACTCATAGACTGCGATGGGCAGGACATGTGGCACGAATGGGGAATGAAAGAAGGACATGGAAGCTTCTTGAAGGAAAACTAGAGAGAAAAGTCCAGTTGGTAGACCAAGAATGAGGTGGAGAATAATATTAATAATGATTTGAGGGAAGTAGATTATACAGGCGAAGTCTGGAAAACATTAGCTGAGAATAGGGAGGTGTGGAGAGCTTTTGCCCGCGCGGCCATTAATCTATGAGTTCGATAGAGCCAGTGAGTTATTTAGTAATATGTATACACACAGACACACACACACACACACACACACACACACACACACACACACACACACACACACACACACACACACACACACACACACACACACAAAACTTCGTCATTTTTCTAATTACGATCGATGGCATAATGTTTAAAAATATTTTCATAGATTCAACCTAAAAAATTATTATTATTATATAATATAAACTAATTCCATGACGCGACAGGCATAGAAGGTCCTTGGCCTCACAACCAGCTGCTAGCCTCACTTCAACTTGTGTTAATCACACGGGTAGGTCATCCAGTCAGTGTAGGGGTGACATGTGATCAGCATATCGGGTCCCCTATCCGTTATAGGTGATTTTTTCAACCTGTAATCGCTACTCATTGTAGCTATCCAAATTCTTCACGATGCTGTGTGGGGATCCCATACTGACCAACATTCCATGATAAAATTTCAACGCCCTTGGAGATCCGAACCAGCGCAAGTTCCGTAGCTCTGCGCTAAGGAATATTGCCTTAACCACTCGGCTATGGCGCGGCGCAAGATTATTATGCATAGGCCCCTATATAACAACGTATATATTTTTATATATGTTGTTTTATATGTATAATACTTCTTACATATAGACAAAAATGGAAGCAACACATAGACAGAATGAATGAAGATAGATATCCAAAACAAATAACAAAATACAAACCTAAAGGCACCCGAGATGTGGGCAGACCTAGAAAGAGATGGGCTGAAGTCGGAGCGGGTCAACAGACCTAATCCATGAATGCAGATGATGATGAAAATACTTCTATAGTGTTTTCCCGAAGGCAGGTCTTTCGCTGCAGTCATAGTATTTTCATGCTAAGCTTTGCAGCGTCACTAGGGAATTAGATAGGTGTAGTAGCTTCCCAGACCTGTGAAATGATGATGGCTGGATGATTTTCGGGGACCGTTGGGCCCTAGGCTTCCTGACATTTTTCTTACAGGTAAGGTAAAACCCCGAAAAAACCTCACCCAGGAGCCTGTCCCGACCGGGAATTGAACCCAATGCGTGACAAAGCATCACGCTACCTCGAGACCACAGTGGTGGTTATATATATATATATATATATATATATCATCATCATCATCATCCGGTCTCATGGCAGCTGCCGCCGTCTTCCGGAAACCAAACGCCATTTCTCTCTGTCCATCAATTGATCTTCCTCCAACCCTCTGATATTCATAGCTGCTTGTAATCCTTCTATCCAAGTTTTCTTCGGTCTTCCTCTCTTCCTCCTTTCCATTGGGATCCATTCCATAACAATTTTTGGCAATCTTTGCATTCTTTTGACATGACCATACCACTGCAATCTTTTCTTTTCTATAATGTCTATGATGTCCGGCTCCTCTTGTACACCCATAATTTCCCTTACTTCTTTATTTCGTATTCTATCCATTCTAGATTTTCCAGCTGATCTTCTTAAAACATCCATTTCTGTACTTAAAATGTTTTTCATTTCCCTGGTAGGAATTTGCCAGACTTCAGCACCATATGTTAAAATGCTCTGAATTATGGTTTGATATATTTGTAATTTTCTATTTTTTGTAATATTTTTGTTCCACCAAACGGAGTTTATAGCATTTATATATATATATATATATATATATATATATATATATATATTCCTTCCGTATTTGTTTAAATCACCTCTGGTATTAGAGATAAAAACCATATCGGATTTATGGTCTCACTGCATCTTCATTGTATAATTTTGCATTAAATTAGATAGAATATAAAAAGCATGCTATTTATAACCGACAGATTTTATTAACATATCGAAAAAAGAAAAGTATTTTTTGTTATATTGGTGTTGTGTGAGTTTACTCGCCTGAGGGCGGTATAATTGACCTTTTTATCTCTGAATGTTTGAATACGAACCGGCAACTATTTGAAATAATAGTCTTTGTAGTTGGTTTGTGGTTAACAGTACTGGAGGCACTAAATAAATATCATATATTGAACAGGATGTAACTTCCCAACCATATACTCTACCTGCCCCAAGATATCATGCATTTTTACATACCAATGCCTTCACAACTTCCATAAAGTGCTAACATTTCTGTTATTGTCCTGGGGCCTGGTAAATAAAACTATCAGTATGGATTTCTTTGTGTATATAATTTATTAATAAGGATTGGATGCAAAATATATTTTATAAGTAGTATAGACTGATATTTTAGACTGCTAAAACTTGAAAACTTTTAAACTAGACTCTCTGATACACATAAATTAGATACCCAATCCCACACATAAATTAGATACCCAATCCCATCAGTACATTGTCCTTTATATCCCACCTCATCACACTACGTATTACTCGAAATCTTTTACAGTTTCTCTTGCTAGAACATGGAATTCTCTTCCACCCTATATCAGAGACTGCCAAACTTTATCATATTTTAAAAACAAAATAAAAATAAAATTATTAACAGAAACAACTCACTAATAGGCCTATTACTTTTTAACAATTAATAATTTGTTTTTCTTCATTATTTAATAAAAATAGTATTAAGATTTGTCAATATATTTGCCTAATGCCTTGTATAATAAGTGATAGATCAATTTATTATAGTTTATTACTTTCTTTGTATTTTTTTCTTTTTATGTATAGTAGATTCGACCTATTTCATTAGTTTAATTTTAATTGTATTTAATTTTATTGTATTATTAGACATTATTTTCATTATTGTTCAATTTGACAGATAATTAATTGTGTAGTATGTACTATTATTACATTATTTTGTATTTAAATGTAACATATGTTTGTGAGTGAAGAGAAGGCCACATACTTAACTCCAACAGGCTAAATAAATCTATTCTATTCTAAAAAAAATAGCAGTGTAGAATAACAGTTAGCAGTGTAGGGCTCTTATTTAGGAGTTCTATTTAGCAGTGTAATTAGAATGCTGTTTCATATAATATGAGTACTACTAATTTACACTCCTAATAAACAATCTATTTAATAAGTTAAGGGATTATGATAAAATTAGCTAGCAGTGTATACAATTTGAAAGTAACACAATAAAATTATCTTAAAAGTAACTTTCTAAATTTTCCTTAAGTTTTCTTGTTTGATGGATTTTTGTTCTTTTTATAATTACTTTGACATTTTTATAACTTTATTTAAGAATAATATTACAGAAAAACGCAACATTACTACCATATTTTGGAGTCATGTGCAAATGCAATTCACAGAAAAATCCTCAATAGCTCCATTACTTCGGAATTAGCTAAAACGAGAGGAGAGCGCAAACTCGCATTCTTTTTTTGTACTTGTTATCTTCAGACTTTATGGGAGGGGGGAAAATATTACAAGTATTTGAGAATAAAGATCTTAGGCAAACATTTTGCCAATTTCAAAATTCCGCAACAGATCAGCTTAACCTGAAAGGAGCCGTTTCTGATTGGGCAAGCGGTTTACCCCCCCCCCCCCCCTTTCTTGTCCCCTAGGGGCTTGGCGGCGGCGGTGGCGGATGCGGTTGCGGTTTTCCTCTTGGCGACTTGGAACAGCAGCTAGTACATCACTATCAGCGACGACCAGCTTTAAGGCTTGTTAATATCCGACCACTGGTCCATTGCTTCCTGATTTGCGGCTAGTTACGATCGGCAGTATATATTCACTCAATCGTCGACATTTCTATACCAAAGGCTGAACTGACTGAAGAGGGCATTAAAGACCCTAATGCAGCCGGAAGAGAAGGTGGTTCCCTGCATGTCAATTCTTCTCGGCTGCCGAGTGGGCTCACGGGTCGAACCGAGAGCTCGCTCGGCTGGCATGGCGGAGATCATTTGGCGTTTATGGGAAAATGAGGATGGTCCTTCTCTTCCAACACTTAGTCCAGTTTAGTCTAGTCTAGTCTAGCGAACCAAAGAGAGACGAACAGACAGTTCAATAGAGAAAACTTCATAACAGTGAACTACGTGATCTTTATGCGAAACTAGATATGATAAAAGAGTTACGTCTCGTGTACTGCGATGCGCAGGGCATATAGCACGAATGGGAAATGATAGAGGGGCATGGAGATTTTGAATATTCCCCGAATATAATTTGGCTACACAATTACCCATATCATATTCTCTTTGTTTAGCAGTGCGAATGGTGATGTTTTTTTAGCGTTGTCTAAACAAAGCACAATGCGGATGTGGTCTACTATTAGCTAACACTAACAAAACATGGAATAGAAATAAAATAAAATAAGAAAAGCTCTCTAGATTATTATTTATAGCTATATACAAAATGTTGACACGAATAGTGAATGGAATACGTGCATGGAAGCTTCTTATAGGCAAACCAGAGGGAAAACGCCCAGTTGATAGACCAAAAATAAAGTGGGAGAATAACATTAACTATGGTTTAAGTAAATTATACAGGGAATAATTGGAAAACATTAGCTCAGGATGGGGATGTATGGAGAGCTTATGTCCGCGCGGCCATGAACCTACGGGTTCAATAGTGCCAGTGAGTGAGTTAGGTAGTTAGTTATATACAGATTGCTGAACATAGTTGTTATGCAGTTAATATTTTCATTGTAACTTAAGATATCAGTTAATTTGTAATTAAATAATGATACTGATGGCATGACTGTGAAGTGAGTTCCATGCTCTAGACATATATATTGTGTAAGATTCAGAGTATAGACATGTCCTGTGCTGTGGTATCAAAAGTAAAGAAGTATCTTGTGATCTTATGCCTAAATTGTGATGAGCCGATGCATTTTGAAAACTCGTCGATAAATAATTTGATAAATCAAAAAATGTAGGCTAAATATTGTCATTTAGACGTAGCCATGATAAGGCCTGAAATGAAGGAGGCACATGGTCATATCGACGGGAATTGAATATAAATTAATTACACGCATCATGAGCACACTGTAGTCTGTCAGATCAGTCAGTAATATGTGGTAGTGATCGAAGTACGACATTAAAAGAGTCTGTACTAGTAATTGTTTTAATATCGTGGGAAGGAAGTTTCTAAATATGTTTAGGGAATGAAGAATCGATAACACGTTCTTCCAGATATTAGTATGATTTGCATAATACATTCGAGATGTGAGTTAAAAACTGTAATGACATTACGAGATGATGACATGATAATCATACACAATTAGGTTGAGATTAGATATGCAGCACGCAAAACAGGGTCGTGTGTCAGAACGAGTTCAAGCCCTCATGCTCCACCCCGGTAATTATACATCCCAGTGAAACACATTCCCCACGCCTGTCATCTCACTTGTCAAAACGAAACAAATTATTAAGTTTAGCTAACAAGTTGTTTCAACAAGACATCTTTCTGATGTTCTTATTATTTTCATCTACTTCTTCCTTTCATGTGATAGACCTAGGGGTCTGTTACGGTCTCAAGCCAACGTTTGAAGGGTCTACCCAAAGATATCTTGCCTGGTGGCTGGTAATTTAAGATATGACATGGTATTCTTGTACGGCTCATTCTTCTTACGTGAGATTTCCAGTTGTTTCTATATTTGTGTACATATTTCATGATTGATTCTGTTTGTAATTCTTTGAGAATCTCAGAATTCCTTTTACGGTCTGTTTGATGTTCTTATTGAATGAATTAATAAGACACTTTGTCCCATAAAGCGTTTGGACCCCTTCCAAGAGGGAAAATTCGTCTTTCGTAATACGTGGGAAATTACTACTCTCTAATTGTTTTATTTAAGATCCTACATACCACGACTCCCAATTATTTATCCAGTATCTATCCTCCAACCATAACTTAAACACAAGATCACTACATAGTCCGTTGCTTAATATACCGCAACATAGGACATCACATCACTCATATCATAGACTAATCGATATAGACAGGCAGTATATAGAAGCAGAGTGTAGCCAGAAAATATCGCTCACCCTGCAGACGGAACTGAAACTTTCGTGGGGAAGGGAGAAATATATTGACTCTTTGGATGGGGATGATAGAAGTGCTATTGCATTGTTTCATTTGGGGGGATGGATGGCCCATAATTTAACAAATGATGAAGGCATTAAACTATGCCCACTATGCGATGACCATGAAAACTGGCAGCATATTATAGCATTCTGTAGAGAGACAGAACAACTTAGATTACAGATGCTGCCGGAGAGATTTCTCAGGTCGGATCGAGGGAGAGTGGGGTGTTGGGATCTTTTAGGACCGATCGAGAGTAAATCAAAAACATGCAAATTTTTTGGGTGCAGTAAGAAAATTGAGATATAACAAAATTGTAGATTAAGGATATATGTATTAAAAATAAGAAGAATGTCAATATGGTCTTTGTTTTCGATCTTTAATTATGTTATATAATAAGTAGGTCCGATAAGTTGAATAGTCTGATAGGGTATTTGATGCCTGCAGGGACGGGGGCGGGGGGTATGAGCGTGCGGTGTGTATATGTGTGGGTGTATGTGTGTGTTTTTTTTCTAATTTGTTTTCTAGCATTTTTTTTGTTTAATATTAATGTACGGAATGTGGATGAATGTAGATATGTATTATTGTGATTTAGTGTAGACATAGATTTTACTTATATGTAGCCTGTTATTGTTTTTTGATACAGGTGTATTTGTAGGTATTTGTTTATATTATTAGTTTTATTTTTTATTCATGGAAAAATAATGCACGTACGGCCAAGCAGGCCCGTGCGCAATGTAAATGCATATTTATTTTCTTTATTCTGAAAAAAAGGCAATAAATTCCATTATGTATTATCTATACTATCTTCACTTCTCGCAACTGGAATTCCCTACCACAAGAAATAAGGGGCTGTCGGACATTGGCATATTTTAAAATAAATCTAAATTTATATTTGCTCTAACCCCGAATTCATCATTACCCAGTGTAAGGTACACTTAGCGACAAAAAGAATGAGCCGCTTCAAAAAAGCAGAGTTCTTGTTATGGCCCACTGCGCATACTCGAAAAGCCATAGCTGAGGTTCACGAGGTAACGCACTGTTACATGTTTTAAATACGCTGTATTTGGTTTTAATGATCTCAAATAGTTAAAGAACAGTGAAGGAGGCATGTTTCTAGATATTTAAGAGTGTTGGACAAATGCAATATTACTCAAATTGCGACATTTTAAATAAAGTTCAACTCTCGTTCATAGTGTAAAAGTAAACACGGCAACTAGTATCGGACGGTCGAATAGCGTAGATGGTAAAACTACTTTCAACAAGATGAAATGTATGTGAAGGCCAGCGTTCAAATCCTCCGACAATTTTTTTTATTCATTTGTATTTTTGCAAAATATATCCTATAATATTTAATTCCTGCCACATAATCTACGTTCACTTTACACTATCTTAAGTAATATTCCTGCCTCTGTAACACTATTTAGCTATCGGTATAAATTTAATTGTGCGTGCAGTATTACGGTTTAATAATAATGCTATAAACTTATGTAATAAAATATAATATAGCTTCATATATTTTGTGTGCTTATTTACTTATTACCTATTAGTGAGGAAAAATTTTCAACCTGCAATGAAAATATTTAGTTTATATAAGTCAAGTCCATCATAATAATAGCTGATAGATGATGGACAATAATTAAAAAAAAATTATTATTATTATTATTATTCGTCATCTATAAAAAATAATAGTAATAATAATAATAATAATAATAATAATAATAATAATAATAATAATAATGGGATACATTAATTGATATGAAGAGTTTAATTATTTGGGGATCAAAATTAACTCAAAATGTCCCCAAGAAAATGACATAAAATATAAAATTAAAAAAAAAGGCAGATCGGTAATAACATTGTCAAACGGAGTTTTGTGGGATAAGAACATAAGATTAGATACCAAATTAGAAATTTATAAATCCATAATTCGAAGCAAGCTAACATTAGGTGCAGAAACTTGGCATATGAATAAACATTTTAGTTTAAAGCTTATGTCTACCGAAATTGATTCTTACAGACGCTCAACTAGACATTCTAAATTGGAAAAAGTCAGAAATACAATCATCACACAACAAATGAAAGTCCAAAATTCAATATAAGATTTTGTGAGATACAGACAACTAGAAAGGCATTGTCATATACGTAGGATGCCAGAGAAAAAATTGCCCAGACAAGCTTTGGAATGGATTCCACCTGAAAAAAGGAAAGAGAGGTGGACCAGATTTAAATGGATGGATGATGTAAGAAGAGATATGAGGGAGCTAGGTCTGGGAGAATTGAAATGAGAAGATAGAGAAGAATGGAGAAAAAAGTTAAAATATAAAAAGCTTTGGGTGTAGGAAGATATTTTATTACACTGTAAACCTGTTTATATATAAGTGAATAATAATATTAATAATAAAAATATGAGTACTTCCAAATAGTTAGTACGTTTTTTCTTTAAGAATGAATATACAGAATAAAATAGAAAGCACTTCAACAATTAAAAACATTAACCTCACCGGGAATCGAACCTACGACCTCTTGTATACGAATCAAGCCACTAAAGCACTGAGCTAAGGCTTCGCTGTGTTGTTGGGTTTAGAAAGAATACTCTACAAGGGAAGAAGGAAATGCATTGCAGCACTACTGTGCAATTAGTTTACTCGTGTGAATCGCGCGTTAGAACTTGAAATATTCGAGATCAAGAGTCGGCCAATTCTTTTTGTCGCTAAATGTACATATATTAATTGTTTCTCGTATAATTTATCATATTTAGACTATTATTATTATCTAATATATAAAAATTAATGTTTGTTTGTTAGTACTTTATGCGCTGCCATACCATTGATCCGATTGTGATGGGGAATTTTTTCAAAATGTTCAAGAGATTCCCGGGATGAACATAGAGTCTAAGAAATTGGCGATATTCAACTCCTACACCTTTAAAAACGACGCAATATACCTAATAATAACAGTTATGTTTGATTTCGTTCTCACTGCGGTCCGCCACATTTAAGTAGCTTTTTTGGACGTTTAACGCTCAAATTGGCAATGTATCCTACAGGATGCAACAATTCGTTTAAAATATTAAATAAATCAGAAGAAAATAAACGAATGGAAATTACTTAAACGTGTGTCAAATTACACAACATATCTAAGAATAACAGCTACGGTTGATTTCGTTTTCACTGCGGTCAGCCACATTTAAATAATTGACACAATATATTAGTATCGGGCCTGGCTGACGGAGGGATGGGTGACCGCTCATGGCTATGAGTTAGGTCGCCTATACCATCCCCATTAACTCACATCAATTACACCACCAACCCAATAATATTTTTTAAAAAAATCTTTAAATTAAATATAAATAACAAAATTACACACCGTATTAAATATTCGCGGGTTCAAACCCGGCCGGAGTCGATGGATTTTTTAGGATGGAAAAATCCAAAGAGCAAGTCCTCCGGGAGGGACTTCAAGCCGTGGGTCCCGCGTCTGAAGATTTTCAGGCTCATAAAATATCCTTAAGCCTGAATGAAAAGGCCTCTAAGCAAAATTTACCGAATTTTCCCGTCCTAGTACTACCTTGGCGGAAAGCTAACCACGGATCACTCAAATGACATCTATACGAAAACAAGTGTAACTAAATTGGTATGGTTCAAATTGTTCCCTGTAGGGGGAGAGCACCTAAATCTCAGTTAGGGGAAACATGGGCTTAGAAGATTACAAGAAGATTAAATATTGACTGCACGGAGACCGACATAGTTTCTTTAGGTATACACTCAATTACATCACAGCTGTTCACCGCTCCGAAATACACCAAATATACCATTAAACATCCAATCGACACAGCCTTGGTTGGCAACACTTATCCACACATTCAACATTAAACCTCTCAGCTCATTTTTTCAAAATTTGCTGGGCTAAAATGCAATGCCTTGGAAACCGCGGATGTCTAATAAAATTTATTATGTCCACAGAAAAGGGACTCTGTAGCCGCCCGCAAGAGAAGCATTCAGCATTCCCTCAGTATGATGATGATAAAGTTGTCTTGCCAATTTACGGGATAAATGATCTGACCTGACGTGAACTGCACTATACTAACTTAACTGAACCAACCTGACCAAACATGACCTATACTGACCGGACCTAACGTAACCTAAGATAACCTGAACCTAAACTGAATCTAACCTTAACCTAACCTCAACCTAAATTAATCCTAACCGAATCTAAACGTAAACCTAACCTAAACCGAAACTAAAATGAACTTAACTGAATCTAACATGAATCTAACCCGAAACTAAACCTAACCCAACCGTGCTTAACCTAACCTGAACCTAACCTCAACCTAAATTAATCCTAATATAATCTAAACCGAACTTATATCTAACCTAAAGTGAACCTACGCTGAACCTAAAGTGGACCTACACTGACCCTAAATTGAATCTAACACGAAAATAGCCCGAACCTAAACTGAAACTAAACCGAAACTAAACCTAACCCAACCGAGTCTAACCTAACCAGAACCTAACCTGAATCTAAACCCGAATCCAAAACCAAAACCGGAAACCAATACTGAAAGAATAACTGAACTCAAAACTGAAACCCAACTGAACCCAAACCCGAACCCAAACTGAACCCGAATCCGAACTAGAACCCAAACCTGGATCTAACCCGAAAATAAACCTGACCGAAACTTGACCTAAACCGGACCTAACCACCTAACCTAATATATCCTAATCTATACTATCCTGTCCTAACGTACCCGAACCTAACCTGACCTAACCGATACCAAACCTAACCCAGAAATATAATCAAAAAGTCAAACCGATCCGACCAAACTACCCCTAAATCGATGAAATTACCTCAATAACGACCAAATTACCAGTAGCTAATCAAACTACCTCTATAAAGACCAGAATTACCAGTGAACCGATTAAATTACCTCTAAATCGAGAAACTATCTGTAAACCGATCAAGCTACCTCTAAAACGAAAAAAAATTATCCTTAAACGGATGAATCTACTTCTGAAACGATCGAATTGCCCATAAACCGGTCAATTTACCTCTAATCCGACCAAAAAAAACTGCGAAGCTGATAATTACGATATAAATTTATAATTATTTTTTTCTTTTTACTCATTTAACTAAACATAAAAACACATTTAATTAATTTAGGTGTACCAACGCACACCGGGTATTGGCTACTTACAATAGATACATTTTACCATTTACTTATTCAACTAAACATAAAAAACACTTTACTTTTCGTCTTAATGGCAAGATGATCGGGATAAGTAGATTCCCGGGCAATGCCGGGGAAACAGCACGAGGTATCTAAAAAAAATTACGATATACATTTTTCCCTTTACTTATCCAACTGTACATAAAACCACATTAATTTTTGTCTTTCTGCTCATTTATGACAAGATTATTTTTTTTTCGGCGTAGCAGCGCAAGCCGGGTGAGAGCTAGCGTTTTATACAATCTGGTTTTTGTTGAACGTGTCGGATATTTTGAATTTTAAATAATTTAGTTATTAAAAAATAACATTTCTTAGCATTTTGTATTCTATTATTTATTTATTTCTGGATATTACTATGTTCATATAGTCCCTTTAAACATGAGTCCATAATTTTTTTTTCAGTTATTGAAGTAATGTCAGTTTTACTGTTTGTTACTTGCTGATAGTAAATGTCAATTCTAAACACAACCATCACAATCTTTTTCAGTTAACTGTCAATAGAAACATGATATCCTATCCCTAAATTGGCGAAACTACACACTACACTACACTACTACGTATTGGAAATTGTGTCACTTTCGAACATTTGTTTCCCTTTTATATCCGCCAAGGAAGTCATCCATTTTTAATGGAAGCTTCCCTGACCAATGAGAATCGTTCAATCGTGGCAATAATTTATCATGCCATTTATTTAAATATTCCGGACCGCAAAGAAAACAAAATCAATTAGAACGCTAAGTTATTATTATACATTATTATGTAAATTGATGTAAATGTAAGTAATTTCTACTGATTTGTTTTTCTGTTATATTTATAATAGCATATTACGATGCGAAGTTGGGAAGTGGTTTTTACAGAATCAGGGAAAAATGTTTAAAAACCTAGTGATAACGAGGTTTTAAATTTCCGAGATTCTGTAAAACACTCACAAATGTGCGTTGTACATTATTTTTTGCGCTATGGTGTTTTCAAAATAACAAATAATAATAAAATAATATGTTTGTTGCAAATATTTGCGTTCATTATAAACAATTGAGTAACGTTAATAGTGTGGGCAATGTTTATTAGTTGAAACAACAGGAGGCCTTGAGAACAATTATTGATAACATGGCCGCAAGTACATATTTATTTTTTATATTGTTTCAAATAAAGTTCAGTTCATTTAAAATGCAGTGATTTGTTTCGTATAATGTACATTAACACTACCTTTTGGATATTTTCTGTATATACATTGTACGTAGTATACATAGAGGGCAGTGGTTTTACTTCCCGCACGTGGGTGTAAATGTAATATTACAGTATAGTTATTTAGATTGGCAACCCCGAAATTTAGGAAGTTGAACTTTCAATAATGGTCGCCATTGCTGGCAAGTACGACAAAGCGCACTATCGCGCAAAATGGTATATTACAATACGAGGTTGGGAAGTGGTATTTACAGAAGTGAGGAAAATGTTTAGAAACCGAGCGACAGCGAGGTTTTTAATTTCCGAGATTCCGTAACACACTTCACAAACGTGCGTTGTACATTATTTTTTGAGCGATGGTGTTTTCACAATAATAAATAATAGTAAATAATAATATCTCTGTTGGAAATACTTGCGTTCATTATAAACAATTGACTGACGTTAGCAGTCCGGCCAATGTATATATGCTAAATACCGTAAATAATTTTTGAGATTACAGCAGGCCTTGATATCAATCTCGCATAAAATGGCTGCAAGTATGAATGGTTGTAATCAAAACGACGAAATTGAAGAAGCGTGGGAATTTGGTTGTGCTTCTTTAGTGCCAGAGAAATCTAAATGAAGATATGAAAAAAAAAAACATACATTTCATTCAGAAAGTGGCTGGAGGAGGAGAATTGTAGTGTAAGTGAAAAAAAAAAGTATGGTTGCTTATTTCGTGTTTAGGAGTGAAACATTAAAGTCTCCAGAGAGTTTGTGGACAGAATATTCAATGCTGATGACGATGATAAATTTAAAAGAAGGTATCAATATTGCAGATTTTGTTCACTAGTTATCGTATAAAGTGATGCTTCTAGATGAAATCCACATTGCAACATTTAATGTATTTTTAACTCTTTATAGTTAGTATAGTGTATATTTATATTTGTCAAACATGTATTTGTATTTGTGCTAGTTGAGTGGAAGAGAAGGCCTTATGGCCTTAACTCTGCCAGAATAAATAAAACATTATTATTATTATTATTATTATTATTATTATTATTACTCTATATTTTTAAAAAAATGTGATAAAAACTGTGTTCCAATTATAGAGGTGTAAGCGTTTTACCTTCAACAGCTAGGATTTTTAATAAAATTATAAATTTTAAACTTAAGGAGATAAAAGATAACTTAAGAGAAGATTAATGTGGATTCCGGTGTGGAAGATCATGTATTGATAATATTTTCTGTATTGGACAATTACAAGAGAAAATCCTAGCAAAAAATAAAGAACTACATATGACCTTTATTGATTTAGAGATGGCATATGATAGTGTACCTCGACAATTGTTCTGGACGGCAATGAGAAATATGAATATAAGTGATAAATGGATTAATATTGTTAGGAGGATCTATAGTAATACAAAAGCTAAAGTAAAAATACGGAATAATTTAACAGAGGAATTCACAGTGAATAAAGGCCTTAAGCAGGGATGCAGTTTATCACCAATTCTTTTTAACATTTATTTAGACCAGGCTCTTAACTTGTGGTATAAAAAATGTTCTGAAATGGGTATTCCTATAGGAGGAAAAGTACTGCATTCATTGTTGTTTGCAGATGATCAAATAATTTTTGCAGGGGATGAAGATGATATGAAATATATGATAAATAAACTAATGGAAGAATATAAAAATGGGGACTGAATATAAATTTACAGAAAACAGAATATATGTTTGGAAAAGGATGTGGATGACCTCATACTTGAAACAGGGAAAATAAAAAAGTGTGAATTTTTTTAATATCTTGGGTCAATAATTACAAGTTTAGGTACCTGTGAGAGCGATGTACAGACTAAAATTGCAATGGCAAAAAATGAAACTAAGACATTACATGGAATAATTTGGAATAAAAATGTTACAAGGGAAACTAAAATGAAAATTTATAAGAGCATATTACAGAATATTTTGTCACATAGAAGTGAAACTTGGTCTTTGACGGAATTACAAAATAATAAAATTAGAACAGTTGAATTTTACTATTTTAGAAGAAGCCTCCAAAAAAACAAGACAGGATAAAATAAGAAATGAATTCCTTTGGAGAGAAATGAATGTCACCACATCTATTGTTAAGAGGATTGAAAATCGAACGCTTAAATGGTATGGTCATGTAGAAAGAATGGAAAATGAAAGATGGCCAAAAAATATATACCAATGGTCACCCCCTGGAAGAAATAAACGTGGCAGATCAATATGAAAATGGAAAACCTACGTCAGAACTATAATGGATGATAGGAATTTGGAAGAGGGAGATTGGAATAATAGAGATAAATGGAAACTGAAGACGGCAAACCTATAAGTGGGGGAATGCCGAAGATGAAGAAGAAGAAGACTCCACTTGGGAAAAATATTTATATGTTAAGTGTAGTACCTTGGGACTGGAAGTAAACATCAATATAACTGAATATATGTTCACACATAGAAATATGTTATATAATGGAACTGCACAGATAACGACAAATGAGGGAAAATTTGAAGAGGTGCTGAATTCAAATACCAAGGAACTATAATAACAAATAAGGATGAGGTAAGTAAAAGTAAAGTAAAGTAAAGTGATCCCACGACAGGCCTCAGGAGGCCCTTGGGGTAGTGGGAGGTTAAGGCTCCCACTTTTTTCTAGACAATCGGCACTTGATGTCAGCCGGGTAGTCAGCCCTGCGTGACGGCCGCCTTTACCCCCAGAACAAGCGTCTGGTACTCATTTCAGTTAGAGGCTGAGTCGACCCCAGGGCCATAGTGCCGCCAGAAAGTTTGGGTCAGTTTAAAAATCCTGACCCCTCCGGGACTTGAACCCGCGACCTTCTGGCTTGTAGCGCAGTACCTTAACCACTACGCTACGGCGTGGATGAGGTACATAGATAAATTAAATATTAGTCTCATTTATTGTAAATGCATGTCATTATGCATTACAAAGACTCTTGTGGTCACAACATCTCTAAAAAAAGTTAAACTCAAAATATATAAAATTGTTATTCTCCTATTTGTTATATGGATGCGAAACATGAACTCTTACTTTAAGGGAGAAAACATATTACTAGCATTTGAGTATAAAGTTCTTAGGAAAGTTTGTGGAACAAAGAGAGATGAAAAGAAATACTAAATGAGGAAGACACCGTAACATTATTATTATTATTATTATTATTATTATTATTATTATTATTATTATTATTATTATTATTATTATTATTTAGAGCCCCACCACACCCCTGGGTTACCTCGGGCATAATGCCCTTATCCTCGAGTCTCCTCTATGTCCCTATCTGTATTTAATCTTTATTGAAATACATAGTAAATATACAATTCGGGTATTTGAAACTGTGTAGTTGTTACATTGTACTAGAGCATGCCATTAAATCTTTAGAGAATGAGGAAGGCTTACAACTGAATGGTATTAATAAGCTGTTAGTTTATGCTGATGATGTAGTACTATTGGCCGATAGCGAGGAGATACTAAAGGCCAACACGCACACACTATTGAGTAACACTAAGAAATTAGGACTGGAAGTAAATATCAGTAAAACTAAATATGTGGTCACAGGTAGAAATTCAGTATATAATGGAAATGGACAGCTAATGACAAATGAGGGAAATTTTGAGGAAGTGGCTGAATTCAAATACCTAGGAACAATAATCACAAATAGGAATGAGACGCACAAAGAAATTAAACATAGGCTCAATTCTGGAAATGCATGCTATTATGCATTGCAGAGACTTTTGATGTCCCAACTCCTTTCAAAAAACGTTAAGCTGAAAATATATAAAACTATTATTCTACCAGTTATATTATATGGGTGCGAAACATGGACTCTTACTTTAAGGGAGGAAAGGAGATTACGAGTATTTGAGAATAAAGTTCTTAGGAAAATTTTTGGACCAAAGAGAGATGAAGAGACAGGTGAATGGAGAAGACTACATAACAATGAACTACATGGTCTTTATAGGAAGCCAGATATAATAAGAACAGTTAAGTCTCGTAGACTGCGATGGGCAGGACATGTTGCACGTATGGGAAATGAAAGACGTGCATGGAAGCTTCTTGTAGGAAAGCCAGAGGGAAAACGCCCAGTTGGTAGACCAAGAATGAGGTGGGAGAACAACATTAACTATGATTTGAGGGAAGTAGATTATACAGGGAATGATTGGAAAAGCATTGGCTCAGGATAGGGATGTATGGAGAGCTTATGTCCGCGCGGCCATGAACCTACGGGTTCGATAGTGCCAGTGAGTAAGTAAGTAAGTAAGTAAGTAGTTGTTACATAAACTAAAAATAAAGTGCGTTTTGTTTGTTTGTATTTATGTGTTAATGTGTGTATGTGATAGTGTGTTGTGCTTGTTTGCGTATATGTGTATGTGTAGTAGTAGTAGTAGTAGTAGTAGATTGGTGACGTTTTTTAACGCCTCTCTTGTCTTTTGTCTCTTCTTACCTTTATGGCAAACCCGATATAATAAGAACAGTTAAGTATTGTAGACTGCGATGGGCAGGACATGTGGCATGCCATGAGGCATGAAAGAGGGCCATGGAAAGAAGGCGCCCGGTACATATGGTAATAACGCGATGGTAGAATAACATTAACGAACTTTTGAGGGAAGTTGATTATACAGACTATTTAACTCATGCCCCAAATGGGAGTCAATGACCAATCACGTTTCAATGATTTCTGTTTTACAACCAATCAGAGTCGTGTTTCACGAAATATTTATCAGTGTTATAATTACCATATTAAAGAAAGCTCCTCCTTTTTAATATTCTGAACAGCTCTGACCATTATTTTGCAGTGACTGAGCCTGTGAGAAATACGGCTACCAGATTGTATATATAGTGCATGAATGTCAACACATGCCGCATGCGGGAGTTAATATAAAAACATTTGTAGCAATTTATTATACCACCAACAAAAAAAAAAAACCACTGTTTGCACTTTCTTAAATGTATTTTTTTTTTCCCAGGTAATAATCCAGAAAAATATAATTGTCATATTTACATCAAACGACATCAGAAATGTATTAATATATAGTTTGATGTGTTTCATTTTTTCTCCACTAGAGAGCATTCTTACAATATTGCGTTCCTTTGGCAATAAATAATATGATCAGGTTGCAGTGATAAACAAAGGAAGCAGAATGAAGCGTACCTATCGTTTCTCATTTGTTTTCAAACATCGCCGTTTACATTAAATGTATAAATATTTAAAAATAACTATAGTTAAATAATGATTTGTGAGTAAACAGCTTAATTTTATTCGTTAAATAGTCCTAATAAATGTCACTCTTGATTTCCAAATTCTCTAGATAAATTCACTTCTCACTTCGTGAGTCGTGAATTTATCGATAATTTGGAAATCACTCGTGGCATTACTTATGAAGATGACTGGAAAACATTAACTGAGTGTAGTGATGTGTGGAGAGCTTATGTCCGCGCGGCCATGAACCTATGGGTTACATAGTGCCAGATAGGTAGTTAGGTTGTCAATAATCCCTGGCCAAACATAAATACTGTACCTTGTTGATGTGACTATTCAATCATGCCATACTGATTAATATTGTGAAAATGATTGACAATATCAGTCAGTTCAGTGGAAACTATTCATTTCTGGACATGTGTTGATATCAACTTGTCTATTCACGTAGACTATCACGACCGGAGTTGTCTCAAGACAACCCTTGAGGATGCCAGACGCAGTCTCTGCTGAAACGTCGGGGAACAACAAGCCTCACGACCACGGCCTACAGCCCGAAAATCTTCTTCAAGATCATCATATCAACTTGTTTGTTCCTTTACATGTCATTAATCATCTTCTGAAGTTTGTCTTTATATTTTTTATTCACTCTGTAATCGGCCGCGGTGGTCTAGTGGTTATGCTCCTTTCTTCTGATCCCGAGGGTCGCGGGTTCAAACCCGGCCGGGGTCGATGGATTTTTTAGGACGGAAAAATCCAAGGAGCAAGTCCTCCGGGAGGGACTTCAAGCCGTGGGTCCCGAATCTGAAGATTTTCAGGCTCGTAAAAGATCCTTAAGCCTGAATGAAGAGGCCTCTAAGACATATTTACCGAATTTTCCCGTCCTAGTACTACCTTGGTTTCCTAGATGTCAGTATGAGGCGGAACGCTGACCACAGACCACTCAAATGACATCTATACGAAAACAAGTGTAACAAATTAGTATGGTTCAAATTCTTCCCTGTAGGGGGAGAGCGCTTAAATCTCTGTTAAGGGAAACATGGGCTTACAAGATTATAAGAAGATTCACTCTATATAATAAGGATTCTATGACCTACATAAATGCAAATAAAAAACGAAAAAACACAATATATTCTTGAAGTATGTGAATAATTACCTGAGAGAAATATATATGTTGATATTTTATCAGCAAATGTGAGAAATGCTTTAAAATGATGTAGAGATTGAGCTCAAAGTAACCTAATATCACCATATTTGCAATGTAAATAATTATGTATTAGTCATTGCTCAGAAAGTGTAGCCAACTTATCGGAAAAACCCACTAATAAACAAGTGAACGCTAAACTATTATTTGCGCGATAGTGCGTTTTGTCGTAATTACAGCAATGGCAACCAATGATTGAAAGTTCAACTTCCTACATTTCGGGGTTGTCAACCTAAATAACTATATTGTAATATTATTTATTAAAACCCACGTGCAGGAAGTAAAACCACTGCCCTTTATGTATATACAAAAATATATCCAAAAGGTACTGTTAATATACATTACACGAAAAAAAATGCTGCATATTAAA
This sequence comes from Diploptera punctata, assembly GCA_030220185.1. NCBI lineage: Eukaryota > Metazoa > Arthropoda > Insecta > Blattodea > Blaberidae > Diploptera > Diploptera punctata. The sequence continues at coordinate 1,074,988 of JASPKZ010005677.1, read as the reverse complement.
TGAACTGAACTTTATTTGAAACAATATTGAAAGTTGACTTAACAAAATTCTACTGAAAGCTTTCAGACTTTTTAGCGTTATGTCCAATATTTTTTTTTTTTTGAGGAAGCTAACTAATGTAACAAATCTGCAATATCGATACCGTCTTTTAAATTTATCGTCTTCAGTACTGAATATTCTGACCACAAACTCGTTGGAGACTTTAATGTTTCACTCCTAAGCATGAAATATGCAACCATACTTTTTTTCACTTACACTACAATTCTTCTCATCCAATCACATTTTGAATGAAATGACTGTCTTTTATATCTTAATTTAGATTTCTCTGGCACTAAAGAAGCACACCCAACTTCACATGCTTCTTCAATTTCGTCGCTTTGATTACAATCATTCATACTTGCAGCCATTTTATGCGAGATAGGTATCACGGCCTGCTGTAATCTCAACAATTATTTTCGGCATTTAGCATATATACATTGGCCAGATGCTAACGTCAGTCAGTTGTTTATAATGAACGCAAATATTTCCAACAAAGATGTTATTAGTTTACTATCATTTATTAATTTGAAAACATTATTTAAAAAATAATGTACAACACACGTATGTGAAGTGTTTTACAGAATCTCGGAAATTATCCTCCGTTCTGTAAAAACCACTTCCCAACCTCGTATTGTAATATACTATGGTGTACTAGCTCGTCCATTTTCTCACCTAACTTGCCCAAACTAACACTAACTTGCCCATCGAACTCTAACTTACCCGTTTTTCGAACTTGCCCACTAATGTAGGTGGTTTCCTGGAATATAATCCTCTTATATGTGAGTAAACATGTTGGCAATTTGCTTTAGCGGGAACTTGTGTTATCACATTGGCCAACATGATGATAGCAGTCACTTGTTCTCTGTTGGAATATTCACAGGTGGCACAGTGGCATAGAATAACCGATTTTTTTTGTTTAAATCATTTTTATGTTGTCTCGATTATTCCAGACGTTGAAAAAAGCACTCGTTTCAAAAATAAATGAACCGCATGTAAAAAATGTATGGATTCTATACTTATTGAATAAATATTTATCGTTTTTATGAAATTTGATTCATTGCCAATGAATATGCAAAAATAGCGACCAGTACTCTTAATGAAGTGGTAATTCATTTGTTTTCGAGCCTGTTAAATGCATTGGATGGATGTGTTTTTGTTTTTAAAACAAAAAAGAGGAGTGTGGTATTGAAAACACTTGAAGCTCGTATGGTACTCGATATATTCAAAGATCGATAAATGCCAGGCTATTCATATATTCTGTTGCAACTGTCTGTCCATCTGGAATTCCTTTATTTCAAATACCAGCTATCTCAGAGGACAGAATTAATTCTAGTTCAAATGGTATTTTATACTGGTTTTTGAAAATTGTACATAATTTCTGTTGATACTATTTAGTTATCATAAGTAATGCCACGAATTATTTCCAAATTATCTAGAGGATTTGGAAATCAAGAGTGGCATTTGTTAGGGCTATTTAACGAATAAAATTAAGCTGTTTACTCACAAATCATTATGTAAATATAGTTATTTTAAAATATTTATATATTTAATGTAAATGGCGATGTTTGAAAACAAATGAGAAATGTTTGGTTATGTTTCATTTGTTCATCTACTGCAACTTGATCATATTATTTATTGCTAAATAGGATCTCAATATTGTATGAATGCACCCTAGTGGCGAACAAAAAATGAAACACATCAAACTGTATATTATAACCAACATTATAGGTTATTAATTCATTTTTTCGAAAACAACTCAGTGAAATAAGTATTTAAAAACATGATTATTGAACACACAATTATCAAATGTGTAGGTCGAAGGAATCGGTTCATTATTTGCTATATTCAACGTATTTGTTAGAGAGTCAGTCACTGAAAAATAATGCTCTGACCTGTTCAGAATATTAAAAAGGAGAAGCTTTCTTTATTGTGGCAATCAAAATTTCATTAATTATCAAGGTGATTGGTTGTAGAACAAAATGCATTGCAACGTGATTGGTAATTGACTCCCATTTGGGGCAAGAGTTAAATAGTCTATCGCATCCGAGGAAAATTACACAAAAAAGTATTCTCATAAACAAAATTCTCGCATATTCCGCTAAAAAAATTAATGCAAAATATATTATTTACGTATGTATGTCACTAAACTCCTCCCGAATGACTCGACCGGTTTTGCTGACATTTTTCGTTGTGTTTGTGTGGATCCCAGGATGGTTCAGACTGGCGCTGCGATCGGGTTATAGGATTTTTTGTTCTTATTTTTCCCCTCCTCCTTAACGACTGGACTGATTTTGATTAAATTTTGTGTGTGTTTGAGTGGGTCCTGGATTGTATAGATCCACAATTGGACACAGTAGTTGGCGCTGCGATCGGATTATAGGATTTTTTTGAATAATTAAAAAATATGTATTTTTAAGATTTTTCGCATATCAGAAAATTTAAACCCAAAATTTTACCCTCACCCCCCCCAATATTTCACAAATGAATAATTTACCGTTGAAACCTTCTGAGAAGTTAATGGATAATTGACTTTCTGACAATAATTCATAGTTATGTTCGTGTACCATAGGTGGCGCTGATGTCAAATTTTGTGGTATTTTGTCGTAGCTTGGCGTTTTTAAATCAATCTAACCTGCAACTTTTTTAAAATACAAATATAAATTACTTACACTCCCATAATATTTTTAAAAATAAAGTCACCCTTTATTAAATGTCAGTTAGTGTATAGTTATTTAACATTTTCCAATACTGTTATATTAACACATTTCCAATAATGGATCATATTTAATACTCGTATTATAATGATATTGTGAAAAGAAACATTAATGTGTGAACCAGGAATCGAACCGTGGACCTCTAGTTCTCCAGACTAGTGTACACGGGAACACTCCATTCCACACCTGGCACAAACACCAACAATTCCTTCCACATATACAAATCTATAATTCTCGTTTCGTCCGCTGTCAGGTAAATGACACTGCCATCGCCAAGACACGTTGTCTTGCCCGATATTGGAATTTTCGATAAACTATACACTAATATAATAATATATTGTGAAAAGAAAAATTAATGTGTGAACCAGGAATCGAACCGTGGGCCTCTTGTTCCGTGCCAATATGGCAGTGTCATCTACCTGACAGCGGACGAAATGAGAATTATAGATTTGTATATGTGGAAAGAATTGTTGGTGTTTGTGCCAGGTGTGGAATGATGTATTTTGTTCTACACTAGTCTGGAAAACTAGAGGTCCACGGTTCGATTCCTGGTTCACACATTAATTTTTCTTTTCACAATATCATAATATTAGTGTATAGTTTATCGAAAATTCCAATATTGGGCAAGACAACGTCTCCGAACGAGTTCGCTAGTTTACTTGTAAAATTTCTTTCCTTCAATTCTTTCTTTTTTTATCTCAGTATAACCTCTCACTTTATATATACTTTTACACCACCCAGGCCTTACGGGAACATTATCTTTCGGGAGTGAATTTAAAAATTTTTACAACTTACTTTAAGGGAGGACATAAGATTACATGAACAGAATTTTATTGTCATAAGTAATGTCACGAGTGATTTCCATATTATGGATAAATTCACGACTCACGAAGTGAGGAGTGAATTTATCTAGACTATTTAACTCATGTCGCAAATGGTAGTCAATGACCAGTCACGTTTCAATGAATTCTGTTTACACCAATGACAGTCGTGTTTCACCTCGCTCTTTATCGATTTCTCTTTATCAGCTCCTGTTTTTGTGATAAAGAAAGCTCCTCCTTTTTTAATATTCTGAACAGATTAGACCATTATTTTTCTCCAACAAATACATTGAATATAGCAAATAATGAATAGATTCAGTGATTTTACTGAGTTGTTTATTTAAAATATAAATGATTAACCTATAATGTTGATTATAATTGTTTGATGTGTTTCATTATTTCTCCACTAGAGTGCATTCTTACAATATTGCGATCCTATTTGGCAATAAATAATATGTTCGAGTTGCAGTGAATATACATAACGTCACATTTCTAATTTGTTTTCAAACATCGCCGTTTACATTAACTATATACATATTTTAAACACCGGTAACTATATTCAAATAGTTATTTTTTAGTAAAGAGCTTAATTTTATTCGTTAAATAGTCCTAATAAATGCCACTCTTGATTTCCAAATTCTCTAGATAAATTCACTCCTCACTTCGTGAGTCGTGAATTTATCGATATTTTGGAAATCACTCATGGCATTACTTATGAGAATTTGGAAATCAAGAGTGGCATTTGTTAGGACTATTTAACGAATAAAATTAAGCTCTTTACTAAAAAATCATTATTTAACTATAGTTATTTTAAAATATTTATATATTTAATGTAAACGGCGATGTTTGAAAACAAATGAGAAACGATTGGGACGCTTCATTTGCTTATTTTGTTCAACACTGCAACCAGATCATATTACTTGTTACCAAGGGAACGCATATTGTAAGAATGCACCCTAGTGGAGAAATTTATAACCAACATTATAGGTATTAACAAGTGAATGATGACAAATCAAGAGCTTCAGAACATTTGAATACTATTACTACTTATAGGTATTAATTAATTTCTGATGTCCTATGATGTAAATATGTCAATTATATTTTCTGCAACGTCATTTCCTGGAAAATAATTCGTTTAAGAAAGTGCAAGCAGTGGTTCCTTTTTTTAAATGATATAATCAATTGCTACAAAGGTTTTTATATTATCTCCCGCATGCTCTATATGTTGACATTCATGCACTATATATACAATCTGGTAGCGTATTTCTTGGGGAGTCACTGCAAAATAATGGTATGACCAATTCAGAATGTTGAAAAGGAGGTGCTCTCTTTAATATGAAAAACTTTAGTTGATAAATTCGAGGCGAAACACGACTGTGATTGGTTGTAAACAAAAAATCATTGAAATGTGATTGGTCATTGACTCCCATTTGGGGCATGAGTTAAATAGTCAGGTAGAATGTATGATAACGTAAATTAGTATGTTAATTCCAGTGGTGTCTCAGCGAGTCAATGCTAGAATATTCATGGACACTGCAAAGAGGGTTCAAAGTCAATAATGTGGACAAGAGTCCCTGCAATACATAATAGCACGAATTTCCAGAATTGATCCTATGTTTAATTTGTTTGTGCATTTGTTCTATCCTGAAACTCTTTTTTTTTCTCTTTCCTAATTCCCTGATATAATTTTTCTAATGTTCGTATTTTTTGCATTAATTTCTAGATCGTTAATCTTCTCTCACAAATATCCTCTTTTTACTCTTTAGTAACCTGGTTGTTCCCGTCTAATACTACCCAATTGCTCTAAATTTACCTCATTTTGTTCGTGTAACCATTTCATTTTGCTAGTTTTCATTTCTTTACAATGTCGGTAGAAGACTACATAACAATGAACTACATGGTTTCTATTAGGAAGCCAGATATAATAAGAACAGTTAAGTCTCGTAGACTGCGATGGGCAGGACATGTGGCACGATTGAGAATGAAATACGTGCATGGAAGTTTCTTGTAGGAAAAGCAAACGTCCAGTTGGTAGACCAAGAATGAGGTGGGAGAATAACATTAACTATGATTTGAGGGAAGTAGATTATACAGAAAATGATTGGATAACATTAGGTCAGGATAGGGATGTATGGAGAGCTTATGTTAGCGTGGCCATGAACCTACGGGTTCGATAGTGCCAGTGAGTAAGTAAGTAAGTAAACATCTCATTCCTATTTGTAATTATTATTCTAGCCTGATGTCCAATCTATACAAACTATTTTCAAAAGTGCTAACAAGAAGACTAACAAAAGTCCTGGACGAAAACCAGCCAACAGAACAGGCCGGATTCCGCTCAGGCTTTAGTACAACAGACCATCTCCAAGCAATTAACCAAATAATAGAAAAGACAGTTGAATACCACCATACATTATATCTAGCATTCGTCGACTACAACAAGGCATTCGACTCAGTAGAACATTCAAGTGTCCTCCAGGCATTACACACCCAAGGAATCGAACACAAGTACATCCGCGTTCTGGATAAGATCTACAGCCAAAGCTATGCCAAGGTGAAGACAGAAATTGTGGGACAACCATTCAGTCTCAAAAGAGGAGTACGACAAGGCGACCCAATTTCTCCTAAACTTTTTACATGCGTGCTTGAAGACATATTTCGAAAACTAAACTGGAACAAGAAATACGGAGTAAATATAAACGGGAGCAGGCTATCCAACTTAAGATTCGCTGCGACGTGGTATTGTTCGCCAGATCCCCTAAACAACTCCAATCAATGCTACAAGAGCTCTCAGAAACTAGCAAAATTGCAGGCCTTTCGATGAACAAAAGCAAGACACAAATTATGTCAAATGGTCCGGAAAACCCAATCAAATTTGATGGAATGGATCTTCAATATGTAAGCGAGTACATATACTTAGGACAACTACTCTCCTTCCATCAGAAAGTAGAGAAGGAAATAAGCAGAAGAATAGCTCTCGCCTGGAAGGCGTTCTGGTCACTGACATTTATACTGCTGGACAAGTCACTCAACCGGAAACTCAAAATGGAAACACTACAAACCTGTGTTCTTCCAACACTGTTATATGGCTGCCAAACTTGGAATCTTACTGCCAAACTGAAGTACACACTCCAAGTATGCCAAAGGAAAATGGAGAGGAAAATCTTAGGCATAACTCTGAAGGACAGAATCTCGAATACAACACTTCAAGCGATATCCTCAACAACTGATCCCGCACAACAAGCCATCAGGAAAAAATGGAAGTGGGGAGGCCACGTCGCAAGAATACAGGACGACAGGTGGACAATAAAAACAACCATGTGGGACCCGTACACAGGCAAGAGACAGCGCGGAAGACCAAGACGACGATGGGCTGACATCTTCAAAGAACGAGCAGGGGCGCAATGGTCCAGAGTCGCCAGATGCAGGAAAAGCTGGAGAACGATGGAGAGACAACTGTGTATTAACTAATCACAGAACAGACAGTGTATACAAACCAAGTGCTACATCCAAGTCAACTTCTCACCACGGAGTAGCTCACCGGGTGACACTCTCAAATAGAGCTTAACCCCTGTACAGGGAGGCCTTTGCCCTAAAGGGACATATCAGGCTTTATTTATTTATTTATTTATTTATTTATTTATTTATATCCATTTCCATTAGCTATATAATATATATGTGTGAACATATATTTAGTTTCATTGATGTTTACTTCCAGCTCCAATTTCTTAATGTTACTCAATAGTGTGTGCGTGTTGTCCTGGCTCTTAGTACTTTCTTATTGTTGCCTAATAATCAACATTAATAAAATTCATGTTGAAACTCCGTTGAGGCGTTGGTCACAAAATTAAAATCTTTATATACAGGGTGGCGGTATAAGTAAGTTAACGGAAAATGCAAATATTTTATTTTCTGTAGCTTACAACATCTATACAACAAACAACTAGCGAAATTGCTCCCTAGTTAGCAAATTACCTCAAGCAGTAGTGTTTGAGATTATATTTTGAAGATCCCGTATTGAAACCCCAGCTTTAACCAAGTTTTTCCTGGCAACCATGTGCAGTGCTTAACTGACATATGCCGCATTCTGTATATAATTATTCTGTACGTGTGTATGTCACTGAACTTCTCCTAAACGGCTGGACCAATTTTGATGAACTTTGGATGGTTTATATTCACAATTGGACCCGGTAGTTGGTACGGCGACCGGGTTATATGATTTTTTACTTTTTGTTTTTGTTTTTGTTTTGTTTTTGTTTTCGTGAGTCTGTGTTAAATTCACAATTGGAACCGGTAGATGACGCTGTGATTGGGTATATAGGATTTCTTGTTAAGATTTTTGAAAATTTTTTAAGATTATATCAGAACATATAACCCCAAAATTACATCCCCCACCAGCCCCCAATATTTTTATAAAATGAAAAAAGAAATTGACCGTTAAAACCGTCTAAGAAGTTAATGGAAAACACTGAGCAACAAAAAAAAACTTTTTTTTTCTCAGAAAGAAAAATATGTGATTCTGATAGTATTTTTTCTCCTGAATTCAAATATGATATCGGTTTTTCTCCATCACGCAAACACTTCAATATTTTCTACGTTCGTAACTACACAATATTCGAACATTCGGTCTCACCTAGAAAGTAAGAAATGAAGATTTTCTGCTATATTTAGCCTGTGGAGCATCCCTCTTGATGGTCCAACAATAATCGGCCAGCATATTAGGATTCCATTTGCCTTGATATCTCTATTGCTTAGCTGAAATCATTTGAGTTAGCTCATTTGGTTTTATTTTACAATGGACAAATGGACGAAAAAACGTCTATTAAAAAAATAATTCTTGAAATTGAAATAAAAAACTGTGGGCGATGGAGAAATTCCGAATACATATTTGAAAACATGATAAAAACTGCATTAAGTACAACTATTAGTACTCATGAGACAAGAATCATGTTGACCAGTGTAATTGACCTTCTGAAAATAAATCGGACAGGACAAAATCTCTCGTACCCGCTAGTTATAATATAACATTATAAAATTGTTACCTAATGGGTAAACGATTGTCTGTAGAGTTTTCCGGACTAGTCCATCAGCAGGGACATTGTATGCGATAACATATATAGATCTATCACCTGCACCTGCTGATGATGGGACTAGCCCCGGAAGGTCTACAGAGAATTAATATTTTATAAAGTTGAGGGGGGACGGACCTATAGGCCTAAGGTAACAATGTTATAATTTTATAGCCTAACAATACTATTACGTGTAATACACAGAATGAATTAAATAAAATAATATATTACGAAGGCGGCTCAGTGCTCTTGCCTCTGACAGCTGGGGTCCTGAGTTCGAGTCTGGGTCACTCCTTGTAGGTTTCGTGGTGAATGAAACATACATGTTTTTCTCGGAGTTTTCTCCCGTTTTCCCCTGCCACAACTTCATTCCGCCATTTCTCCACACTCCACCTGTGATGGTGCGTCAGGCGTGGTCGGCCGGCACCCTTGTCATTCACAGACGTCTATATATATATATATATATATATATGGGTTCATCTCATCTCATCCCTCGACCCGACCCTGAGTTGGACACGAGTTGAGGATATTTTATAAATTATACGATTCAAGTTATGGAGAAGACTATATAACAGTGAGCTACATGATCTTTATAGGAAGCCAGATATGACAGTTAAGTCTCGTAGACTGCGATGTTCAGAAGACAGTGGCACGAATAGGGAATGAAAGAGGGTTATGTAAGCTTCTTGAGGAAAACCAGAGGGAAAACAAAAAATGACTTGCGGTGGTGGTAGTAGAATTCGCCAACATTAACACATGATTTGAGGGAAGTAGATTTATCACAGGAGATGAATGGTAAACATCAGCTCAGGATAGGGATAGGGATGTAATGGGTAGCTTATGGAGAAACGCGGCTCATGATAGTGGCCAGTGAGTTAGGATTCAAAGTAATAGACATTAGCCTACTCAGTCCCAGTAGGAAGGTGGGACATGCTCCGGCGTATGTAGAAATCGAATTAGATAAGACGCAAAATAGTAATGTCATAGACGAACATCCATATAAAACATTTATCAGATCGCATCAATCATTAAAAAAAACCGTTAACACTGTTGCCCTATTCTAACACACCAGCTGTGGATATGCCATACGTACATCTGTATAAATGGACCTCTATAGAAATGACAGCTCCCATATACGTCATCGATAAAAACGTAAATCGTATTGATAGACTAATATAGACTACCTGGTCTAACTGGGACAAAGTGGGATGAGATATCTGACATTAACACACGCAAATTCTCTTTGGAGCCTTGAATTTATACCTTTGCTATTATTTGATTTTGGAACTAATTAATATAAATACATTATATTCTATTATCTGAAATATAAATTGCTGAACTTGTAAAAAACCTCAATTCAGTGATAAATAATAATAATAATAATAATTGTTATTATTATTATTATTATTATTTAATTTCAGGATTGTTTCTGTGTTATACACAGGTATATACATTTTTTTCTTCCATACTTCCGGTCTTGCGTGTCTGCTTCTGTCATATTTCTCTTCCTCATGCTGTCTTCAATTCCCTTCATCCACATTGGCTTTGGTCTACCACGTTTCCCTTTTCCAGGAGGTATCCATTTCTATACTTTGTTTGTTTTTGTGTCCCTTCTTCTCATTATATACCCATACCATCTTAATTGGATTTCCTCAATCTCGTAATAATAATAATAATAATAATAATAATAATAATAATAATAATAATAATAATAATAATAATAATAATAATAAAAAAAATAATAATAATAATAATAATAATGATGATGATGATGATGATATTGATAATGGTGTCCACCTGGAAGAAGGGGGAAAGGAAGACCTCGAAACTCATGGATGCAATCAATACTAATAAAATGCACTGTTTAAAACCGTTGAGGTGGATAGTAATAAAATACTACATTAAGATCAGCAATAAATGTAGCGAAGAAAGACCTGCTGATGATGGAATAGAGATTTTGAATAGCCTTCAGACAAAAAAGCATACATATCTTTTTAGAAGTAGAGGACGACAGCATTAACCTAAGAAGGTACATATTTTAACTTTGTTTTATTTCATGGATACAAGAAATAAGAACTGGAATGAGAACAAGAGGACTTGGAGGGCATGGATTGAATGGATAAAGACGAGTGGAGAAGGAAAATAAAACTTTAGGCACAGAAAGATGTATGAACATTGAACATCTGTATATAAATAAATTACTTAGGACAAGTCTATGTAAGTTATTTGGGATAATTAAAAAATATATAATTACAATTTAATAGATAAAATAAATAAGCATTTCTTACGAATTTCAGTTGTTTGAAATGGTTACTTCTATTATACAATTTTTCAAGCATCAAAAAGGAAAACCTTTGAAAAGCGTTATTTTGAATGTTTTCGAACAGTTTATTGAAAAATATCCTTCATTAGCCATTGAGGATGTGGTGAAAATAACAGCAGAAATTACAGGTAAGAAAGCATTGAGCATATATTCTGCTCGTAGGCATAATTAAATTTCAAATAAAGAATATATACCGACATCGTGGAAAAAGCGTAAACGTCTGGTTAGGTAGGCCCATAAACATAATGTTACCTAAATGAGTGCAGGTTTTTCGTGTGGTGGGAGGGAACATCCACACAAGTATGTTAACACAATGAACCTTGGGTCGGAAATGCATTGTTGTGGGTCTACAGAATAAAACAGCAATTCAAATTGTAGAACACATTGTTGTTTATTTATTAATTCTAAGAGAAATGGAAGGTATTGCATGTAATTTTACAGCAATTTTTGGAAATTACGACCATTGAACTGGAAGCATAGCTCCGCGCGTCACCTCGGACTGATGAACTATAAGAAACATATCTGGATGTTCCCTGATTTCCGCAGCCGCTGCCACGATTCTTGATACAAGCTCTGGAGATGTGCATCCGCCATTTCCAACAATTTACTGTAAAACAACATGTAATACTTTCCATTTTTCTTAGCATTAATAAATAAACAACATTGTGTTCAACAATTTTAAATACTGTTTTATTCTGTAGACCATAACAATGCATTTCCGATCCAAGGATTATTGTGTTAAAATACTTATCTGAATGTTCCCTTTCACCACACGAAAAATCTGCACTCATTTCGGTAACACTCTGTATAATTTGTTGTCCTAAATAAATGTAAGTTACCATCTTATCTTATGTTGGGTCTTATTTTCTGTAAAATACGATGAAACATATACCGGTACATATGTTTCTATCATTGACATTTCCATACACAATTCAGTCATACGGAGGGTAAAAGTAGCACCACAGTTCCCCCAATAAAACGGAGTCGGCGTGGCGATATAATACCTTATAGAAGTTTTGCTCGGATATAGTATTGAAAGTAATTTTAGTTCGCAAACAAATTCACACGAAGAAGACAAAAAATATATTTTTTTAGGAATATTTCACAATACAGTGTTTCTCCTTCATCCCGAAGTGATTTGTCACCAGAGGTTCCTGTCTAAAACATCTTCTTCCCTTAAAACTCTAGTTTCTATACTTCTCTTCATTGCATCCATCCATCATTCTCTAGGCCTGCCTCTTCCACTTCTTCCATTAGCTTTCCAATTAAGGATCTTCTTTGGTATTCTCTCTTCTTCCCTTCTATTTTCCCTAATATGTTTCTTTCAACTTGCATAATTTCCCTTATTGTGCTGTTTCTGACCTTATCCTTTCTTGAAATTCTTGTCGATCGCCTCCAAAAATCCATTTCTACTGCTAACAGTTTGTTGGCTTGTTTTCTACTTACTGTCCAGGTTTCGGAGCCATATAATAAAATGCTTTGTAACATAACTTGAAATATAGATAATAGATAATGGAATTTATTGCGTTTTTTTTTTCAGAATAAAGAAAATACATATGCATTTACATTGCGCACGGGCCTGCTTGGCCGTACGTGCATTATTTTTCCATGAATAAAAAAATAAAACTAATAATATAAACAAATACCTACATATACACCTGTATCAAAAAACAATAACAGGCTACATATAAGTAAAATCTATGTCTACACTAAATCACAATAATACATATCTACATTCATCCACATTCCGTACATTAATATTAAAAAAAATGCTAGAAAACAAATTAGAAAAAAACACACACACACACACACACACATACACCCACACACCCCCCACACATATACACACCGCACGCTCATACCCCCCTCCCCCCGTCCCTGCAGACATTAAATGCACTATCAGACTATTCAACTTATCCGACCTACTTATTATATAACATGATTAAAGATCGAAAAACAAAGACCATATTGAGATTCTTCTTATTGTTAATACATATATCCTTAATCTACAATTTTCTTATATCTCAATTTCCTTACGGTACCCAAAAATTTGCATGTTTTTGATTCACTCTCGATCCGTCCTAGAAAGATCCCAACACGCCACTCTCCCTCGATCCGACCTGAGAAATCTCTCCGCCAGCATCTGTAATCTAAGTTGTTCTGTCTCTCTACAGAATGCTATAATATTGCTGCCAGTTTTCATGGTCATCGCATAGTGGGCATAGTTTAATGCCTTCATCATTTGTTTAAATTATGGACCATCCATCCCCCCAAATGAAACCATGCAATAGCACTTCTATCATCCCCATCCAAAGAGTCAAATATATTTCTCCCCTTCCCCACGAAAGTTTCAGTTCCGTCTGCAGGGGGGAGCGATATTTTCTGGTTACACTCTGCTTCTATATACTGTCTGTCTATATCGATCAGTCTCTTCTTAACTGTCCTCCAAACATTTATATTATTCCGCGTACTCCTCTCCCATACCCAAACCCATCCCTATGCCCTTCAATCCCCTTTCTACACCGATTACCCAATCTCCCGAAACACACTGCCTTCTCTGTTCATTGTAACACTCTGCTCTAAGCGAGTCCTGATTCCCGTTTATTATGTCCAACCAATACTTAATAGCCATAATTTTGCCCCTTATTGTGTCCGAAAATGTACCGAATTCTTTCAGTATGCCACAATTTGAAGTCCCCGTTGCTAATCTCATCGCTTTCTTAAGAACATAGGTTGAATTTTATCTAGTGTCCCCGTTCGTTCCCAACCCCATAATTCTGAGCCATACAGCATGGTCGCTCTCACAGTCGAAGAATAAACCTGTTCTAGTGTACGCATCGGTATGTTTCGCAATTTTGACATATTAGTAAGCATCTCGCTTGTCCGGCACCTAGCTCTCATTGTTGCATTTTCGATGTGTCTCGTCCATTTTCCATTGTCAAAGTCATCCCCAAGAAGACAAAGTTTTTAACATTTTCTAAATTCTCACCACGGTATGTCCACCTTTTCCTCCCGCTGTATACCGACCCTTTTTTAAAAGTCATGGCTTTAGTTTTGCTAACGTTAACAGTAAGTCCCCAAGTCGTACAGTATGTCGATAGTAAATCTAAACCCTTCTGCATGCCATCTATTTTTGTGGAAAAGAGGCATAAGTCGTCTGCATACATTAGAACAGGAATACTTCGCCCACCCACCGTTGGAGCATCGATCCCCTCTACTTCCAGCATCAAAGCTACATCGTCTATAAATAAGTTAAATAACAATGGTGACAATACGCATCCCTGTTTTACACCCTTAACTGCCTTTATATTTTCTGAAACTTGGTCCCTCCCATATTTAACACAGAACTCCACTTTTTTATAAATTCCCATTAGCGCCCTAATCATAGTTCCCGATACTCCTAGTTGCCATAATTTCTGCCATAGGGCATTGCGTTCAACAGAGTCAAATGCTTTTTTCAGATCTATAAAAGTACAGTGTAACCTGCCTCGTTTGACACTCAAACATCTGTTAATTACAGTTCTCAGGACAAATAGATTGTCCGCCGTCCTGAAGCTTTCCCTGAACCCGGCTTGGTATCGTGAAATTTTATTATTTTCATTTATCCAATTTTTTAGCCTGTTATATAGCACTGTGCAATAAATTTTTCCAAACACCGGCAGAAGAGAGACACCGCGGCAATTGTCCGGATTGTTAACTCCACCCTTACCCTTGTAAATAGGATGCAGTATTGATGTGGACCATTCATCTGGATAGCTTCCTTTTCAAAAAATTGTTAAAAATACCTACTATGTACCCTGTCCATTTATCAATTTTCAAGGCTTCTTTAATAGAACTCGGCTGGTATAAAACCGTCTAGAACCAGGAGATTTTCCATTTTTCCATGGATCGAATCGCATCCTCCCTCCACCGCTATTTTTTGTTATCGCCTCCGAGTCTAGCATTGGTAGCCGTCTTGGCCAACTAATAATAGGCCGCGGTCCCCTCCAATTTCCTCCCCCTCCCTGTAAATAAACACCCTTTTCGACATGCAGTACCCAAGTTTCTTGCGAAATTTTGATTTGCTTTTTTACGATATTGAATTGCCCGAATTACTTTCCAAAGGGGGTTAGCATCCCGTGCCGTCAGAGCCGGATTAATTCTCTCCAAGATTTTTCCCGCCCAATTCCTCCCCTGGTTCTAGCCGGTATCTCGTTATATCGTCCCCGCATCGCTATGGACACCCCGCCCCCATTGAAGTCGCCACCCTCCTTTCTGAACCTACCTAAAGCTCTCTCCGCTCGTTCTTTTTCCTTCCCTACATGCATTATCGTTACAAGCCTGCATATCGGTGTTTTGCCCCTAGTCTCCTCTAATCTGCAGAGTTTCCCCCCTGCGCCCACAGGAGTAATCGTAAGTTTTTCAACACTCTGCCTCCACAGCGCCGAAGCGAGACCTCCGGTGTCGACGACTCTAAGTTTGTTAAGTAGTTCCTGTGTCTTATCCGCTCTCCAACAGAAACGGCCGAACAGTTCTAGTGTCTCCCCTCCTTTCCGTATTCCAGCTCCCCACTTCCTTTCCCTCTTCTTCAAATTCTATAGTTTTCTTCGTTCCGTATATTATATTTCTATTCCAAAGCACTGAGTTCAACATACCAATGATTCTTCTTCCAGTTATTCTGCTTCTTTCCATTTCTGTAAAGTTTGAATGCTCACGGTTTGTCTAAAAAGAGAGCCTAAATATTGTCAAATTTTTAATATTACATATGTTTCCTAAATTGCATGGGAGCTTCAGTCTATCGGCTGTATGCCACGAAATATGGGCTGTTTTATTATAATTTATCTGTAATCCCCATTTTTTGTATTCTATCTCTTCTTCTTCTTCCTTCCAAGTATTAGACCAAGGCCTGTTACGATCCTATAGAAAAGTTTTCCTCCAGCGTTTCATAGGACGGCCCAGAGGTCTTCGTCCTCTTTGGAGATCCGATTTGAATTAATTCTTTCAAGATGGTGTTTCCAATTTAGTTGGTACTGTTTAATATAGGCCTATTCTATCTCTAATTTAATTAACATGAAAGATGTATCACCTGTATCCTGAGAAATCATCACCTGATCATCTGCGAATAGTAAATGGTGGAGGTAATAATTTCCTTCTATTTGAATTCCCATATATTTTCAAAAAATATACAAAGTTCAATAAATCAATAATGTAAGAGAAAATATCTGCACTTAGATTTGAGTTCACCGTTACTCTTATTCGAGTGTTTATTAAAATAAGTTTTTATGTCTCTCGCTTTGTTGATGCTGTGTTGGTTGATTTATATATTGGTTGTAAATGTAATTAACATATCTGATTTCACCAAACTATAGCGCTGTGAAAAATCGTTTGATCCAGATTTGTATTACTCGCATTAGATCGTAAATTAACGCCGTATTTCAAAATTAACTTCATCGTCGCTTTTGACAGTTATTTTAACCATTTTAAAATTGAAAATACCCTATTAAATTTCAATGCTTTATCAACATACTTGTTTATTAACACTGTGTATATTTAATTTGATATTTCATTAACAGTATTAGAAACCGTTATATTATTATTTCATTAATTACACCAACCTACATTCTATGTAAGCAATACCGTCAATCTAGCATTTATACTAGGGCTGGTATTTATATATAAATATTATAAATCAATTGTCAGAATCACAGTTTTATCTTCTTTTCCTTCTACTACTACTACTTCATGAAATTAGGCCTTTTGACCTGTTTTCACATCAAATGGGATTTAATGAATCTTCACATCCGGTTACTGACTTGATGATTCTCAGTAATGTAAATGTCTCCTGGCCACGTTACGAGCGTTGCACCGGACAAGTCTAGTGGTGGGGCTGCCACCTTAGAGCCTCTGGATGTGCTCTTCTGCGTATAAATCCCCGCAGAAAGGGTTGCTCCTTCCTACGTTAAGTTGTTGAAGAGTCAATAAGTCACTGTTTTATATGATTCAAAAACTTGGTAAATTAAGTATGTTTTCAAAAATAAGCTTTTGTCTATGGAAATGGATTTCATCAGACGGTCAGCAAGAATTTCACGAAAACGTAGAATACAATAAGACAAAGAAAGGAGATTAAAAATAATATTATCAAAGATATCTTGGAGGGCAAAATGTTCAAGCATGGGAATTTCAAACAACAAAACTTTATACAACTTACATTTTGCAGATGATCAATTGTTAATTGCACGAGATTATGAAGATTTAGAATATATGACTAGAAAAGTAATAGAATAATATGAAAAATGGGGATTCATTTTGAACATGAAAAAAAAAATCAATTGTCTCCAAAATTTAATTTTGGGGACTGGAGATACAATAAAATATTGTAGTGAGATCACATATTTAGGAATTAAAATAAATAAAAATGAGAGCTATGAAGAGGAAAAAGAATTTAAATAATAAAGGAAAATTTGCAATTGCTTGCCTCAATGGAATATTGTGGAATAAAAATATAAGTAATAAAAATAAAATGAATATGTATCATACAATTGTTAAAAGCATCATTACTTATGGAGCAGAACTTTGGCCATTAACAACAAAAACAAATAAGTATCTTTTGGCAACAAAAATGGATTTTATACGAAGGGCAGCAAGAAGTTCAAGAAGAGAAAAAATTAGGAACTCAGTTATAAGGAAGAAAATGAAGACTGAAGAAACTATTTTAGATTATATTAAAACTCAGTAATTAAGACGGTACGGACACGTCCAGCGGATGGAAGAGGATCGGCTACCAAAATGTGTTTTGGAATGAAGCCTGAGGAAAGACGAGGCAGAGGAAGATCTAAAACCTCCTGGAGTCAGGGAATATATGAATTGATTTTATTAAACACAATGTGTACATTTAGAGTTTTCACCAGTCTTTTGTAATTTTGGTGAGAGGCTGAGTTCTGCTTTTGTATTTCATTAGGTGGTACTTGGAGCATGGCTCGTCGCAAATCTTACATCTGCAGTCCTCCTTGGGGTCGTGGTATGACGGATTCTGGCATATTTTCCCGTGGAAATCATGCGCGGCGAAGCGTGTGTATAGGTGGCGAAGTTGGAAGTTCGGCCCTTTCCACATATCAGTTTTCATAGTTTCTGTGTCCATTATTTCCATCGGTATTGCATTGGCTTTGTTTTGTCTCTCTTTGATGGCGTCTTTATATGCCTGGGTTTCTGGTAGATTGAAGCGGAGCTTGATGTCCTCAATGAAGTAGGATTCATGTGCTATTCTGTAGGCGTAGCTGTTTCTTGTGTACTTTGAGAGTGGCAAGGCCCTCTTGAGATATCTGGCTTTGACATTCTCCAATTTCTTGAGGTTTTTCGCTGTTAGGTGAATCCAAATTATCTGAATACCGTATGTGGCCGCTGGTGCTACCTTGAGTTGGAACAGTGCCATCGCCGTTGGCAGGGACAGTCTCTCAAGCTTGGGGATGTCGAACATCGAATTTATTGCCGCTGTGGTCCTGTCTTGTATATGCATGGTGAACGTGGTTCCAGTGGTCTGCAGCGTCACTCCCAGGTACTTAAAGTTGGGGACTATTTCTAGGGCTGAGTCGCCGCACATAAAGTGGTCATTTTTTGATAATCTCCCTCCTCTTCTGAACTTCATTGCTTTTGTTTTGGAGCTATTTATTTCCATTGAATTTTCTGACGCCCATTTTCTGATATTCTTCATGGCCTCCTGCAGATCTTCAGGACTCTTGGAAAGGATGGCCATGTCATCGGCATACATTAATAGCTTTATATTTCTTGCGTTTATAGCTTGCCCAATATCGGCCGTCATAATGTTAAAGAGGACTGGGCTCAGTGGGTCTCCTTGTAGGACTCCTCGTGTTTGAGCAATTTCTTTTGACATTGATATGCCATCGTAGATTGCTACATAGTTGGTGCTGAGAATCGATTTTATTGTCTCCAGTTCGCGACTTGACCTGCCCAGTGCGTTCTCCAGCTTGTGGCAAAGTAACTTTCTGTTAATGCTGTCAAATGCTTTTGAATAATCTATGAATATTGCATACAGGGGGGTGTTTGGTTGTGCCATGCTATTTTCTATCTCAACTAGGATTTCTTGTACTGCATGTAAACTCGATCTGCCTGGAGTGAATCCGAATTGATTCGTGGAGATGTTTGCTCGTAATCTTAGCTCGATGCGCTGTAGTATGATTTTGGAGAATAGTTTGAACATTGTGTTCTCCAAAGCGATTCCCCTGTAACTGTTTGGGTCGTCTTTCCTGCCTTTGCCTTTGTGGAGTACCACTATTATTGTCTTTCTCCATTGCTGTGGGATTGTGCTGTTCGTGAGGCATTCGTTGTATAGGAGGGCTAGCGGTACTGCCAGATCTTGAGACAAGGTTTTCAGGTGTTCCGCGAATATCCCATCCGGACCGGCAGCCTTGTTGTTTTTAGTATTGCTTATGGACCGGGCTACATCGTCAGGAGTGATTGGGTCGTCGAGTTCCGTTCTTGTATTATGCATGTGCGGCGCTGGATCAACTGCTGTTTCGCCCTTCTCTCCTAGTAGGTTTCTGAAGTGGGTTTCCCATTGCTCCAGATTCACGAGAGGAGTTGGGTGACGTTTCTTGGAAGTCCTTAATATATTATATGGCTTAATTTCTGTTTCGGCGATTAGGATTTGTTCTAGGTGTAGATCATAGGCTGTCTTCTTTTCTTTTAGTAGGCGTTTGTACTCCCGGCGTTGTTCTGCGTAGTCCGTTAGTGCGATGTTTTCAGGTTTTCTGGCTTCGTGGAGGAGCTGTAGAGTTCTTTGTCTTGATAAATAACATTCCTCGTCGAACCATGGCTTCGCCGTGCGTGTGGCCCTGGTTACCTTATTGGTGGCCTGTGCGATGTTCTCGGTCAAGGCTGCTGTTGCTCCGTCTAGATTTCCCTGTCTCATCATACTTATTATTGCCGGTATTTCTGCTTTGCTTGCTTGCCATTTTTCTTCGTCGATATGTCGTGATATTTTTGTTCTATGGTTGCAGTTTGGTCTTGGCTGTCTTAGGTGACTCAGCTGGAGTTTAGTTATTACTGGTAGGTGTTTTCTAATTGCATATTTCTCTATTTTGACTTGGGCTTGTCCCTGGCTATCTGTGAAGACCAGGTCGATTGTACTCCTCCCGTTTGGAGCTATATAGGTAAATTCCTGTTCTCGGTTTAGGAGTCGCAGTCTGTAATCTAGGAGGAAGTCTATTACTGCTTGGGTTTTTGTGTTCCACTTATCTATGCGACAGTTGAGGCCTCCCATTAGAATGGTTGGTTTACCGTCGTCTATGTTCTCCAGAGCCCTTCCTAGGTCATCTATGATGCTCTCGGGTTCAGTGTTGGGCGGGAAGTATGCACCAATTATGTTTACTATTCTGGTGGATATCGTTAATGTGTTCTCGGTACAGATGATTCCGTTGAGGGGTTGTAGATGCGATTTTACAAAGCAGCTTAGTCCCCCTGAGGGACGACCTTCGTCTCCTTTTTTGGCTGGGGAGTGAATTCCATAAAAGTTGGATATTTCTGTGTCTTCCATGCAAAAAGTTTCTGAGAAAAATAGTATATAATTTTCTTGAAATGTAATTATGGACATCGCGGTTAATACGGAGTTCAGTCCTTCCACGTTCCATTCCATTATTTTGACGTGGTCATTCGCGTTATTGTTGTTGTTCACCGTTCGTAACGTGCTATCCGGAACACGGGGTCCCCTTTTCGGTACCGCGTTTATTACATTCCTTAAGTTTGCAGGGGTCTGTATTGTTGTTGCTGATTTTGGATTTCCGTTACATGATTGTTTGTTATAGTCGTATCCCTTGCCTTTGTTGTCTCCGAAAAATATACTGCCTCACGATAACTCCCTTCGGCCATAGTTGTGGTTGTTTTGCCTGGTCTTGTAAGTCAAAGGGGATTCCTACTCTGAATGCCCTGTTACGGCCGATTACCTCCAATTTTTCACATTCTATCGCCCCATTTATGCCGTTAGCATTCATATAATTTATGAGGTCCTCACACTCGGTTGTCTGGTGGAGGCGGCCTATGTATAGCCACGCTGTCCGGTCTGCTGCTCTAAGTGTGTTCTCCCTGTTCTCTCTGGTCCCCGTGATGCGCGTATTGCCTCTGTGTCTTCTTCGAACTTCAGTCCAGCTCTCCTGGTTTTCATGGTTATATTCATTTTCAATTATTCCTTGTGTTACGTCTCCATCGATCTCCTTTCCTGTGGTGACGTGTGTCAAAGGATGCGAGTTGCTGCTGCAAGCTGTGTTTTCACCTTCTTGCCTTTCTTCCTTTATCATCTTATTGATGCTTGTTGTGATGTTTTGCATCATACTTTGCATCTGCTGGCTTATTTTGTGTATTATTTTTCTTTATAGTTCTGTGTCTGTAAGTCGTGAGTGAGTTAAGTTTGACTTTTCTGGGCGTTGGATTTTACTATCATCTCCGTGTCTATCATCATTGTTTTGATCTTTCGTTCCTTCTTCGGTCGAAGCGCACTTCTTTCCGATTGGGCCGCAGAAGTTCTCATGGTTGTTCCGCTGGGGTCCAGTAGGTGGGGATGTCTGCTCGCTGTGGAGCTTCCCGCCGTCTACAGATTCCTCCACTTCCCCGACAGATGTCGCTAGTTGTTCCGCTTTACGTGTGTCTTCTTCCTTACGCACGTCTCCAGCATTTGCCACTACATCGTCTCCTTGAATATGTTCTTGTTGTTTGTTTCCATTCTCCAAGGCAACTTTCATTAATGTAAAGTAATCTCTAATGATACTTACCGCTCGCTGAATGTCGTCCTTCATTTCCTTTTTCAGATGGCCTCCTATTTTCACCACATTTAATATACTTTCTAGAGCACTTTCACACCGCAATTCTGCCTCGTTCGCCATCTTGTTTCTGTCAGGGAATATATCTATACATGAAGGAGAAACATCTACAACCAGGAGATTGGATGGACCGACAAAATTGGCTATTCGGAATCGGACGATGTCAAAGACATTAATCAACCGATGATGTATCTATCTATAAAGATATCTCAACAAGTCAACTCATATTGTATGGACACCTAATGAGAATGGCTGAAGAGAGGTTACCAAGGTTGGCTTATGAATGGACTCCATCAAGACGAAGAAAAAAAAAAAGGAAAACCACTGACAACTAGGATGAAGGGTATCTGAAGAGCAGGCATCTAAGAGAAGATCAATGGATAGACCGAGCGGATTGTTTCACAGCGATTCGTGCCAAATATAATTAATTTGTTTTTATTCGTTATATTACGTGACTGATTATATTGTATAGGTATTTGGCTGTTAGAAGATGAAACATTGTGACCTGACTAAATAAATAAACAATAAATACATTAATAAATATAAAAATGAATGCGAATCTGTCTGTTTGTCCTTAATGGACTAAAAAATTATTTGACCGATTTGAATGGTTTCCCCCCCCCCATCATTTAGAGAATTTTCTGGGACAATTAAGGTATATAACATATTACCCTACGTAGTATAGGGCCGGAGCTGAGGAAGAAGAAAGTGCATAGGTGCACTAAAAATAGCTTTTGGACGTTTAAATGGCTTGCGCTCTAAAACCATAAGAAATACACCAAATTAATGTACACAGAATTGAATATCTAAAAAAATCTGTAAGAAGTCCTAGATAGCATATGTCTATCTTTTACGGATAACTCAGAATAACTATTTTTGTCTTGAGCTCACTGATGCGAAAAAGATCGGGATAAGTACTAGTGAAGACATATGGGAATAACCCTAAAAAAATTGAATATAATGATTGAAAATAATGAAATGAAAATAAATGTTCTTCCTTTGCTAATATTTTTATAACCAATTAGTGTTTTAAATTCTTTATGAAGGGCACTTAAGATAGAATTTCATAGAATGAAATTTCGTGAAGAAATAAACTTAAACGTTGAAGGGATAACTGTTAATCATAAAAATGTGGAATTTTTCGTATTCCTGCTTCAGTTTTCTTGTCGTGTATTCCAAATATTCATAATCGTCTATCATCAGTAGCTGATCAACAGCGAATAGAAAGAATAAACTGTATATTCTAACTTTATTCCCATAGCTGAACATTTGTTTTTCGACTTTGTTAAGGCGTTTTATAGATATATTTCGAATAAGGTAGAACTATATGCAATATCCATATCTTAAACCTTCAGTAACTCCAAAACCTAATGTAATATTTAATATTGTCTTCCTTTTAAAAGCTTTTATAATTCACTTATATGAAAAAGCACTGTATTTGTGTTTTCTTGCGTTTTAATAAAATCTGGCTTTCTTTATAGGCTATGTGTGTTTAAAATGGCAGTGTTTGTATCTTAATATTGCCAGAGATATAAAAGAGTAGTAAGCTGTAAAGGGAAACAATAAAATAGAATTTCCAGACACAGGTATACCTAGGCACAGAAAAGTCTCCATTAATGACTCCATAACTCTACTCGAAAAGTGGGGTTTATTTGGTGGTTTAGCTCAAATAAGTTATTGAACTTCTGTATATGAATTTTAAATAGGCTACAGAGTGTCTGAAAAGTACTATTCATATTTATGCAAGAATTGTTTAATATCCTCGTTCATAAAAAAAAATGCAGAAAGAAATTAAACATAGGCTCAATTCTGGAAATGCATGTTATTATTCATTCCGCTGTGGTCTCGAGATAGCGTGCTGCCTTGTCACGCAGCGGGTTCGATCCCGGGTCGGTACAGTTTCCTGGGCGAGGTTTTTATCGGGGTTTTTCATCACCTGTAAGACAAATGTCAGGAACCTTTAAGGCCCAAACGGTCCCCGAACATCGTACGGACATCGCAAACATCATCATTCATATTCATCTTAGATTAAGCTTAGGATTGAGGACTCTCTTGGCGCACCACTATCATCATCATCATCACCCATCATATCATCGGGGCAACGTAGAACCCCGCCTTTCAGACGCCCCAACCTCAGAGGTGGGTTACAATTATGCCAATGCCGGGAGAGAACACCAGAAATGTCCAAAAGTACAAGCCTGGGACATTAAAAAAATTCATTACAGGGACTCTTGTCGTCCAAACTTATCTCAAATAAACATTAAACTGAAAATATATAAAACTGTTATTCTCTCGGTTATATTATATGGATGCGAAACATGGACTTTAAGGGAGGACAAAATATAACTAGAATTTGAGAATAGAGTTCTTAGGGAAAATTTTGGACCAAAGAGAGTGAACAGACAGGCGAATGGTGAAGACAACATAACACTGAGCTGTAATACTTGATCTTTATGGGAAACCAGATATAGTAAGAAGAGTTAAGTCTCATAGACTGCGATCGACAGGACATGTGACAGGAATGAGGAATGAAAGATGACCATGGAAGTTCTTTATAGGAAACCCATGGTAAACGTCCAGTAGGCAGGCCAAGAATAAGACAGGAGAATAATATTAACTATGATCTAAGGGTTGTAGATTATACAGGAGATGATTGGAAAGCATTAGGTCAGCGTAAGGGTGTATGGAGAGCATATGTCCGCGCGGTCATGAACCTACGGGTTCGAAAATGCCAGTGAGTTAGTCTTCTTTATGTCTTCACAGATTAGGTAGCTGTTCTCCTTGTATCAGTCTGAATATATTAATTTGATCTTCTCCTTGGACTTCTCTTGATATTTTCCCTCTTGGTTTGTATTCAGAAGAAATACTCGGCTATCTTACTGGATCAGTTATTTTCGTATGCTTTTTCCATCTACTCTTATAATTTGCTATATCCTAAAGTGTATTTCCAATTTTTATTTTTGGCTATTTTATGCCAGGATACCATCTGTGAATGTTCGATCGCAGAACAAGCGACTCCTAGCGCCATGTTGGTCAACATGATAACCTGATAACATACGTTCCCGCTAGAGCAATTTGCCAACATGTTTACTCTATATTAAGGGGATTCTATCCCATGAGTCGACCTACATTAAATGGCAAGTTAGAGTTAGTTAATGTTAGTTTGGGCAAATTATGTGAGAAAATAGGCGAGTTAGTGAACACCAAATTAGTTTACCGTTCACTTGTTTTGTGATATATTGGCTACACTATCTGAGCTATTACTAATGCATATTTGACATTCTAAATATGGTGATTTTAGGTGATTTTGATATCAATTTCTCCTTTAATTTTAAGACATTTCTCATATTTGGTTTGGGAGGGAAAGTCAACATTCGACTCAGTAGAACATTCAAGTGTCCTCCAGGCATTACACACCCAAGGAATCGAACACAAGTACATCCGCGTTCTGGATAAGATCTACAGCCAAAGCTATGCCAAGGTGAAGACAGAAATTGTGGGACAACCATTCAGTCTCAAAAGAGGAGTACGACAAGGCGACCCAATTTCTCCTAAACTTTTTACATGCGTGCTTGAAGACATATTTCGAAAACTAAACTGGAACAAGAAATACGGAATAAATATAAACGGGAGCAGGCTATCCAACTTAAGATTTGCTGACGATGTGGTATTGTTCGCCAGATCCCCTAAACAACTCCAATCAATGCTACAAGAGCTCTCAGAAACTAGCAAAATTGCAGGCCTTTCGATGAACAAAAGCAAGACACAAATTATGTCTAATGGTCCGGAAAACCTTATCAAAGTCGATGGAATGGATCTTCAATATGTAAGCGAGTACATATACTTAGGACAACTACTCTCCTTCCATCAGAAAGTAGAGAAGGAAATAAGCAGAAGAATAGCTCTCGCCTGGAAGGCGTTCTGGTCACTGAAATTTATACTGCTGGACAAGTCACTCAACCGGAAACTCAAAATGGAAACACTACAAACCTGTGTTCTTCCAACACTGTTATATGGCTGCCAAACTTGGAATCTTACTGCCAAACTGAAGTACACACTCCAAGTATGCCAAAGGAAAATGGAGAGGAAAATCTTAGGCATAACTCTGAAGGACAGAATCTCGAATACAACACTTCAAGCGATATCCTCAACAACTGATCCCGCACAACAAGCCATCAGGAAAAAATGGAAGTGGGGAGGCCACGTCGCAAGAATACAGGACGACAGGTGGACAATAAAAACAACCATGTGGGACCCGTACACAGGCAAGAGACAGCGCGGAAGACCAAGACGACGATGGGCTGACATCTTCAAAGAACGAGCAGGGGCGCAATGGTCCAGAGTCGCCAGATGCAGGAAAAGCTGGAGAACGATGGAGAGCCAACTGTGTATTAACTAATCACAGAACAAACAGTGTATACAAACCAAGTGCTACATCCAAGTCAACTTCTCACCACGGAGTAGCTCACCGGGTGACACTCTCAAATAGAGCTTAACCCCTGTACAGGGAGGCCTTTGCCCTAAAGGGACATATCAGGCTTTATTTATTTATTTATTTATTTAATTATTCACTTACCTAAACAATAAATTGTGTGTTTTACCGTTTTTAATGAATTTATATAGGTGGTACGGTGGCGTAGAATTCCCTAAATTTAGTCTTAATGATTCTGCTTCTCAATCTTTTATGTCTAGGTAAATGTCTCAGAACACTCATTTCTCCATTCGCCTGTCTGTTCATCTCTCTTTGGTCCAAAATATTTCCTAAGAACTTTATTCTCAAATACGCGTAATCTTTCTCCTCCCTTGAAAGAAGAGTCCATGTTTCGCATCCATATAACTGGAAGGACAAACGTTTGATATATTTTTACTCCAATGTCAAGGGAAATAACTAACTAACTAAATAACTGGCACTATCGAACTCGTAGGTTCATGGCCGCGCGGACATAAGCTCTCCATACATCCCTATCTTGAGCTAATGTTTTCCAATCATTCCCTGTATAATCTACTTCCCTCAAATCATAGTTAATGTTATTCTCCCACCTCATTCTTGGCCTAGCAAGTGGGCATTTTGCCTCTGGTTTTCCTACAAGAAGCTTCTATGCACGTCTTTCATTCCCCATTCGTGCCACATGTCCTGCCCATCACAGTCTACGAGACTTAACTGTTCTTATTATATCTGGCTTCATATAAAGACCATGTAGTTCACTGTTATGTAGTCTTCTCCATTCACCTCTCTGTTCATCTATCTTTGGTCCAAACATTTTCCTAAAACTTATTCTCAAATACTCGTAATCTCGTTTGCTCCCTTAAAGTAAGAGTCCATGTTTCGCATCCATATAATATAAGTAGTAGAATAACAGTTTTATAATTTTTTCAGTTTAACGTTTTTTGAAAGGAGTTGGGACGTTAAGAATCTCTGTAATGTATAATAGCACGCATTTCCAGAATTGAGCCTATGTTTAATTTCCTTGTGCATCTCATTCCTATTTGTGATTATTGTTCCTACGTATTTGAATTCAGCTACTTCCTCAAAATTTCCCTCATTTGTCATTAGCTGTTCATTTACATTATGCAATGTTTTTCTATGTGTGACCATATATTTAGTTTTATTGATATTTACTTCCAGTCCCAATTTCTTAGTGTTACTCAATAGTGTGTGCGTATTGACCTTTAATATCTCCTCGGTATCGCCCAATAGTACTACATCATCAGCATAAACTAACAGCTTACCTTATAAATCTCTTCAGACCTCAATCTTTCTTTTTCTCTTAAGCCAACTTGACATATAGCAATCCGTTAAAAAAGTAAGGTTGAGTTCACCTCGACATACAGTAGGAAACTAAGGTATTACTCGGATGAAGGAGGATCGTTAAATTTTACACAGAGGCCTTTTAATTTAGACCTAAGGTTCTTTTATGAGCCTGATAATATTTAGATACGATATCCACATCTTAATGTCCCACTAAATCACCGTGTCCGTCATGTGCCTATCTATCTATATGTCTGTGTGTCCGTCTAACTATTTATCTATATCTATATCTATATCTATATCTATATCTATATCTATATCTATATCTGTCTGTCTATCTGTCTACTATCCATATGTCTACTATCTATCTATCTATCTATCTATCTATCTACCTATCTATCTATCTATCTATCTATCTATCTATCTATCTATCTATCTATCTATCTATCTATCTATCTATCTATCTATCTATCTATCTATCTATCTATCTATCTATCTATCTATCTATCTATCTATCTATCTATCTATCTATCTATCTATCTATCTATCTATCTATCTATCTATCTATCTATCTATCTATCTATCTATCTATCTATCTATCTATCTATCTATCTATCTATCTATCTATCTATCTATCTATCTATCTATCTATCTATATCTATTTTCGGATTTTTACAGCTGCTGCCGTCTTCCCGTGACAAACCTCCAAAGCCTACGATCTTGGGCATGTTTAATACTTAGCCCTCTTGCTTGCATTACTGTCTTCATGCTTTCCTTCCATGTTAACTTTGGTCTCCCTCTTTTCTTCTTTCTGGCTGGTTGCCATTGATATAGTTGTTTCGGCCATCGTTCATCTTCCATTCTTAAAATATGTCCTAACCATTTTAATCCCTTCTCCTCAATTCTTTCAATTATGTTTTCTTCTGCTTCCATAATGTTTCTAATTTCCTTATTTGTGACATGTTTTAATTTTGACTTTCTGGCACCTCTGCGTATATAATCCATTTCAAGAGCTAATAGTCTATTCTTGCAGTACTTATTGATTGTCCGTACCGCACTTCCATACATTGCATTACACACACACACACACACACACACACACACACACACACACATATATATATATATATATATATATATATATATATATATATATATAATTTTTGTGTGTACTTGGTAGGATCGGTGAAGTTATGTAAAATTTAATAAAATAAATGTTTTTATGAGAACAACCCCAATAGCTTCATTCTTCGGAATTTGCTAAAAAAAGGAATTAGTAATGTCGTTTATAAACATACGCTAGCTATATTCAAAATTCATATGAGGGAAATGACATGTATTTGATTAAATTGCAAACAAACAGTTGCACCCAGAAAACGTTATGTGCCATATATCTCATTTCATATTGCATATGTCTGATGAAATGAAATAAGACAGGAAAAACAAGTCTGGTATAAAAAAACCGAGGGTTGAAAATATAAGACAATCGATGAAAACTTGTCGACGTAATGAAATGGGAAAGAGAAAAGGGTTGGAAATGGGGTTTGTAGGGAAGTCAGCACGTACGCTTGTTGAATAAACAAAACACAAGACATTCTGGAAATGTAAGCCACAAGCATTTCTTGCAACGGAAAATCAACTCTAGATACTGTCAAAATATCCTATCTTAATGTTAAATAAGAAAATATGTCTCACTTGTTTCTCTGCACAGTGGTAACCTTCCGGGCAAATTTATACACTAAGTTGAGAATTATGCATTACAGGGACTCTTGTCGTCCCAAATTCTCTCAAAAAATGTTAAAGAGAGATGGACAGGCGAATGGAGTAGACTACATAACAGTGAGCTTCATGATCGATATAGGAAACCAGATATAGTAAGAACAGTTAAGTCTCGTAGATTGCGATGGGCAGAACATGTGGCACGTATGGGGAATGGAAGAGGGGCATGTAAGTTTATCGTAGGAAAACCAGATGGAAAGAGCCCACTTGTTAAGAGCAACAATGAGTTGTGATAATAACATTAACCTTTATCTGAGGAAGGATTATATAGGCGATGATTAGAAAACTTTATCTCAGGATAGGGATGTCCGCGCGACCATGAACCTACGGGTTCGATAGTGCTAGTGAGTGAGTTAAGAATTATTTTCTCTTTTTTTTTGTAAATTTGACGTGTTTTTCAGAAAATTTATAGTCATATTATCATTATCATTACTGTGTAGCTTTAACCTCCTTCAGTCTCCATATTTTTACACGCTTTATATTAGCTTGACCTGTATCTATGTAACGGAATCTTTGAACACGATTTTCACCCACTTAAAAACATTGGATCGACTTGAAACTTTGTATACTTGTAAAGGACCAATGACAATACAATAATTTCATAAAGTATGTCTAAAATCCTGGCCAGAATCATTAGGACATCGAAAAAATAAAAACCGGTATAATAGGTTGCGGAGTTATCGACTTTTTAGTCAATCGTTGTAAGAGCTCAGTTGGTAGAGCAGTGGACTGTAGTGGTATATAATTTCAGTCAGTGTCCATAGGTCGCTGGTTCATTTTTTTAGAAGAGTATTAAGCAATTAAATTTTCATGGGATTCCGGTTTATGACAATCAAACTAAAAACTAAAAAAATAAATAAAAAGTGATCCCACTTCAGGCCTCAGGAGGCCCTTGGGGTAGTAGGAGGTTAAGGCGCCTACTTTTTCTGGACAATCGGCACTTTATGTCAGCCGGGTTGTCAGCCCTGCGTGACGGCCGCCTTTACCCCCAGAACAATCGTCTGGTACTCATTTCCGTTAGAGGCTGAATCGACCCAAGAGCCATAGTGCCGCCAAAAGGTTTGGGTCAATTTTAAAAATCCTGACCCTACCGGGACTTGAACCCTCGACCTTCTGGCTTGAAGCGCAGTGAAAAAAAAAGTTTAAAAACTAAAATAACACGCTTTACTAGAATACCAAACTAAAAAATAAAAAAAATAAATAATAGTTTAAAAAAGTAAAATAACAGGCTTTGTTAGAAAACCGAACTAAAATATGAAAAATAATTTTAATTTCCAACACGCTTGGGATAAAATTAAAGTGGTCAACAAAAAAATCATTTCCAACACATCTAGAATAAAACTAAAGTTATCTACAAAAAAATATTTTACCAACAAAAGCGTGGGGTGCTTGTTATGGTTTTTACGTTTTCTTCTTAGATGCTTTACTTTTACCAATATCTGTTTATTATCAAATATATTAATTGATATAGAGCACCCCACGCTTTTGATGGCGAAATTATTTTTTTTTAGATAACTCTAGTTTTATTCTAGGTGTGATGGAAATGATTTTTTTTGTTGACCACTTTAATTTTATCTCAAGCGTGTTGGAAATTAAAATTATTTTCCATTTTTTAGTTCGGTTTTTTAATAAAGCGTGTTTTTTTAGTTTTTTTAACTATTATTTATTATGCATCTTTTTGTAAGATCAGACTAGACATCATCTTAGTCTGGGTCTGTCGACCTTTCTTCTGCCACCAGGTTTATCATGTAAGAGTTTCGGGGAATTATTTTCTTACTCTTTCGAAGAAGATTACAAATTCATTCTAATGTTCGCTATAGCGACTGCTTTTTCAGTTTTTTTCGGAACTAAACTCGGTATATAGTAATACAGCAATAAATTAAGAAAAGTAACATGGACTTTGTTAATCAGGAAAATCGGTTTATTAGAAGTGTGTGGGGGGAGGTGTTATGTTCACCTAAAGCTAACATTTAAAAATCACTCTATCGGCCGTAATATTATAATTTTTTGCAATCAAACTCATTATATGGCACAGAAATAAAAGGGAAGGGTTTTTAAAAAAGTAAGCGGAATATAATTGGAGGTTTACCATAAAGCGGACATTTTAAAATAGGTCTAACGGCCGCCGTGTTCGCTTTCCCGTATTGAAACTGCGTAGTACGACTTAAATAACAAAAAAATGATATATTCCGTAAACCAGCAAAATCTGACGATGAATTGGACTTGCTGAGGTTTTGATGCAGTTCCTGTCTGACGGTAATGTTGCATCTGGTGAATGGAGCTGTTTTCAGCTTATCACAGCCAAGTGCCGTAAACCGCTGTTATTTGTACAATGAATAACACACTGGCGCTCGATTCATGGCCTATGGTCATAAGCTTTCCAAATATCGCTATCCTGAACTATCGTTTTAGAATCTTCCGCTTATAATTCACCTCTGGTACATGAAATCATACACAAAGTGTTTTATCTCTTAAGCCGAAGATGTATTAAAGTTGAAAGCTTGTATTGTAGCAGTTGAAGATCAATCACTGTCACACACACAGTATGTGAGAGTCGCTTCCTTTGTTTTTGTGTGTGTGCTATGTTATCACAGTTTTTCCCAGAACAAGATTCGATAACAGCACGTCATGAATAGCAGATAACTGTGTCAACACTGCTAGCAAATTGTGTTATCATACTTAATGCCCAGTTACATAAACCTTCTTTAATTTCGCTCAAACGACGCTGTTACATCCCTCTTCCTTGAATATTAACATTACTATTAAAGTTTGTCGCGCTAGCTCAGGTGGTTGAGTGACTGTTTCATTACTAGTGGATCTGGGTTTGATACTCGGCAGTATTTGAATGGTTGAATGCAGGCTTTCACGGCCGGTAATCATAATGTTGAGTGATTCCGGGCTTTGTGGCCGTGGTCCATTACTGGTGTTCCTATCAGACGTTTCTCCATCAGCTGCGGAGGGCATCTTCAGTGGCGAATCACAGTCGAGCTTCCGACCAGGAAACAACACCTAGAAGTACTCACCACTGAGGGAGGAACACCAGTAATGGACCACGGCTACAAAGCCTGGAATCACTCAACATTAGTATTTGAATGATTATTAGCAAAACAACGACATACCGTAACTAAAAAATCAACAAAAATGCACAAATTACTGCTGAAGTACCGTATTTACGTACCTGCCAGATGTAGGCATATATAAGGACTTCATATTAAGACGCAACCCTAGCACCTGGTACCCAGCCGGCAAGCCAAGCGGTGAAAGCACTCCCGTTACCAGTCAGTAAACTGGCGGGCGGGCGGCAAAGCAGGTTTCATTCATATTTTTTGTACACATTCTCCCTCTCTACGTTATAGAGAGGGGAAAAGAGTCGCTCTTTGCGTAAATATTGGTTTCTGAATACCGGCCTTAGAGTTACTTCTGTAACTGTAAGGTACATACGTGTTTTCCAAT
This sequence comes from Diploptera punctata, assembly GCA_030220185.1. Classification (NCBI taxonomy): domain Eukaryota; kingdom Metazoa; phylum Arthropoda; class Insecta; order Blattodea; family Blaberidae; genus Diploptera; species Diploptera punctata. The sequence continues at coordinate 1,042,239 of JASPKZ010005677.1, read as the reverse complement.
GTTTTTTTTTTTAAATAAACTTGTGAGTTCGTGTTCAGATGTGACTGTGGTGATTCAGGTTTAAAATGCTGTATACGTCTGAACGGAGCGTATTTTTACTTTTGACGCGTACAAAGAAGAAATCTTACAGAAGTCGTCGACGTAAACTTTTCCGTCAATTCCCTAAAGCAACTCTCCCAAATAAAGCCACGATTTGAAATCCTCGAACATTAGAGGAACTTAAAATTCGAACTGTGATCTCCAGCATTTCAAGGCAGGAATTGGATAGCGTGTTTCAAAATCTTCGCCATGTGAACATTGTATTGAAGCTGAAGGAGGTAATTTTGAAAATATTTTATCACAAGGTAGGGATAAACAGCACAAAAATACATTTTATTCCATTAAATCTCTAATTACTTTCACAGCTACTTAGATTATTTGGTGAGATAACCTGCGACGAGCGGTCATCAGGCGCTAGGTTGTGTCTTAAAGTAAAGACCATGTATATGATTTGTCTTAAAGTAAAGACCATTTATATTATTTTTAGTTGGTGAGAAAAATGTGCAAGAAATAGCGAAAAAAATCTATTAGACTTTCACATAAATCCAACCTAAAAATTAATAAATAATAGTTTTAAAAAACTAAAACAACACGCTTTATTAGAAAACCGAACTAAAAAAATGAAAAATAATTTTAATTTCCAACACGCTTGGGATAAAATTAAAGTGGTCAACAAAAAAATCATCTCCAACACATATATAAAAAAACTAGAGTTATCAAAAAAGAAAAAAAAGAAAAAATTGTACCATCAAAAGCGTGGGGTGCTCTATATCAATTAATATATTTAATAGTAAGCAGATATTGGTAAAAGTATAGTCTCTAAGAAGAAAACGTAAAACTCATAAAAAGCACCCTACGCTTTTCATGGTAAAATTATTTACTTTTTGTTGATAACTCTAGTTTTTTCTATATGTGTTGGATATTATTTGTTTGTTGACCACTTTAATTTTATCCCAAACGTGTTGGAAATTAAAATTATTTTTCAATTTTTTAGTTCGGTTTTCTAATAAAGCGTGTTGTTTTAGTTTTTTAAAACAATTATTTACTTTTTATTTGTTAGTTTTAAGATTTTACAGAATAAGATAAAAAAGTAAATATCTTTAAATTCGATACAATTGTAGTATGAGCTAAAAGTAATACTTTTCTAAAAAAATCCTCCCAGCCGGATTCGAACCTGCGATCCATGGATTACTGAAATTATATACCACTAGAGTTCACCGCTCTAACTTTTTTTTACATTTTCTGACGATTCTGGCTAGGATTTTAGAAACAAATATGAAAATATTGTATTGTATTGTCCTTTACAAGTATACAAAGTTCCAAGACGATACAAACTTTCTAAGTGGCCGAAAATCGTGTTCAAAGATTCCGTTACATAGGTACAAATAAACGTTTTATGATTTTCTGATGATTCTGGCCAGGATTTTAGAAAAAATGAATTTATTGTATTGTCACGGGTCCTTTACAAGTATAGAAAGTTTCAAGTCGATCCAATGATTTTAAATGGGTGAAAATAGCGTTCAAAGATTCAGTTACATAGATAGATAGATAGATAGATAGGTAGATAGATAGATAGATAGATAGGTAGATAGATAAATATATAGATATATAGATAGATAGATATATAGATAGATAGATAGATAGATAGATAGATAGATAGATAGATAGATAGATAGATAGATAGATAGATAGATAGATAGATAGATAGATAGATAGATAGATAGATAGATAGATAGATAGATAGATAGATAGATAGATAGATAGATAGATAGAGGTCAAGCTAATATAAAGCGTGTAAAGAAAAAAGAAATACAGCATGGTTGCTTTAAAATTAGCTGCGAATCATGGGAGAACAGAATTTCTAACCCAACATATTCGTAATACTGAACAGCCGCTTTGCCTCCGCTTATACAAAAAAATCCGAAAGGTAATGTTAATGTACATTATACGAAACAGGTCCACCGCTGTGGTCTTCAGGTAGTGTGCTGCCTTGTCACGCAGCGGGCCCGAGTTCGATCCCCGGTCGAGGCTGTTTTTCTGGGTGAGGTTTTTATCGGGGTTTTTCCTCACCTGTAAGACAAATATCAGGAAAACTTTAAGGCCCACACGGTCCCGAAATCATATGGCCATTACCATCATCATCTTTATCATTATCATCATACCATTCCTCACCGGTGTGGAAAGCATCGGGAAGCTACCACACCTACAATTCCGTAGTAAAGCTGAAAGCATAGCATGAAAATTCCTCGTCAACTAATTAGTGACGCGCATGAATGGATTCCTTCTGTCCCTATCACGCCTGCAGTGAAGGACCTGCCTTCGGGCAGAATTACTATGAATGGATATGAAACAAATAACTGCATTTTAAATGAACTGAACTTTATTTGAAACAATATAAAACAATAAATATGTACTTGCCGCCATTTTATAATTAATTCGTGCCACGGCCTCCTGTAATTTCAACTAATAAATATTGTCCACACTGTTAACGTTAGTCAGTTGTTTGTAATGAACACAAATATTTCCAACAAAGATGTTATTATTTTACTATTATTTTCTATTTTGAAAACACCATCGCGCAAAAAATCATATACAACGCACGTTTGTGAAGTGTTTTACAGAATTTTGGAAATTAAGAACCTCGTAATCGCTCGGTTTTTAAACATTTTCCCCGATTCTGTAAAAACCACTTCCCAACCTCGCATCATAATATATTGATATGCATGAACCATAGTTAAAATTCATCTTCAGACAGGTCGTGCCACGGTAAGGTCCGGGTGGCGTGTGGCGTGTAAAGTTGAGAGGTTAAACTGAGATAATGTAATTAATAATTTGTAAAATATATTCTCTCTAATGATGAACAGAGGTGTCTATCTTCTGACACAATATAACAGGAACACAGCTCTTGTGTACGTGGTCTGTAGGGAATATAAAATGAAAGTTACCAGTATTGGGATAAAAATATCGATTTGTCACGTCACTGTCCCAGAGTTTTGTGAAACGTTTATCCCTAAATGTCAACAGAGATATCTCACTTCATATTTATTCCGAATTATCATTGTCATTTGTGTGAGACTGGAAGATATTGCAAATTCTTTCTAGATTTATTAGTATCAGAAAAATAAACAAAAAAATACCAAAAGAAAATTGGACACTTAGAGGATGAAGAAGGCCTACAACTCAATGGTATTAATAAGCTGTTAGTTTGTGCTGATTATGTAGTATTATTAGGCGATAGCGAGGAGATACTAAGGGCCAACATGCACGCTCAATTGAGTAACACTAAGAAATTGGGACTGGAAATAAACATCAATAAAACTAAACATATGTGCACACATATAAATATATTATATAATGGAAATGAACATTTAACGACAACTGAGGTAAATTTTAAAGAAATGTCTAAATTTAAATACCTAGGAACAGTAAATACAAATAGGAATGAGATGTACAAACAAATTAAACTAGGCTTAATTTTGGAAATGCGTGCTGTTATGTATTACAGGGACTCTTGTCATCCAGATTCCTCTCAAAGAAAACGCTAAACTGAAAAATGTATAAAAAAATTATTATCCAGTTATATTGTATGGGAAACATGGACTCTTACTTTAAGGGAGGAGAAAATATTACGAGTTTTTGAGAATAAAGTTCTTGTGAACATTTTTGAACCAAACAGAGATGAACAGACAGGCGAATGAACAAAACTACATAACAGCTTTATAGGAAACCAGATATAATAAGAGCAGTTAAGTCTCTTATACGGCTATGGGCAGGACATGAGACACAAATCAGGAATGAAAGAGGGACAAAGACGCTTCTCATAGGAAAACCAGAAGGAAAACGACAAGAATGAGGTGGGAGAGTAACATTAACCATGATTTGAGGGACATAGATTGTATAAGGGACCATTGGAAAACATTAGCTTGGGATAGGAATGTGTGGAGAAATTATGTCCGCGCAGCCATATACTTACGGGCTAGATAGTGAGTTAGTTATGCCAGGGTATCACCTGTGAATAATCGATCGGATAGCAAGTGACTGTTAGTGTCGTGTTGACCAATGTATTAACACACGTTCCGCCATAGCCAATTGCCAACATGTTTACTCACGAATGAGGGGATTCCATCCCAGAAATCCACTTACATTAGTGAGAAAATTGGCAAGTGTTTGTTAGTTGGGGCAAGTTTTTCTGATAAGTTGGCTATACTGATTTAGCAATGAGCAATACATATAGGTCGCGCAAGGGATTTTGAAGAATGTCCTTGACCGTAAATCCAATCGGAGAGCCTATCCAGACTGCTCAGCTGTGAATTCTCTGCCTGCCACGCGTACAAACAAAACAGTTCATCTTACAAAACATGTACAGTCCATAGAGAATTATAGTGAGACGCGGATGTGTTGGTATTATATTTTAAACCGTAGACTATAATTAAAATATTTTGTACACTTGCTGCCTGAAGTCTTAAAATTATAGTGCAATGTGAATATCGGGTCTTCTCAACGTGGAGCCGCTACTTATTATAGCCACCCAAATGTCTCATGATGCTGGGTGGGCACCGGTCCCATACTGGCAGAAATTCCTTGAGAACATTTCTTCCCCCATGGAGACTCGAGCCAGCGCAAGTCCCGTAGCTCTGCGCCAAGACATCTTGTCTTAATCACATGGCTAAGGCGCGGGGAAGACTATAGATGGTTTAAATTAAAGTGACATTTAGTGGTTATTTAAAACATTAACAGAGAGATATAAACCAAATATAGAGTGTGTGTGTGTGTGTGTGTGTGTGTATATATATATATATATATATAGTGAATATACTTCCTCCACGTATAAAGATGTACTAACTCACGGGCACTATCGAACCCGTAGGTACATGGCCGCGCGGACATAAGCTCTCCATACATCCCTATCCTGAGCTAAAGTTTTTCAATCATTCCCTGTAAAATCTACGTCCCTCAATTCATAGTTAATGTTATTCTCCCGCCTCATTCTTGGTCTACCAACTGGGCGTTTTCCCTCTGGTTTTCGGACAAGAAGCTTCCATGCAGGTATTTCATTCCCCATTCGTGCCACATGTCCTGCCCATCGCAGTCTACGATAAAGATTACCTATATTAATTAATTTTTGTAGCGAGATTTTAAAAATATTTAGCAGTGACTGTATTTGATATTCGCTAGCGAGCAGCTAGCGAGGGGGGAGTTAGCAATGACGTGTGGTCATACTTCCTATTGGCTGAGACCTACAACTGGTTAGTACAGGACTCGCATCTAAGCTCTCATTACAAATTTCATTCCTCAGGAATCATTGCTACACCTATATTTCACATTATATATGGCGATTTTATGTTATTTTGAGTTCAACTTCTCACCTCATTTTAAAGCATTTGTCACATGTTTTAAAGAAAAATCATCATATACAAGTATATTTCTGTCAGTATTCACTTACCGTAACAATAATGTGCGTTTTTTCTGTTTTATATTTGAATTTATGTAGATGGTACTGTGGCATGAAATATTTGTATAATTTTGTGGACCTTTTATCAAATTGGGAGTACTTCGCGGCCAGCCGAATCTCCTCTCAGGACGTATCAATGATTCGGGACACGTGGATCAGGAAACGTTGTTGGAAATGATCCGATCGTCTGAACCACTTGGTCGTATTGTTGAGCAGGTGTATTGACCCGGATAGCTGTCATGACATTTAGAATCTCGCTAAGTTTCTCTGTGAGTTTGATTGCTCCCTGGGGTAACAACCGCCCGCTTCACAGGGGTATCAAACATGTGTCATATACTTTAGCTGATGTTCTATGTAAAATGATTCAAAACACTATCACTTATCTGCTAAGCTACTCCATGAAAGCATGCAGCTATGCTGCAGCCTCCCCCCCCCCCGAAAAAACTGGTATTTACAGTGTGGATTATAGCGATAATGAACTAAGATAGGAATGTATTCTGAACCACGGTTATAGGTAAAATCAGGATTTTATGTACTAAAAGGTATGATTGCAACATGGTATATTGGGAAGTTAAACATATAACTGCTTGTTTTTTGTTTTGGTTTCACATACAAATAGTTAAATATTATTATGAGAATTTAGACTTCTGTCTTTTCTTTTGGTTTCACATATAAACAGTTTTTTGTTTAAAACAATTAAATAGTATTATGAGAAGTAAGGCTTCTGTTTGTTTTTTTTTTGGATTCACATACAAACAATTGAATATTATTCTGAGAAGTAAGACTTCTGATGTATTTTGTTTTGGTTTCATATAGAAACAGTTGAACAGTATTATGAGGGGTTAGACTTATGACTGTTTTTGTTTTGGTTTCACATACAAGCAGTTGAATAGTTTTTTTTGTTTTGGTTTCACATACAAGCAGTTGAATATTATTCTGAGAAGTAAGACTTCTGATGTATTTTGTTTTGGTTTCATATAGAAACAGTTGAACAGTATTATGAGAGGTTAGACTTCTGACTGCTTTTTGTTTTGGTTTCACATACAAATAGTTCAATATTATTAGGGGAAGTTAGATTTATGATTGTCTTATCTTTTGGTTTCACAACAAGCAGCAATTTCGTGGACAGATATTGGGAAGCCAGGGAAAAGATGATGAACCTTTTATAATTTCTCTTATTAATGCTTGTTATTGTTATTATTTGTTTTCCCCAGTCATTGTTGGCTAAAGACTAGGGCTGTAAAAATGTATCGGTATCAGAGTAGTAACTAATTTCTATACACATTGTTTACAAAATGCGTGTATTTGTCGAGCGTCTCCGCTGCCTGCTCGGACTCTCCTCAGTAATATACATGTTTACGTGACGCGTGGTTGCATCAGAATGCCGAAACAAAAATTGTGCAATGATGAGTACATTCCTACACAAAGCGGACTGTACTAGAAGTCTGTCTCGAGTAGCGCGTGTCAACGTGCAGTTTGTAAACACAGATGTCTAAGTTCGATGCAGCCTAGCCTGTAACCCAAACTTTTTTTCAGCCCTACTAATGACAAGTGTCAAACGCCACTGAATTAAAATAAATAAATAAGTTTTTTTTTTTTGGTTTCACATACAAACAGTTGAATATTATTATGAGAAGGAAGACTTCTGATTGTTTTTATCTTGGTTTCATACAGAAACAGTAGAATAAAATTTACGATCTATATTTCAATATTTTATTTTATTACATAAAATTCCTGGGTCTAGTTACGGGAAAGCTACTGTCCCTATTTTAGATGCTTCGGTTTAAATATAATGCCAAGGAGGAATGCTTTAAGAGTCTAACGGTTATGCGATGTTTCAGATAACGTGCGCCCAGATGAATACAGGGTGGCTTCAACCTTGGCTCATAATTTGTTATATGATAGAGGAAACCAAACTAACATTTTGATATAGCCTCCTGAGAAAAGTTTAACAAGGTATATACTCATTTTTGTGCTTAATGAGTTTCTAGGGAGCCAAATATTTTTTTGAGTGGATTAAAAAAAAGTTGTGGAACATTTATGGGGGTACGGAATTGAGATTTTCTCAATTATAATTTTATTTTCACGTTTAATAGGTTCATAGGGATCAAAATAAATTTTCAAGGAAATAAATTGATTTTAGGGGGCATTTAAGTGGGTTTTATGCAAGGTGTAATATATAGAGTAAAACATGCTCAATGCGGAATCGCATGGGACCAATTTTTTCTTCCGCATTAGACAAAAATTCCGCATTATAAAAAACTAAAACTTATTAATAATCTTAGATTATAGAGTACCGTATATGTCTTATTACGTAACGGATTAATTGTAGTTCCGCTGCCGTTGGAAAGTGAAATATAGTATGTATGAGCGACTTCCACGGTAACGCGCGTAAAAACAGTCCCGTTTCGTCAACGTTAAAAATGTCTCTTAGGCGCGTATCCTGAAATTAAAGTATGCAGTTTCGGTTTTCGCTCACTAACTGTACTTTCGTCCACATTCTTTGATTCTCCGCAAATTTAATTATACACTGCATTGTGTCGTCTTTTTAAACTGTCCAGCCAACCTGAAGATGCATTGAAATCGTTATTCTCTAGGGATTTAGCAACAGCTAGAACTAGACTTTAAAGCATCGGTCCGGAAATTTGGAGATTTATCTTCAAGCACGTTTACTTTTTTTGTTTAACGACAATGATACATATGTTTTAGCCATCTTTATTCCATGAATTCAGAACGCTATCTGTGAAAGATCGGCCTCTGAACTTAAACTAATTGAATATTTTACAGTGCAATGGTTACTTGTGAGACAGGTATCTGTATTTCGCATAAAGGTTGTGCAGTGAGCCCGAAATAAAATTTCAGGTACAGGTAGAATCTGTAATTCACCCGGCGGCAGGAATAATTCCTTATTGTTTTTTTGGCCTAACGGAAGTTCAATGAAGTGGAAACTAATTTATTTCTCTGCGTTTCCGCTTTATAAGATTTTTTCATGAATTGTGTAGAAATATCCTTCCGTTTCCGTGTTGGACAGATTCTGTTTTATGCAAAATAAATACATGTGAAATTACTATTATTTTGCCGGGACCAATAAATTTGTTCACATTGGACAGATTTCTGCATTATTCACGTTCCGGATTAAACAAGTTTTACTGTAATATCTTTGGTCTCAACCATGTTTTGCCCTTTAATTGATGCTGTCATCTAAAGACTAAAGTTGAAAAAAAAAACTTGAATTTCTGAAGGTATTGAATATGATGCCAGTGGGCTCACGTCGGTCTGAACTCAGATCATGTAAGAATATAAAGGTCGATCAGACCTATTATTTAAGCTGTTACACCTAATAATATTCTTAATCCAACATCGAGGTCGCAATCTTTAATGTCGATATGAACTCTCAATTAAAATTACGCTGATATCCCTAAGGTAATTTAGTCTTTTAATCATAACTCCTGGGTCAATTAATCACAAATCTGTGTATGATCATAATGAGTGGAGATATTTCCCGAAGCAAATAAAAATTAAACTCCAAACAAAGGTGTCGTCTAGGGATGCAGGAGGTTGAGGAACATATGGCCGGAAATTGTATTAAAAAGTAGATTTAAAAAATCGGAAATTCATAGTTTGTGTGAGCGACTTTCATTTTCATGAACTACAAGTTCATAATAAGGACGTCTGGTGGCCATAGTTAGCTAGCACCACAACGAAACAACTGCCTGGGGCTTGTTGTCCGCGAGAGGATGTGGTTGGTACTAGACGGTCATCTTCTCACTTCGATGTTGATATCCGTCAGCTCTTTGAACATGTATTCCCCAATCTTGGATTGGATCCTGCTCCATGACCACCGCGTTCGCCGGATCTCACTCCTCTAGACTTTTCTATGGTCACTACGAAATCTACGAAAATCCAGTACACACCGACAATGGTAGTGTTGTACAACAGACTCCAGAAATATTTGAAAGAGTTCGACTTTTTAGGCCGGTGTCATGTCTTCAATGAGCCTGGAGGTAAGAACTTCGAACAATTGCTGATATATGTATTGTTTCTTACGTTGAGCCAATGTCGTGTTAAGGAATGTTCGTTTTTTGTGCAATAAATAATATGAATTCTATGAAATGTACGTTTTCTTTAATAAAACTTGAGCTATGCATTTCCGACCATAGGTTCCTAATATCAAAATGTTCAGTTTGATATGCCCTCTATCATATATCCAACTTTAACTCAAAAGGTTGATGTCTGCCTAAAGCTATATATATATATATATATATATATATATATATATATATATATATATATGTAGGTTTTTATTTTTCCTTCATCCATTATCGGTTATCATCAACATCATCAAGAATTAGACGTTAAGGCCTGTTCCGATCTCATGTTAGAATTGGTCTGTCCATATTTTACTGGGTCTTCCTACATTTCTTCATCCTAGTGGTATGTAGTACAGAATCTGTTTCGCGATTCTGTTATAATCCATTCTATTGATATTATCTATCCATTCGTCGCTGTATTGTATAATCTTATTTAATAACTTGAATGTATTTAGTACTGTTCGTATATCTTCATTTTGCTTCCGATCTGCTATTGTATAGCCAGCCACATCCCTCAGAATCCTCATTTATGAAGTTTCTATTATTATCAGTTTATCTAACAATCAATCCATCCAAGCATCCCTTCATCTATACTGCTTTCGGCCTTAGTTTATGTTGTACTGTAAACAAAGTCACAAAAGGTATCCTTCCGCAGGCATCTCTGATTGGCGGAGCGATGGTACTATTTTACGCGCCATCTGACTTGCTGTTAAATTCAGGTGGCATTATACTTTTCACTGAAACTTATGAACCTTGCCTCAAGTCGGCTGTTAGCGATACTTTCAAACCTTTTGCTGTAAGCATCTTAATGCAGAACAATTGTATATTTTCTTCACAGGTATTTTAAAGCATGATAAGAAGGATTGCCTTTTGTTCACTGGAATGTATGAGTGGAAAAGAGAAGGGGTGAATCCAAGGTATTTCCAGGAAATGAGGTTCTAAAGTTTTGGCAAAAACTATAATTTATCAAAGTCGCATCTACACGTATTTTAGAAATTATAAAAATATTGATTCATGTATTTTATGTCTTTCGGGCTAAATGGCCACGGCCATTCAGCCCGAAAGACATAAAATACATGAATCAAAATACCTGCTGTGAAAGTCTACAATTTTATATAAAAATATTATTTAAAATAACAAACTTAATTAGGCCTAAACGTTTTTCAATTAATTTCGAAAGAGAGAAGCGGCAAAATAGTTATGCTACTAATACACATGATAGTTAGTATTCAACACGAGCAGCCATGTTGGAATAGCTGAATATCCCACTTAGTCTGCGTGAAATGGTGTTATATTTAATTTATATAAATTTATATTTACTGTTCACCGTTGTCATTTTTTTCATATGTTATATTGTGTTTTATTATTTTACTACTATGTTTGCGATAATTTTGTTCATACATAGTAATTATATTATATAAAATGTAGATTTATCAGGGAACTATGTTTTTATCTACACCGCTGGAGAACGATGTCATTAGGTTCATATGACCAATGAAATCACACTTAACCACGTGTTTCCGTTTACATTACAACCTAAACTAAGGCCGAAAGAAGTATAGCTAAGTGTAAGGAGATTTATGTCCATACAGCGAGTTCTTCTGTAAGGGAGAATTTTATGGCCGATGTTTTAGAATGAAAAATTGCTTACTCTATATTTTATAAAGTAATTTTAATTTTAAATGCAGCTTCAAAGCGTCTGGAGTTGATGCGAATAATTTATTCATACTTATATCTTGTCATTTAATAAGTATGCTGTTTACACACATCGTTAGAAATCGTCTCCTTAGAACATACAGAGTGTTCCAGAAAAAAGTTTGAATAGTAGTTGATGAATACCGCAATGAAAACACTACCAAGTTTATCCGCGTAATTTGAACCACCGTGAATTTTGCGCACCCTTATTTTTAAAGGATTACTTTCAACTTTATTTTTTGCTCTGTCTATTTTGTGCATACATTTTATGTACCTTTTCTTTTCAGGGTAGTAGGGATTTTCCTTCCCCGATTTTCATTGCCAATTTTTACATTCCAACGTAGATCATTTGTCAACAAACTGAACTACCTGCTTCAAAATGCTCATGCTGCAATAGCAATATTATATCCATTTTTCAAGTCGGTCACGCTGTCATCGCGGATCAAGCTTCATTTACGGTATATTGAGCTTTATCCGCAGCATTTTGCTGTATGGTTGTGGAGCCTGGAGCATCCTCGCTGCTAGACACAAAAAGAAAGTCCAGGTCCTTCAGAATAAATGTCTAAAAATTATCTTTTCGGCACCATTATACATGAGGATCACAGAGCTTCCCGACCTAGCACAAATGCCCTATATTGGTGATACAATTGAACAACAAGTAATTAACACGTATGATCTCATTGTAAATCATACAAACCCAGTTGTGCGCAATATAGGGCATATGCTTCAGCGACGTACTGTTCACCGTAACGTATTCATCGTACATCCCAATTGAGATGGTCTAAGCATCTAAGGTGTGCTTGAACCAGAGCAGTGTGACTCATTCTGCGTCGTCGGCTTTCGGACTCTCTGCTTGTCGACGGCGCGGATTGCGACGCCCTGCTCTGGGGAGATCACGCCTAATATTTACCTTAATTCATGTAATCATGTTTACCTACACCATTAAATATGCGAGGGCTAAGACACTAAACCCTAAAACGATAGCCACTAATGATTTTGCTGCCGAGGAGCCACAACTGGTTCTAGTATGCAGCGTAGTGGGCAATGCTGGACATTGCCAGCCCTTAATTAGTTAGTTAGTTCACAAAAATATCCAAAGTCCCGCTACTTTAACAATGCTTGTGCATATTAGAGACAAGTTTCAGGAAAGTAAATACCGGTATTTCAGTTGACTTCCAATACTTGTAATGCTTTCCCGGGAATCTACTTATCCCGATCTCCTTGGTATAAATGAAAGATCAAAATGGCTATTGTGTGTTATCTGTAAAAGATAAACATATGCTGTCGCGGACTTTTTTTTATAGAGTTTTTGGAAATATTCAATTCCCTGTACATTAATTTTGTGTATTTGTCATGGTTTAGGCAGCGTAAGCCATTTAAGGGTAAAAAGGGACTTTTTCGCGTTTTTCACTACAAAGGGTGTTTTTAAGGGTGTAGAAGTTGAGTATCTCAACACTCTTATAGCCTATGTTCATCCCTGGAGTCTCCTGAACATTTCACATAAATCCCCATCACAATTGGATCAACGGTATGGCCGCGCATAAAGTACGAACAAACAAACAAACATTCATTTTATATATATTAGATATTATTGTTCATAGGTTTATTATTACATGGTTATTATTTGTATAATTCAAAATTGCCTACAGTGTTATGCTATAAAATTATAAAAATGACAAAATTACTGTATTCTTAATTACTATTCTTACCTACCATTATTGAGATAACTCAGAACAGGACCTCCATTATTAAAAATCTGCATATTTTATGCTTCCCAATTTTTTAGTGGCCAAAGTAAATTAAAAAGTGCGCAAATTCCGCGAGAGAATACGGTATTCAGACTCTGAGATGATACTGTTCGTCCCGCTCCGGGACATGTGTGATTCGCTAGTGGTGAATTTCTTAACCAGATTAACTTAGTTACGCTTATTTCCCTACTGATGTCATTTTATGTATAGTAGATTCGAGCTGTTATTCCTTTCTGTATTCATTATGTCATTAATCTAATTTTAATTGTATTTAATTTCATTGTATTATTAGACATTATTTTCATTATTATTCAATTTGACAGATAATTATTGTTTAGCATGACTATTATTGTAATTTTTTTGTATTTATATGTAACATATGTTTGTCCTGGTGAGTGGAAGAGAAGGCCACATGGCCTTAACTCCACCTGGCTAAATAAATCTATTCTATTCTATTCTAAAACATAAGGGTTATATACATACATACGTACATACAATCAAGCATCCAGTTACATTGCGAGAAAGCAAACTTAACGACTGCTAGAGCAATTTTTAAATTCCGCCCTCATTATCATCATTATCTTATTCCACATGTTTGGTATATATGTGTGTTTGTGTGTGTCTCGTCTTAGCGTTGTGTTGTCTCGGAGGAGCCTCTGTCATTGAGCTGATCACTCATTTGGGGAAGCCCTCCATGTCCTTTTCTGGTGTGATCCATAGTTTGAAATAACTCACCCGACAGGTCGTGCCTCTGTTAGGCCGGGTAGCGTGTGGCGTGTGAAAAGCACCTGTAAGGTGAAAGATTGAACTAAGCTAATTTAATGTAATGGGGGAAATTTGAAGTATAATACAAGATATTCTTTAGTAATTTAGTTCATGAGCCGCTACTGACAATTACCAGCAAAGTTTATAATTACATCTAAAGTAATGAATGTGTACAATAGAAATTCTATCGGCCGCGATGGACTCGTGGTTATGCTCCTCGCCTCAGGTCCCGAAGGTCGCGGGTTCAAAACCCGGCCGGTTTAGGTAATTTTTTTTAGGATGGAAAAATTCCAAGCAGCAAGTCCTCCGGGAGGGACTTTAGGCCGTGGACCCCTAGTCTGAAGATTTTCAGGCTTGTAAAAGATCCTTAACCCTGAATAAAAGGCTTCTATATAAAATTTACCGAATTTTCCCGTCCTACTACTACCTTGGTTTCCTACATGTCAGTATGAGGCGGGAAGCTGACAACGAGCCACTCCAATGACATCTATACGAAAACATGTGTAACTCAATTAGTATGGTTCAATTTCTTCCCTCTAGGGGGAGAGCGCCAAAACCTCGTTGAGGGAAACAAGGGCTTACAAGATTACAAGAAGATGAACAAAGGCGTCTGGTTTTCTTTCACATATTTTTTATGAGAATTTTCTTTAGGATAATGAAGCATATTGAAAGAATAGGCCTATAATCATAATTTAGAACGTGAACGGCTACTGACAATTACCAGAAAAGTTAATAATTGATATATTTGTCCAATATTGGGAGCCTTATTTTACAAAAGTATGTTAGGACTGTGGTTAAAATATATAATGAAATTAAAGATACACGTAGACTGTTAAAATGTTGAAATAAATATCTCATATATCAGTTGTCCTCAACTAAATTAAAACTATGCAATATGGTTTTAACCACTTGACGAAGCTTTTTAAACAGATATTTAATTTAGTTGAGGATCAGGTACTTATTATACGCTTTATATTAGCTTGGCCTGTATCTATCTATCTATCTATCTATCTATCTATCTATCTATCTATCTATCTATCTATCTACTATCTATCTATCTATCTATCTATCTATCTATCTATCTATCTATCTATCTATCTATCTATCTATCTATCTATCTATCTATCTATCTATCTATCTATCTATCTATCTATCTATCTATCTATCTATCTATCTATCTATCTATCTATCTATCTATCTATCTATCTATCTATCTATCTATCTATCTATCTATCTAATCATCTATCTATCTATCTATCTATCTATCTATCTATCTATCTATCTATCTATCTATCTATCTATCTATCTATCTATCTATCTATCTATCTATCTATCTATCTATCTATCTATCTATCTATCTATCTATCTATCTATCTATCTATCTATCTATCTATCTATCTATCTATCTATCTATCTATCTATCTATCTATCTATCTATCTATCTATCTATCTATCTATCTATCTATCTATCTATCTATCTATCTATCTATCTATCTATCTATCTATCTATCTATCTACCTACCTACCTATCTATCTATCTATCTACCTACCTACCTATCTACCTACCTATCTACCTACCTATCTACCTACCTATCTACCTACCTATCTACCTACCTATCTACCTACCTACCTACCTACCTACCTATCTATCTATCTATCTACCTACCTATCTACCTACCTATCTATCTATCTATCTATCTATCTATCTATCTATCTATCTATCTTCTTATCTATCTATCTATCTATCTATCCTATCTATCTATCTATCTATCTATCTATCTATCTATCTAATCTATCTATCTATCTATCTATCTATCTATCTATCTATCTATCTATCTATATTATCTATCTGTCTATCTATCTATCTATCTATCTATCTATCTATCTATGTAACGGAATCTTTCAACGTGATTTTCACCCACTTAAAATCATTGGATCGACTTGAAACTTTGTATACTTGTAGAGGACCCGTGGCAATACAATAATTTCATATTTATTTTCTAAAATCCTGGCCATAATCATCAGAAAATAAAAAAAAGTGTCTTTGTATCTATGTAACAGAATCTTTCAACGCGATTTTCACCCACTTAGAAACATTGGATCGACTTGAAACTTTGTATACTTGTAGAGGACCCGTGACAATACAATAATTTCATATTTATTTTCTAAAATCCTGGCCATAATCATCAGAAAATAAAAAAACTGTTTTTGTATCAATGTAACGGAATCTTTCAACGCGATTTTCACCCACTTAGAAACATTGGATCGACTTAAAACTTTGTATACGTGTAGAGGACCCGTGACAATACAATAATTTCATATTTTGTTTCTAAAATCCTGGCCAGAATCATCCGAAAATCAAAAAAATTAAAACTGGTATAATAGGTTGCGGACTTGTCGAGTTTTTAGTCAAACGTTGTAAGAGCTCAGTTGGTAGAGCAGTGATCTCTTAGTGGTATATAATTTCAGTAATCCATAGGTCGCTGGTTCAAATCCGGGTGGGAGGGTTTCTTTTTTATAGAAGAGTATTACCTTTAGCTCATACTATAATAGTATCAAATTTAAAGATATTTACATTTTTATCTTATTCTGTAAAATATTAAAACTAAAAAATAAAAAAATAAATAATAGTTTTAAAAAAAACTAAAAGAACACGCTTTATTAGGAAACTAAAAAATGAAAAATAATTTTAATTTCCAACACGGTTGGGATAAAATAAAGTGGCCAACAAAAAAATCATCTCCAACACATCTTATAGAATAAAATTAGAGTTATCAACAAAAAGAAAATAATTTTACCATCAAAAGCGTGGGGTGCTTTTTATGATTTTTACATTTTCTTCTTAGCGAGCTTACTTTTACCAATATCTGTTTATTATCAAGTATATTAATTGATATAGAGCACCCCATACTTTTGATGGTAAACTTATTTTCTTTTTGTTGATAACTCTAATTTTATTCTATATGTGTTGGAGATGATTTTTTTGTTGACCACTTTATTTTATCCCAAGCGTGTTGGAAATTAAAATTATTTTTCATTTTTTAGTTTTCTAATAAAGCGCGTTCTTTTAGTTTTTTTAAAACTATTATTTATTTTATATTTTACAATCGCTGTAGTGTCCCAAGATTTGTTCTCCTCTTACCCACACCATACAATACAATGTTGTTCTTTCTAGATTGATTTTCTAGATAGTCACTATTTTCTTCTAGCCACCTAACACTCTCTTCCATACTACTCCAGGATACCTCCATTTCTTGAACCCTCTCCACAACACATTTTACTATAGACACCATGTCCTCCGTGTTTCGGAATTTATGGGCCATCTCTCATCTCTTCCAGCATTTTCTTAATGTCCTGCATTTTTCAAAATCTTACAACACCGCACTGTTCTCGAGAGCTAGAAACAGTCCGCACACTGCCACGTATTTATTTATATTGTTCCCTGAGAGTAGTTAAATTAATAATAATAAATTAGTTACCAAACGCAATTTAAATATTCAGTTTATTCAATAACTCATCGACGTTCTATCTCCTTATATGAGGTCATTCTCAAGACATTAATTCTTGTTATTGAAATAAAAATTGTCTGCATTAAAAGATCCTGTGAAATTGACACTTCCAGCAATAATTAGATATTCACTATTTGTAAGTTGCACACTATCTTTTATACTTTTCCCAAATGTCTCTTCTATCCAACGCACAAATAAATCATATTTCTTACAAGAACTCTCCTTAAAGTTTATGGATAGTAATTTCTCTGCTGCCACCATTGACGTTTCGATTATTTCATTAATGCAGACATTTTTTTATTTCAATAACACTAAACTGAAAATATATAAAACTATTATTCAACCAGTTATATTATATGTATTCTTACTTTAAGGGAAGATAAGATATTACGTGTATTTGAGAATAAAGTTCTTAGGAAAGTTTTTGGACCAAAGAGAGATGAACAGACAGGCAAATGGAAAAGACTACATAACAGTAAACTACATGGTCTTTATAGGAAGTCAAATATAATAAGAACAGTTAAATCTCATAGACTGCGATGGGCAGTACAAATGGCAGGAATGGGGAATGAAAGACGTGCATGGAAACTTCTTGTAGGAAAACACAGAAGAAAAACGCCCAGTTGATAGACCAAGAATGAGGTGGGAGAACAACATTAACTATGATTTGAGGAAGTAGATCATACAGGGAATGATTGGAAAACATTAGCTCATGATAGGGATGTATGGAGAGCTTATGTCCGTGCAGCCATGAACCTACAAGATCGATAGTGCCAGTGAGTTAGTTAGTTTAGTTATATAATAAGAATTAATGTCATGAGAATGATCCTAGATAAGGACATCGAAACCTCGACGAAATATTGAATAAACGGAATATTCGACTGAGATAACGAATTTATTATTATTATTATTTATTTATATATTTTAACATTTCATTACATAACCTGAACATTGCTTTACATTGAATTTTACAAGTATTGATACACATAGGTACATAATTAAAATGAAACAAAACAACAAAATGAACGAAAAAAGTTAATAATAATAATAATAATAATAATAATAATATCTAAAGTGTTGAATAATGTTTGAGTGAGGGCGTGCTGTTTTGAACTTACCAGAAGAGGTTGAATTTTGCGACACTTGTTTGAGACCTCGGGGTGTGAAAGCGGTTTCTAGTTTAGCTGGAGTTTCCCGCAGAGAAAATGTTACTAGCGCCATATTAAACCACTCATATTAAGCTTCTCCATGAGGCGACGTCCCCCTCATCGCCCTCCCGTATTACACGCTCGTAACAATTCCAGCCAATAAACTCTAATGAGAATAATGCTCCAGTTCACTTCTTATGTTGATTAAGTCCACACATATGGAGAGATATAGACGGACAATCTATTTTTTTTTTTTTGCAATACAGAAGTACCTATTTTTGAACTCTTAAATTGGCAAAACAGGGGATGGAGATGATATGAGATATATGATAAATAAACAGATGTAAGAATATACAAAATGGGGACTGAATATAAATTTACAGAAAATAGTATAGATGTGTTTGGGAAAAGATGTGGATGACCTCATACTGGAAACAGGCAAAATAAAAAAAAAAGTGAATTTGTTTAATAACTTGGGTCAATAATTACGTATTTGGTACATGGGAAACTAAAATTTTAATGACAAAAAATGCAACTAAGACATTTCATGGAATAATTTGGAACAAAAATATTACATAGGAAACTAAAATTAAAATTTATAAGAGCATAATACAGAATATTTTGTCATATGGAAGCGAAAATTGGCCTTTGACGGAATTACAAAAGAAGTTGAATTTGTTTAGTTTAGAAGAAGCCTTCAAAAAAAACAAGACAGGATAAAATAAGAAATGAATTCCTTTGGAAATAAAAGAATTCCACCACAATTGTTGTTAATAGGATTGAAAATCAAACTCATAAATGATATGGCCATGTTGAAAGAATGTAAAATAAAAGATGGCCAAAAAATATATACCAATGGTCTCCCCCTGGAAGAAATAAATCTGGCAGACCAAGATGGAAATGTAAAACCTATGTCAGAACAATAATGGATGTAAGGAATTTGGAAGAAGGAGATTGGAATAGAACATGAGCAATTACACTGAACAACAAAAAATATATTTTTTTTTTGTCTCAGAAAGAAAAATATGTGATTCTGATAGTATTTTTTCTCTTGAATTCAAATATGATATCCGGTTTTCTCCATCACGCAAGGTTTCCGAGAGACAGGTATTTATAATTTGACAGGGATGTGGACTTTCACCGGTGCTTTTCATTATATATATGAAGAGAATAATAAACGAATGGAGGAAAACACAACGGGGATATATACCCATCAATAGGACCTGAAACTCGATGCTGTTCTTTTTTGCAGACGATTTAGCGCTTCTGGCACATTCCGAAAATTATTTGCAATGATCAATTTATAATTTACAAAAAATAGGTGCCAAATTTAATATGGAAATATCAATTAACAAAACTAAAATTATGGCATTTCATGGGAAGGACCCCATACAAAGTAATATCTGTCTCCAGAATACGATTTTAGAGAGATCTAATCAATTTAAATATCTTCGATATTATCTCTCTATCTGGGATGAAAAGGATATCCCTGAAAAAATTACTAGTTATAATAAAAGTTTGGGAATTATTAATAAAGTTACGAAACCATCCCTTGTACAAAAAAACACCACATTACGTTTATATAACATTTTGACTAGACCAGTGTTGACCTATGGTAGTGAAGCATGGACACTAAAAAGACAACATGAAAACAGAATAACGGCTCGTGAAATGGGATTCATGCGCAGAACAGCGGGTTACACTAGATGGGATCGGAAAAGAAACACCGCTATCATAAAAGATTTGAAGACTATGCCATTTTGGAATATATTAAACAGTACCAAGTAAATTGGAAACACCATCTTGAAAGAATGAGTTCAAATCGGATCCCCAAAGCTGTTTATAATTATATACCAAGAGGACGAAGATCTCTGGGCCGTCCTATGAAACGCTGGAGGGAATTTTTTTTATAGGATCGTAACAAGCCTTGGCCTAATACTTGGAAGGAAGAAGAAGAAGAAGAAGAATAAGAAGAAGAAGAACACTTTAATATTTTCTACATTCGTAACTACACAATATTCAAACATTCGGACTCATCTGGAAAGTAAGAAATGACAATTTTCTGCTATATTCCGCCTGTGGAGCATCCCTCTTGATGGTCCAACAATAGTCGGCCAGCATATTAGGGTTCCATTTGCCTTGATATATCTTCTCCATGGCTGAAACCTCATGATGAAAGTGTTCCCCGTCTTATTTTACAATGGACAGATGGACGAAAAAACGTTTATTAAAAAAATAATCATTTAAATCCATTAATTGAAATTAAAATAAAAAAAGCTGTGGGTGATGGAGAAATTCCGAATACATATTTGAAAACACAATAAAAAACTGCATTAAGTACAACTATTGGTACCCATGAGACAAAAATCATGTTGACCGGTGTTATTAAAACATCCTCATTAAGTTAGAGTTATTAGACCACCAATAACAATCCCTATATGTGATAGAGGAAGGCCTCTCTTCTCTAATATCTAATAATTCAACTAAAATCCTTTTCCTTACTACATTAATTGGTGGTAGAAATAGATGGAAACTGAAGACGGCAAAACTATAAGTGGGGGAAAGCCGAAGAAAAAAAACTTACAAAACACTAATTTTTCCGGTCAGTTATTTAAATGTTGCGGACCACACTGAAAACAGAATCATGCATAAATGTTATGATTAGGTGTATTGTGTAATTTGACACACATTTATCTAATTTATACTAGTCATTTTCTTCTGTTTTACTAAAAATATAAAATAAATTAAAATCAATGGATGTATCCTATAGTATACATTAAAATAAAAAAATATCAAATATTTACCTAAATGGTCCGTCTCCTAAACTTTATTAGTTATTTATATGTAGCGCTTTCGGGACTAGTCCCATCATCAGCAGGATTCAAAACTGGTGTTTCACAGAAGATCTGGTAGAGGGGGAAGTAAAACACCAGTTTTGAATCCTGCTGATGATGGGATTAGTCCCGAAAGCGCTACAGATAAATCTAATATATAAAAATGTTTGTTTGTTTGTTCGTACTTTATGCGCGGCCATACGGTTGATCCGATTGTGATAGGGCTTTTTGCAAAATGTTCAGGAGGTTCCCGGGATGAACATAGGCTATAACAGAGTTGTGATACTCAACTCCTACGCCCTTAAAAATCGCCTTTTGTAGTGGAAAACATGAAAAAAGTAGCTCTTTGGACGCTTAAATGGCTTACGCTGCCTAAACCATAAGAAATACACAACATTAATGTACACAGAATTGAATATCTCTAAAAGCTCTACAAAAAAGTCTGAGACAGCATATGTTTATCACTTACGGATAACTCACGATAACCATTTTTGTCTTTCATTGATGCCAAGAAGATCGAGACAAGTACGTAGATTCCTGTGCATGCATAGCAGCACATGGTGGGTATTCTTTTACGGATAACTCACAATAACGAATTTTGTGTTTTAACTCATTTATGCCAAGAAGATCGAGATAAGTAGATTCCCGGGCAACGCCAGGTAATCAGTACGGGGAATCTTAAAATAACTACGATATACATTTATAATTATTTTTCCTCTTACTTATTCAACTAAACATAAAAACACATTAAATTTTCATTTATTTAGGCATAGCAGCGCACGCCGGGTATTAGCCAGTAACCAATAAAGTTGAGGAGACAAACCTTTTAGGTAAATATTTCATAATTTTATATTTTAATTTTGAATAATACCTCAACGGAACTTCTTGATGGATCTTATCATAAGTAATGCCACGAGTGATTTCCAAATTATCGATAAATTCACGACTCACGAAGTGAGGAGTGAATTTATCTAGAGAATTTGGAAATCAAGAGTGGCATTTGTTAGGACTATTTAACGAATAAAATTAAGCTGTTTACTCACAAATCATTATTTAACTATAGTTATTTTAAAATATTTATATATTTAATGTAAACGGCGATGTTTGAAAACAAATGAGAAACGATAGGTACGCTTCTACTGCTTCTTTTGTTTATCACTGCAACCAGATCATACTATTTATTGCCAAAGGAACGCAATATTGTAAGAATGCTCTCTAGTGGAGAAAAAATGAAACACATCAATCTGTATATTAATTCATTTTTGATGTCGTATGATGTAAATATGACAATTATATTTTTCTCGATTATTACCTGGGAAAAAATACATTTAAGAAAGTGCAAACAGTGGTTTCTTTTTTGGTGGTATAATCAATTGCTACAAATGTTGACATGTAAGCACTATTATATACAATCTGGTAGCCGTATTTGTTATAGGCTCAGTCACTGCAAAATAACGGTCAGACCTGTTCAGAATATTAAAAAGGAGGAGCTTTGTTTAATATATGATAATCCTAACACTGATAAATATTTCGTGAAACACGACTCTGATTGGTTGTAAAACAGGAATCATTGAAACGTGATTGGTCATTGACTCCCATTTGGGGCATGAGTTAAATAGTCAGTATAATCTTTTAAAAACTGGATTTTTGAATGTTTATCACTACCCTGTCGCCGGAATTTAAATTCCACTAACACCGTTATTTTGCAGGGTTGTAAATGAAAATGTACTACTATTCTTCTACACATATTATTATTGTTCTCTCGGAGATGACCAGGTGGTTATAGCCAAGATGGAGAAGATGCTAATTATATATGTAATCGATTATCAATGAAATACCAAACTTGGGTATTAAAGATTAACTATGACGAAACAGAATATTTAACAAATTATTTAGATGAGTTATACATTGATGCAAAATATATTAAGAACGTCCAAAATTTTCGTTACCCGGACTCAATGTTGGAAATAGAGGATACATCAAACATGGATATTAATCAAAAGATAATTAATGGGAAGTAAGTAATTGGAATGTTGAACTCAGTTTTATGGAGTAGGAATAAAATAAACGGTACAAAAAAGAAAACAATTTAATGTCATGCTATAGAGTTTAGTTTTGTATGGAGCTGAGATATGGACGTTAAACAGAAAATATGTTAATAAACTGAATGCATTGGAAATTAACTCCTGGAACCAGAATATCCAGAAAATATATAAAAAAACACAGAGATACGACGCTTTATGGAAGTAGAAGTAGAAAGTATCGTCATAATTGAAAGGGAACGACTACAATGGTACGAATATGTAGAATGGGAGAGGGAAGAATACTCAGGTTTACACAAGAATGGGAAATTAAGAGGAGAGGAGAAAGAGGACGACCTGCTGGATACAGCATGTGCATATGTCACTGGAAAGATTTGCTGTAGTGAAGGATGATGTACGTATGGAGTAACATCATAAACAGAGTAGAGTTCTGAAAAGTAATAACTAACTTTGTGTATTTTAGATGTCAATTTTATTTATTCATGCCCCAGGTTATCATTTCGACATTCCTGGTTTCTCTCATGACATTGGCGTAATTGTAACCCACATCTGAAGTTGGGGCGCCTAGAAGGCGGAGTAACATTACCCGATGATATGATGGGTGATAAATGATAATGAAGCGCCAAGAGAGTTCTTAACCTAAATTCCAGACCATGGGTAACCACAGGAAAAATTAACCTTTAAGGAAAAATTCCTATAGTTTAACTGGGAATCGAACCCGGGACCTCACGAACAGTATTCATAAACGCTGACCACTAGCACATGAGGCTGGTCTATGATGTCAATATTTAATACTAATACAATTTATGATTAGAATCCGTTGAGGTATTAAGTCACAATAGTAAAATTTATGAATAAAATTGTAAAATGGTCACCTTATAGGTGTCTGCTTAACTTAACTTAAAATATTTTAACACTCTGTAGGTCTTTCGGGACTAGTCCCACCATTAGCAGAAGGAAGTAAGTCTATACTTGTTGACCTTCGTTGAAGCACTGCCTTAGTTGCGATTATTTTGTATAGAGGATTGTGTGAACTGGAAAATCAGGTTGTTATCGATTTCTCTTAAAATCGCGATTTCCTCCAGTATATTTATTTTCGTTGGTACCTTTACTTTGTGTAATATTGTAAGGGCGTTATCGATGTTATGCATATGGTGTCCTGCTTGAATTATATGTCTTGCCTAACTCTACTCTCCTTCATCGTAAATAAAATCTCTAAGTGTTCCTTAAATTATAATCACAACTAAGTCAGTGCTTCAACGAAAGTCAACAAGTACAGACTTACTTCCTTCTGCTGATGATGGGACTAGTCCCGAAAGTCCTACATAGTGTTAAAACATTTTAAGTTGGGGAGACGGACCTATAAGGTGACCATTTTACAATATTTCATTCATAAATTTTACTATGATGTCTTCTTCTTCTTCCTTCCAAGTATTAGACCAAGGCCTGTTACGATCCTATAGAAAATTTTCCCTCCAGCGTTTCATAGGTTGATGATGTCAATATTGTAAACTATTTTGTATATTAATTTTGTTCGACTGGAGACGAACCTCTGAATTGAGGAGAATTCTCATTAATAAAAAAAATTATTGTTCTACAAGGTGTAAGGACGTAATGTGGAGATCAAGACGGTTTCGTTTAGCACAGGAAATCATCTCCGAAATCTTACCGTTTTTCCGCTACACGCAAAATACCACATTACAAGTTGTCCTCTCTGACGCCTTCTGCTTATCGTCTGGGTCCACAAGAAGGGCTCGATGTGACGACCACCGACGTCAACACAGATACGTTCTGGTACACACGATCACCATTCCTTGGTCCTGCTGCATCCGCCGCAGCCATAACCCACGTTAGTAGGTCTTCCTCAGATTGCACAGGGGTCTCGAAAATCAAGGATTTCATGTGACCCCACAGGTAGTAGTTTAGCGGTGTCAAGACGGTAGCATGTGCAGGCTCTTTAGCGTGGAAAATGAGTTACTATGCTAAACGTAGCCGGCTCGATCCACGTTACACGCCCTCAAAGTCTGTAAAATGGGAATTTACTTACACCTTGTACATGCGATACAAATATGAATAAAAAACTTTAGCTCTGAAAATTGTTCTTAAATACAGCTGTTGGTTAAGATAGTATATAAATTAATTAATATTAATTTCCATGTCTATGATTAAGTGGGTATGAGAGATTTATGACACGTTATTCTTTGGAACACATTAATATATATTCTTCCAAGCTGTCATAAATCTATCTGCCGAAGCCGCTGCTAGTGGATAGATCATTGAGCAAAGGTGACACGCCACCAAAACCCTCATTAGTGTCACTGAAATGTTGCGGGGTAGTCAGCGTTTCTCTTTTAAGTATATGTCCTCAGTTTTTGTAAGTATTTGTTTGTATGCTGGGGAAGACGGCAAATCTGCCAACATTTATTTTTCGCCACGTGCTTACAAGGGTGTGAGTTGGGTTTAGGTAGTGGAAATGGACAGCTGGAAAGAAAGAATTTTAGGACTTGTTTTTTCACAATATAAAACTGTACAAACAAACCAGGACCTTGTCAATGAAATAGACTCTCCTTTTCTACAAAACCATGCCAGGCCTTTGTTTGATATTTATTTACGTCGAAAGTTGAAATATATCTTGTTTGTTTTTCTAATTCGGTTTTTTTAATTAGTTTCAAACAACATAGACCTACCATATAAATTTGACGACCAGTCTCTTAGAAGCTAAAATTGAAACCCGCTCTAGGGGTAAATTTTGTTGCAGCAACATCAGCGTGTTCTGACAAAAGTACTATACATTTTCAAAACATTTACTAACGTTCAAAACAATAAGCCTCGTAGTGCCGGGTTTAAGGTCAACGTTTCTGGATAAATGTACACGATTTGTTTCCTGCAAATGTACTAGTTTTTAAGGGTTTAGAAAATGTTGACTCAATGTCAAAAAAAGTCAGCTGTTTACAGAGTCCGCTATTTTGTTCTTGTTAAACTAAAGGATAAACTATTCCCGTGCTCATTACCAGGGTTAGCGGATTCTACACCAAAAACAAACGCTATAAGTTAGGTACTGCGAGGAGTATAGACAGAGGTGAGGAATAGTATGTGGCCCTGCCCAGTATCGATTACTGTAAAACTATGTAATGCGTTCTGGGAGTAACATTTATTCAGTTCTGATACACGTATTACTGGTATTGGTAGACTTATAAAGTGTGCATTGTTTTATTCATGTTTGTTTCTCTGAGTTTGCTAGCATCGACAATACTGCGTAGTTTTTTTAGTTACTTTATTGTACAGTTGTAATTTTCTACTACATTATACATTTTTTAAGTGCCAACACGCACACTTCATTGAGTAACTCTAAGAAACTGGGACTGGAAGTAAACATCAATAAAACTAAATATATATGTTCACACATAGGAATGCATTATACAGTGAAAATGGACAGCTAATGACAAATGAGGGATATTTTGAAGAAGTGGCTGAATTCAAATGCCTACGAACAATAATTACAAATAGGAATGTGATACACGCAGAAATTAAACATAGCTCAATTCTGGAAATACATGTTATTATGTATTACAGGTACTCTCGTCGTCCCAACTTTTCTCAAAAATGTTAAACTGAAAACACATAAAACTGTTATTCTCCCAATTATATTATATGGATGTGAAACATAGACTCTTACTGTAGGGAGGAGAAAAGATTACAGAATAAAGTTCTCAGGAAAATGTTTAGACCAAAGAGAGATGAACAGACAGGGCAATGGAGAAGACTACATAACAGTGAGCTACCTAGGTATATGGTCTTTATAGGACACCAGATATAAGAAGAACAGTTAAGTCTTGTAGACTATCGATGGGCAGGACATGTGGCACAAATATGTATAAAAAATAGGGACGTAGAATGTTCTTATAGGAAAACCAGATGGAAACGCCCTGTTGGTATGCCAAGAATGAGGTGGGAGAGTAATGTTAATCATGATTTGAGGGAAGTAGATTATACAGGGGATGATTGGAAAACATTAGCTCAGGATAGGGATGGGTGAAGAGCTTACAGCCATGAACCTACGGGTTCGATGGTTCCAGTGAATTAGTTAGTTATATTACCATTTAATGCAGCACCTAACTATACCTGGGCCCGTCTTGACGTTGTGATCTTTTGCTTCCATCCCCTCGTCCCTACAAGTTTTGTTTGGACTGCATCGTTTCTACAGTCAGATCGTCCTGCAATTGAAGGGTTCGGTGTAGGATCCGCTATCCATGATTATTACAAATCCCTTGTACCTTGTGCAGCTAATACAGTCTTCATTAGCAAGACATTTAAACTGAGATGTGTATAAAGCTAGTATGGAAGTTAAACATGGTTTATTCGCTAAATGCATACTCTATTCCGAGCTAAGTTCTAGTTGTAATGTAAACAAACTAGATGTATAACTGCATTTTAATTGGTCGGAGAACGATTTTACCTTTGAGCATGTAACAAAATGTTGTTCCATTTCTAACACTGGAAATAAATAAAAAAATAAATAATAAAAATATTTTTTTTTTCGTTTATACCGTTTTTCCTTTATGTTTTTCCTTTTTTTCCTATTTGTTTACTTTCTTTTATCCTCACATAGACACAAGGACAGGACACACACACCCAGACCCAGGGTGGGGATATAAAATCCCCTACCCCGCCAGGAATGGAACCCGGGTCGCCGGAGTGGAAGGTAGGGACCCTACCGACTACGCCACGGCGACGGACTGTATTATCTAGCAGAAATCTATATAAGGTATATAGGATAATCATAAAATATATAATTACAAATTTAATAGATTAAATAAGCATTGTTTTATCCCTACGCATGCACAATACGTTTGAAATTTCAATTGTTTTGAAATGGCGGCTTATGTAGAATTCTAATAGGGCCTACATTGTAAAGGGATGCATTTGAAAAGTGGAGAGAAACAAATTATTTTGAATGTTTTCAAACAGTTTAGTGAAAAATATCCCACATTAGTCATTCAGGATATATTGAAAGTAACAGCATAGTTTACAGGTGAGTCAGCATGGATCATAAATTCTGCTTGCAATGAATTGTACGGGTACATAACACTATATATCGACATAATGAAAAACGCATATACATCTATTTAGATACGGTAGCTATAATTGGGGACTATCGTATCTTTTTTCCTATAAAATATGATGTTACTTAAGCACAATATTTCTATCGTTTGAAATTGAGGTACACAACAGTGTGTGAATGACGGTTGGTTAAAAGAAGTACCACGGTTCCTTCAATTGACGGCGTGGAGGAGTAAAGGTAGTAATACCTTTTGCAAATTTGTTTAAAGTACAACTGGAACTTAGCTCGAAATTAGTATAGTGAGGCGTTTCGATAGTTAATTAATAAACATTAATCAGTTTTGAAAGATGTTGTAGTTCGACAGTCCCTGACATAGGGTGGAAGAGAATTCCATGTTCTAGCAAGAGAAACTGTAATAGTATATTACAATGCGAGATTGGGAAGAGGTTTTTACAGAATCGAGGAAAATGTTTAAAAACCGAGCGATAGCGAGGTTATTTATTTCCGATAATCTGTAAAACATTTCACAAACGTGCATTGTACATTTTTTTGGGCGATGGTGTTTTTAATATAATAAATAATAATAAAATAATATCATCTTTGTTGGGAATATTTGCGTTCATTATAAACAATTCACTAACATTAACGGCGTGGGCAATGTTTATTAGTTGAAACTACAGGAGGTCGTGATACCAATTACTGATAAAATGGCGGCAAGAACGTAATTATTGTTTTATATTGTTTCAAATAAAGTTCAGTTCATTTAAAATGCAGTGATTTGTTTCGTATAATGTCTATTAACACTACCTTTTGGATATATTTTGTATACACATTGTATGTATTATATATTGTAGTACATATACATAGAGGGCAGTGGTTTTACTTCCCACACGTGTTTTGTAATACCTATGTAATATTACAGTATAGTTATTTTATTACAGTACAGTATAGTTATTAAGGTTGGCAACCCCAAAATGTAGGAAGTTGAACTTTCAGTCACGGTCGCCATTGCTGTAAGTACGATAAAACGCACTATCGCGCAAAAAAAAAAAGAAAAAAAAGCAACTAACGTAAATGCGTTTGAGAAGGAATTTGATCATAATTTCAGCATTGGAAACGCACAATATTACGCATTACAGGATTCTTGTCATCCCAAATCCTCTCAAAAATGTCAAACTCTGTGAAGGAGTAATACCTTATATAAGTTTGTTAACAGTACAACTGGAACTTAGCTAGGATTTACAAAGAGACCTAAAACAAGTTTGGGGGAAAGAATCTTATATACTCAATCTAGGATTTAAAAGAGATCAGGGCTTGCTTGGTTCAGGTTAGGGGCATGGAAATTTTTAAAAATTAGCGACGATGACGATATGCGGATATGTCCAATATGTGGGAGCTTTGAAGACGGGGTACATATATTAGGAAAATGTAACGATTTAGAATATTGGAGGCATCAGTTATTACCGGAAAGATTTCTAAATTCAAATCGTGAAAGATTGGCATGCTACGAGTTACTGGTAAACCCAGAAAATTGGATAAACGTGGGCAGATTTCTGGACAAAACGCGGAAAATAAGAACAACACTTATTCAGGAATAAATAAATATATTAAATTGCAATACCATTAATTCTTAATAATTCTATGTAACTAAGTTAATGTATGATGTAATTGTATTGATATCTAATTGTAACATTATTGTGTGTTTTTTTTTTGTTTTAAGTATATTATTACCAAACATCAACTTATTGTAACGGACTGTCAACAGCAAGTACGGCTTACTGCCCGTGCGATCCATATTTCTAAACAACATTGTATGTATCTTACTTTTAGTAAAAAAAAAATAATTTCGAATCCCTTGTATCCTGTACAGCTAATACAGTCTTCATTAGCAAGAAATTTAAACTGGAATGTATATGAAGCTTGTATGAAAGTTGTACCAGGTTTATTGGTAAAAACATAGCAATTTAGTTTATAATAGTTGTATGTTGTCTGGTTGCAGGTAACCTGAGCTACTGTTGTCAAGGCAACGTGTCACTGGATCCATCTCACAACACAACAGGTAAGCTTCCATGTTAATTTACCTGTTTCGAATAAATGTAAACTTCCCCCACAGTTCTCTTCGGCGAAAACAGTTTCTCGGAATATAACGCCCGACATTTTAATGGAAGGCAGGTTTGTTCATACAGAATTAAAGGATTTCTCGAATATAATCATTGTTTATGAGTGGAGATTCCTAACGGATCAACGAACAAGGATTTGGAATTGTTAAAACTAATTTTGCAGCTCTACACTTATTTTTCCAGATTACTTGTGAACCGGATGTGGGAAGCTAGGTCCAAATAAAACACGCGTCTTAAATGTGTTACTATAGTGCAGATTTGTGACAATTTTTTGTTTGTTTGTAACAGTAAGAAAAGTTTTTGCGCAATAATGCGTTTTGTCGTACTTATAGCAATGGCGACCGTGATTGAAAGTTCAACTTCCTACATTTCGGGATTGCCAACCTAAATAACTATACCCTACTGTAATAAAATAGCTATAATATGATATTATATATTACAAACCACGTGTGGGAAGTAAAATCACTGCCCTCTATGTATACTATGTACAATGTATATTTAAAACATATCCAAAAGGTGGTGTTAATATACATTATACGAAACAAATCACTGCATTTTAAATGAACTGAACTTTATTTGAAACAATATAAAACAATAAATGCGTAGTTGCCGCAATTTTATCGCTGATTGGTGTCACGGCTTCCTGCAGTTTCAACTAATAAACATTGCCCACAATGTTAACGTTAGTTGTTTATAATGAAATGGAAATACTTCCAACAAAGATGTTACTATTTTACTATTATTTATTAAAAACACCATCGCACAAAAAAATAATGTACAACGCACGTTTATGAAGTGTTTTACAGAATCTCGGAAATTAAAAACCTTAATATCGCTCGGTTTTTTAACATTTTCCTTCCTTCTGTAAAAACCACTTTCCAACCTCGGATCGTAATATGCTATTAAAGTATAGGCCAACGAATATTACATATATGAACATGTTAAACATTATGGGATGGTTTTATTTGTGCTATTTTTTGTAGTATATTTTGTGGAGATCATATAAAATTATAATTTTTCTTGTACAGTAATACATATATATTCATATTTATTTATTCATACACATAATTTTATTTATTCATATACATCATTCATATTTATTCATATATTTATTCATATAACAGTATCATCAAATGAAATATTTAATGTATCAGTCAAATTAATACTACTTTCATTTATCCTGACCCCCCCTATTATTATTAATATTCAATCCATACCCATTCCCAATTCACAATAGGATTAAATGCCTTATTATTTATGAATTAAAAGGAATTATACAGGGGAAGTAATAATAATGATCTTGAAACTTAGAATTTGTGTTCAATGTTTACCTGTATTTCTGTGCCTGAAGTTTTATTTTATTTCTTCACTCGTCCCTATCCATCCACTTCATGTCCTTCAGTCCTCTTGTTCTTATTCCAGTTCTCATTTCTTGTTTCCATGAATTACGAGATCTTATTTTCTTTATTATTCCAGGTGGACACCATTCCAATGCTTTTTTTTTATGGATAACCTTACTTCTTGCATTCGTCGTATATGTCTATACCAAATTGACTGCTTATCTTCTTCTTATATATAAAAATTAATGTTTGTTTGTTTGTTCGTACTTTATGCGCGGTCATACCGTTGATCCAATTGTGATGGGGTTTTCTGCACAATGTTCAGGAGATTCCCGGGATGAACATAGGCTATAAGACAGTTGTGATACTCAACTCCTACGCCCTTAAAAATCGCCCTTTATAGTGGAAAACGTGAAAAAAGTAGCTCTTTGGACGCTTAAATGGCTTACGCTGCCTAAACCATAAGAAATATACAAAATTAATGTACACAGAATTGAATATCTCAAAAAGCTCTACAAAAAAGTCTGCGACAGCATATGTTTATCTCTTACGGATAACTCACAATAACCATTTTTGTCATTCATTGATGCCAAGAGTCTCGCGCCATAGCCGAGTGGTTAAGGCAAGAAGTCATGGTGTAGAACTACGGGTCTCACGCTGGTTCGATCTCTATGGGGGGGGGGGAAGAAATTTTTCTCATGGATTGTCGGCCAGTATGGGACCGGTGCACAGTGGGTCAGGAATGAAATCTAGCTGAAAAAAAAAAGTTTTGACTCACCCTCATCAATTTTTTTTTTTCACTCTAATATAATTGTTATATGACGGTTCTTAAATTATCTGCAACGGAGGGTATAATT
Source organism: Diploptera punctata (assembly GCA_030220185.1). Classification (NCBI taxonomy): domain Eukaryota; kingdom Metazoa; phylum Arthropoda; class Insecta; order Blattodea; family Blaberidae; genus Diploptera; species Diploptera punctata. The sequence continues at coordinate 1,009,537 of JASPKZ010005677.1, read as the reverse complement.
CTAATGTTCTAGACTATGTGACGTCATCATTCACACTTCTTGTTGAGCCACAACAGAAGGCTGTAAGAGGTTTTCTTGCGAACTTATTTAATAATATCTAATTATGTCCTAATTGCTGAATTTTATGGTAAAAAATGTAACATATTTTTATCGTCCGCCCATGACATAAGAATTGAACGTTCGGGCAGGACAAAGCCTGTCGGGTACGCTAGTATCTTATACAATATAACATTATAAAATTGTACATTATTTTGCAGTCTCCTCAACTGTCAAAATAATTAAAGCAATAAAGACCTTTCGAGACTAGTCCCATCCTCAACACAAGGTTGTTCGCTACTGATTGGTTTGTGATAATGCAGTAGACAATGTTGTATTTGATGCATTCACGTTCAACTTCCATTAAATTTGTAACTTCTCCGATATGTTTATCTTAGGAGAATTCATTCCCTGTGTAATATTGCGAGGTTATCTATATCACCTTCCTTTATTATATGTTTGTGTGTAACTAGATTTACTTCTGCATTTTTAAAATCATTGAAATCTTCTTTAAATCTAACATTTAAACTTCTGCTTGTTCTTTGTAGCTAATTTATACTGTTCTGCTTTTATGTACTTCCATTTTTTTCCCTGAGGGATATAATAGCGACAAATTATTCACTGCACACACACACACACACACACACACACACACACACACACACACACACACACCGACACATACACACACACACACCGACACACACACACGCACACACACACACACACACACACACTACCATAAGACAGTGAATACCGAGTTCTCGCTACATCTGGTAATAATGGAGAATATATAAATAAGAAAGATAAATGTTTGTATTGGATTTGCCCGATGATGTAATGGATAGCATGCTGGATACCAACTTAGAGGTCCGGGTTCAAATCCCGCCCAAGCATTTATTTTTCTTCTCATATCAATATATATATATATATATATATATATATATATATATATATATATATATATATATATATATATATATATATATATATCCACCGCTGTGGTCTCGAGGTAGCGTGCTGCCTTGTCACGCAGCGGGACCGGGTTCGATTCCCGGTCGGAACAGGCTCCTGGGTGAGGTTTTTTCGGGGTTTTTCCTCACCTGTAAGACAAATGTCAGGAAGCTTAGGGTCCAAAGGTCCCGAAAATCATCCGGCCATCATTATCATCCTTATCATCATCATCCTTCACCTGTGTGGAAAGCGACGGGAAACTACCACTCCTATAATTCCTTAGTAAAGCTGCAAAGCATAGCATGAAAATGCTATGATTTCACTGAAAGACCTGCTTTCGGCCAGAATTACTATGGATGGATGGATATATATGTATGTATATATATATATATATATATATATATATATATATTATAGAGGAAGTTCGGATAATGTGGATCCTTCGGTTTGAGTGTACCCTGTTAATATCTTCTTTAATTGGTGCTGCCCTCGAACAGAAAATATTTAAACTTCTTCCTCTCATCAACTTTGACGTGTTCATGGCCAGTTTTTATTCTTTGTGCGAAGAAGGGTTTATTTGTAGTATTTATGAAAATTATCATTTTAAAAGTTGTTCAAGCTAAGAATTAATTGTTAATTTGTGGTATTAAATATTACAAATGTTTCAAAAGGTCCTAAATATATTATACGATGTAGATGCTGTTTTAATATACTAGCGAATTTGGTTTGATATTATATATGACGCGGCACGACGACTGTATAAAGTAATTTAACATAACAAAGGAATTCGGATATATTCCTATAGTGTAGTTGAAAAAGTTGTAAAATGTGTAATAGTTGCAGATATTTTTATTGTACTGTTAATGTGGATCCTCCCCGAAGCGGTTAAAGTGGACCTGGGTCCACTTTACACGAATACGTATATTTTATAAATGAGGATGCTACCTATAAAAACCATGCACTTAATTAATTTTAGTCCCTCGCCGTAGCCGAGTGGTTAATGCAAGAACCCTTGGCGCAGAGCTACGGGACCTGCGCTGGTTCGAGTCCCCATGAGGGCAGATATTTTCTCATGGAATCTCGGCCAGTATGGGACCGGTGTACACTGAAGCAGAATCTTTCACTCCGACTCCTAGATTAATAAATTAATTAGGACGTATTATTATCATATTAAATGTATAGGACGAAATAATCGTCGCAAGTATATGAAACTTATATGAAATCGAACCGTGAGAACACGAGGATTTTGATTTTCATATAATTGAATTAAAATAAATTGAATCAAACTAAGTTGATACAATTAGGAATAAACGATCAGTTAGTAATTAAGGAAACCATTAACAAGTACATGGTACCGCTTTTGTTAAGCGACAGGCCCTTGATGCGGCTACAAAAGAGTTAAAATTCAAGAAAACTTATTTTACTAGCGGATTACTGGACATTTCTTTGTGGACCAGTAATCCAAGATCTTAAACTGAGCTTCGCTGACAGGTCATTAACAAAGCATGATTTATGGCTGGGGAACTACAGAGTCGAGTAAACAACCCAGTATGACGAAATCGACAACCCGCGAGGACGCGAAACCTAGCAAACGGCGGGAAAAGGCCACTGACCCAAAGGAGTGTCCTACAGGGAACATGGTGGATCCTTGTCCAATGGAAAGACGGCGATTCCTCCTTTGGTACTAAGGAATCGTTGTCGACCAATATAATAAAGTGTTGTATCGCGACAAGGTAATGATCTCATGACGACACGATGCCAGAGAGAGGGTAGCGAAGTGTACCTTATACCAACAATAATTATATTAAGTTAGTTATAGTTCGGCAGTTTTTAGTCCAGCATTCTGAGTTGTAGTTCAGCATTCTGAGTTTAGCGTTTAGAGTTCAGCGTTTTGAGTCCGACGGAACTCACCAAGACGGGAGTCGGGACAGACGCACCGGCATGGCGATCAATTAATAAACTACAAACCTAACTTCACTTATAATTTGTTCAGTCGAGACTCCAACTTGAGTTCTAAATGCGTCACTGCGGTCAATACCTTGTCCGACATCAAATGTGTCTGCAATCTCACATGTATAGTGTCCATCAATTAATAAAATATTTTTATTAAACTTCATCTCGCGTAGTCTTGCGCCGGCCAGCTCCTTGCTTATCCCTGAGAAAGAACCTCAACTCTACCGATTACCAATCTGAGCAACCTAAGATCTCATACACGGAGATATCCTTTCGGTAATCCTAGCGCCAACATCCTTTACTAACCATTCAACCCTACGAATACCCCCCTCGTAAATGGCCCATCAACGTGGTGCGCTCGAATATTCGTCTAAGTATTGGTGATAACATATCGAAACACCAAGAACGTACCGACGAGAAATCATCCCACTAAGGCAAGAGATCCTGGACTGTGAAGCAGATGAATGGACCTGGAAGCTGACCTGGAGGACAAGGGACGAGCAGACAACCCCGGAGAGATGGCAGAATAACAGTAAGAGCAAAAGACCAGCAAAAGGTAGAAATACATATTTTCTTTTAAATACTCGTGTGAAATTCTAAATTAGAACAAAAGGAAAGGAATCAAAAATAAATAAAATGGAGGATAAGGGAAACTCAACCAATGGCCCTATAAAATATATGAAATGATAATGTTAAGATTAGAGGCAATGGACGAAGTTGGAAACAGGAATTAGAGGCGACTGAGAGGAGTTGGAAACAGGATTTAGAAGCGGTGAAGAGAAATAGCAAAAATTATTTAGAGGCGTTTAGAGAAACATTAAGGGATGAGATGAGAAAAGATAGAGAGATGTTAGGGGCAAAAAATAGATGATCAGTAGCGAATATGGGAATAAAGGTAAACAAAACGGATGAAAACCCTAAAGACTTAGAGGAAACAAAACAGGTTAGCAGGAATCAGTAACAGAATACATGAGGAAATTAGAACTGTAGGAGTAGAAATAAATAAATCAACGAGTGATCAAACAGAAGAAATCATTAGGGATCAGGGGAAAATACCTAAAGACGTGTTAATGAAACGTAAAGTAATAATTGAAAATACTGAGTGTAAATGTGTGCATGTTTCTAATTGTAAACTGTCGGAACAAGATACACCAGATATGAAAGATCTTTTTGTAGCCGGTAGAGATATTGCAAATAATCGAGCGTGAAACTTGAAACGCAGGTAGCTCGCAGAAGACATTTGAAAAGTAGATGTTCATTTAACAATTACTTAAAGTTTTTGACATATTTGAAAGATCCGAAGTCAGATGTATCTTGGTTCGGTGTATGCGGGTTAGAACAAAGAACCCAAGTATTTGCAAAACAGATTTTTACAAATAAATGGGTTACAAGCGTACCTTCCGAGCAAATTGCTAATAGCCAAATAAATGTAGCCACAAGGCGAAAAATTAGGCGCGATTACGATATGAGTAGCGCGAAGTCATCGCAACCATACCGCACAGTGATAATGGATAAAAGCGCGAATAATCTGTTTAACTTTGACAAGAGGTTGGCCATCATGGATAACCATAACACATTTATAATACAATCTATATTTGCTCAGTAAAGGGACAATAAATGCATGAACCAGTATGTAATCGAACCCAGGACTAATTGATCAAAGAAAATAGCTATAGTGTAAATTAATAGAGAATATTAAATAATTGTTGAAGTAAGAAAGTCACAAGAGTAATCTTGCATATTAAGAAAATAATAACTAAATGAGAATACCGACAGATTGTGTATTTCAAATTCAATTAAAACTCAATTCAAAAGATGGCGAGATAAGGGCAGATTTTATCTTGCTCATTAATGATAATACAAGGAAGAATGTCAATTATTAATTATTAATTAAGAGATTTTCTTTATATATTTTTTTGAAGACAAATGATGGTAAATAATTTGTCCATACTAATCTTACAGCAATAATGATGAATGATAGATGTAGGAATTTTCAAATGGAACTGGGTTAGATTTTCATTTAATTTTGGAATTTATAAGCAACATGGACCTGTGTAATTAAAAATCATGAGTAATTACTGATAAATATTATGAATACAATAACGCTGACTATGGTGATAACAATCATAACATATAAAGATTAACCTTTCATTAAATAATTTTAAATAACATGAACTCCAATGATGAGAATGATTTACATTTTTTATATATACATTTAAATAAATATTTCTTTAAACGCTCCACATGCGGACTCCATAAAATCCATAACGTATTATACTAATTTGGATAAAAGCGATTTTATTTTACGCTAAAGTTTATTATGATTACATAAAAATGTACTTGATTATAAAAATAAAAGACACCTAAGGCATTAATGGAATTGATGAGATGTTGAAGCATGATTTGTCTTAATGACGATCAATTAGCTAATGAACCAAATGCACGAATTTTAGTATGTGTTGAATTACATACAGAGTGATATTATTGAGAAATCGACTAGGATAACATAGGACCTCAGTACGATTATTCTTTTGTTTTGTATACGTAAGCCAGTGGACTTCGTATATTTTCTTTGTGTCTAGTATACACATATTTAGGGCAGTAGTACCCTCAGCGACGAAATATTTGTTTATACGTAAGCTAACGGAGACTTCGTATATTGTCTTTGTGTCTAGTATACACATATTTAGGGCAGTAGTACCCTCAGCGACGAAATATTTGTTTATACGTAAGCTAACGGAGACTTCGTATATTGTCTTTGTGTCTAGTATACACATATTTAGGGCAGTAGTACCCTCAGCGACGAAATATTTGTTTATACGTAAGCTAACGGAGACTTCGTATATTGTCTTTGTGTCTAGTATACACATATTTAGGGCAGTAGTACCCTCAGCGACGAAATATTTGTTTATACGTAAGCTAACGGAGACTTCGTATATTGTCTTTGTGTCTAGTATACACATATTTAGGGCAGTAGTACCCTCAGCGACGAAATATTTGTTTATACGTAAGCTAACGGAGACTTCGTATATTGTCTTTGTGTCTAGTATACACATATTTAGGGCAGTAGTACCCTCAGCGACGAAATATTTGTTTATACGTAAGCTAACGGAGACTTCGTATATTGTCTTTGTGTCTAGTATACACATATTTAGGGCAGTTAGTACCCTCAGCGACGAAATATTTGTTTATACGTAAGCTAACGGAGACTTCGTATTTGTCTTTGTGTCTAGTATACACATATTTAGGGCAGTAGAACCCTCAGCGACGAGATATTTGTTTATACGTAAGCTAACGGAGACTTCGTATATTGTCTTTGTGTCTAGTATACACATATTTAGGGCAGTAGTACCCTCAGCGACGAAATATTTGTTTATACGTAAGCTAACGGAGACTTCGTATATTGTCTTTGTGTCTAGTATACACATATTTAGGGCAGTAGTACCCTCAGCGACGAGATATTTGTTTATACGTAAGCTAACGGAGACTTCGTATATTGTCTTTGTGTCTAGTATACACATATTTAGGGCAGTAGTACCCTCAGCGACGAAATATTTGTTTATACGTAAGCTAACGGAGACTTCGTATATTGTCTTTGTGTCTAGTATACACATATTTAGGGCAGTAGTACCCTCAGCGACGAAATATTTGTTTATACGTAAGCTAACGGAGACTTCGTATATTGTCTTTGTGTCTAGTATACACATATTTAGGGCAGTAGTACCCTCAGCGACGAAATATTTGTTTATACGTAAGCTAACGGAGACTTCGTATATTGGTCTTTGTGTCTAGTATACACATATTTAGGGCAGTAGTATAGTACCCTCAGCGACGAAATATTTGTTTATACGTAAGCTAACGGAGACTTCGTATATTGTCTTTGTGTCTAGTATACACATATTTAGGGCAGTAGTACCCTCAGCGACGAAATATTTGTTTATACGTAAGCTAACGGAGACTTCGTATATTGTCTTTGTGTCTAGTATACACATATTTAGGGCAGTAGTACCCTCAGCGACGAAATATTTGTTTATACGTAAGCTAACGGAGACTTCGTATATTGTCTTTGTGTCTAGTATACACATATTTAGGGCAGTAGTACCCTCAGCGACGAATATTTGTTATACGTAAGCTAAACGGAGACTTCGTATATTGTCTTTGTGTCTAGTATACACATATTTAGGGCAGTAGTACCCTCAGCGACGAAATATTTGTTTATACGTAAGCTAACGGAGACTTCGTATATTGTCTTTGTGTCTAGTATACACATATTTAGGGCAGTAGTACCCTCAGCGACGAAATATTTGTTTATACGTAAGCTAACGGAGACTTCGTATATTGTCTTTGTGTCTAGTATACACATATTTAGGGCAGTAGTACCCTCAGCGACGAAATATTTGTTTATACGTAAGCTAACGGAGACTTCGTATATTGTCTTTGTGTCTAGTATACACATATTTAGGGCAGTAGTACCCTCAGCGACGAAATATTTGTTTATACGTAAGCTAACGGAGACTTCGTATATTGTCTTTGTGTCTAGTATACACATATTTAGGGCAGTAGTACCCTCAGCGACGAAATATTTGTTTATACGTAAGCTAACGGAGACTTCGTATATTGTCTTTGTGTCTAGTATACACATATTTAGGGCAGTAGTACCCTCAGCGACGAAATATTGTTTATACGTAAGCTAACGGAGACTTCGTATATTGTCTTTGTGTCTAGTATAACACATATTTAGGGCAGTAGAACCCTCAGCGACGAGATATTTGTTTATACGTAAGCTAACGGAGACTTCGTATATTGTCTTTGTGTCTAGTATACACATATTTAGGGCAGTAGTACCCTCAGCGACGAAATATTTGTTTATACGTAAGCTAACGGAGACTTCGTATATTGTCTTTGTGTCTAGTATACACATATTTAGGGCAGTAGTACCCTCAGCGACGAGATATTTGTTTATACGTAAGCTAACGGAGACTTCGTATATTGTCTTTGTGTCTAGTATACACATATTTAGGGCAGTAGAACCCTCAGCGACGAGATATTTGTTTATACGTAAGCTAACGGAGACTTCGTATATTGTCTTTGTGTCTAGTATACACATATTTAGGGCAGTAGTACCCTCAGCGACGAAATATTTGTTTATACGTAAGCTAACGGAGACTTCGTATATTGTCTTTGTGTCTAGTATACACATATTTAGGGCAGTAGAACCCTCAGCGACGAGATATTTGTTTATACGTAAGCTAACGGAGACTTCGTATATTGTCTTTGTGTCTAGTATACACATATTTAGGGCAGTAGTACCCTCAGCGACGAAATATTTGTTTATACGTAAGCTAACGGAGACTTCGTATATTGTCTTTGTGTCTAGTATACACATATTTAGGGCAGTAGAACCCTCAGCGACGAGATATTTGTTTATACGTAAGCTAACGGAGACTTCGTATATTGTCTTTGTGTCTAGTATACACATATTTAGGGCAGTAGAACCCTCAGCGACGAGATATTTGTTTATACGTAAGGTAATGGAAACTTCGTATAATTTTCTTTATGTGTTGTATACACGAATTTTAGGGCAGTAGAACCCTCAGCGACAAGATATGTTTTATGATGTATGAAAGAAAATGATCGACGATTATAATTTGTTTTATGACTCTGTATTTTATGAATAATTTGTGCAAACCAGATAATGTGTTAATTGACAAAAATAAAGCGAGATTTGCTTTGATTAATTGGAAAGACTAAAGATGCCTAAATGTTATTTAAATAAAAGATTGAGTATAATAATTTATCAAAATAATGATTAAATATCCACATCAAGAACGCGTAAATAAGAACGCCTATAAACATCAAATGAATTTTAACGCTAGGAGCGGCAAATACAAATATAAAAATAATCAAGCTAACCATAATTATGCAACATTTTTCATTTTATAGATAATTAATGAAGTAATTATTATTGTTTGATAAGCATAATAATATTTGACAAAGAATACATATAATAAATGCTAATGGCAATTCTAATGTAATACTATGAATTTACGTAACGATTATTAAAATGAAAGGGCATATAAAAATTGTTTTATCTACGACCCATGTAGGAAAACAGGTCCATATATATATAAATATTTATTTGATCATGTTATCTTTATTAATTAATTTTTTGAAATTTATTGAACGCGATTTTTGCAAAAGAAAATACTGGTTCATAGCATAGACAAAAGACGTTCAAACCTGCATATCGGTGAACATGTCTAAATAGTTGTAAATTACCTCATTTTTTTTGGGATAAGAATTGCGTGTGAAGTGATTTTAATACCCAGTTAAGAATCCCATTATTTGCGTGTGCAAACACGACTGTGATTTGACACTATTAGTTTTAAATTGTTGTACAAGCAGGTAGATTTTTTACAAATTGTCACTATTGACAAGAAGCCGGTAAGAATGGTAAATTTACAAGATAATGTTTTTGTTATGTCAACATATGTTTTGAATTTATTTATGTGCACCACGTTTCCACCAAGACCCGACAATATCTATAGGCGAGATTTACATATTTAATAAAATTTACGGCAGCATAAATTGATTATCAATTATATATGGCAGTTGAAGCAGACTCTTTCACTCCGACTTCTCGATCAATAAATTAGAATAAATTAAATTGATTAGACGTACCATTATATATCACGCTAAATGTATAAAGGACGAAATAATAACCGCAAGTATATGAAACTTATATGGAATCTAACCGTGAGAACACGATGATTTTGATTTGTATCTAAATTGAATTAAAATAAATTGAATCAAACTAGTTTGCTACAAGTAGGAATAAACGCGTAGTTAATAATTAAGGAAACCATTTTACCAAGTACATAATTGTACCTGCGCGTTGTTAAGCGACAGGCCCTTGATTCGGCTACAAAAGAGTTAAAATTCAAGAAAACTTATTTTACTAGCGGATTACTGGACATTTCTTTGTGGACCAGTAATCCAAGAGCTTAAACTGAGCTTCGCTGACAGGTCATTAACAAGGCATGATTTATGGCTGGGGAACTACAGCGTCGAGTAAACAACCCAGTATGACGAAATCGACAACCCGCGAAGACGCGAAGCCTAGCAAACAGGCGGGAAAAGGCCACTGACCCAAAGGAGTGTCCTACAGGGAACATGGTGGATCCTTATCCAATGGAAAGACGGCGATTCCTTCTTTGGGACTAAGGAATCGTTGTCAACCAATATAATAAAGTGTTGTATCGCGACAAGGTAATGATCTCATGACGACACGATGCCAGAGAGAGGGTAGCGAAGTGTACCTTATACCAACAATAATTATATTAAGTTAGTTATAGTTCGGCAGTTTTTAGTCCAGCATTCTGAGTTGTAGTTCAGCATTCTGAGTTTAGCGTTTAGAGTTCAGCGTTTTGAGTCCGGCGGAACTCACCGAGACGGGAGTCGGGACAGACTCACCGGCATGGCGATCAATTAACTAACTACAAACCTAACTTCACTTATAATTTGTTCATTCGAGACTCCAACTTGAGTTCTAAATGCGTCACTGCGGTCAATACCTTGTCCGACATCAAATGTGTCTGCAATCTCACATGTATAGTGTCCATCAATTAATAAAATATTTTTATTAAACTTCATCTCGCGTAGTCTTGCGCCGGCCAGCTCTTTGCTTATCCCTGAGAAAGAACCTCAACTCTACCGATTACCAATCTGAGCAACCTAAGATCTCATACACGGAGATATCCTTTCGGTAATCCTAGCGCCAACATCCTTTACTAACCATTCAACCCTACGAATACCCTATCGTAACACCCAGTATCGTAAGCCATTTGGGTAGCTACAATAAGTAGCGACTCCAGGATGAGAAGACCAGCTATAACGGCTGGGCGACCCGACATGCTGACCACATGTCATCGCTACACTGGCTAGACGATCGTCTACCTGTGTGATTAACACATGTGGATGTGAGGCCAGCAGCCGGATGGTAGCCCAAGGGCCTTATAGGCCTGTCGCGGTTGGAGTTTTTTAATTAATTTTATTTAATATTCTTTTAATTTTACTAAACCCAAAGATCGTCGCTTCTGTAGTTGAGTGACGTGTGAATGTTATAATCAACAATAATTTTTCAAAACATTAAATAAATGTCAACTCTTTAATTACGATCAGCCATAAACATTTTCAGATTAATCTGTGTCTGCCTGTATAAATTAATAGAGTAAATAACTTAAAAATATATTAAAAGCTAAGGTGGACTCTGGGGTTCACTTTACCCGAATATGGAGGTTAAAGTGGACCTGTCATATTATAAAAAAGTTTATAAATGATGAAGATGTTTCCATATTTGAATAAAACAACAATGATATTTTATAGTTATAACACTAATAATAATTACTGTAAATAAATAAAATTCAACTCCCTTAATTAAAACAAGAAAAACAACAAATTCAAAATAGGGATCTACCCGAGGTTTCTATATATATAGGGTAAAGGGACCGGATATCAGAACCTTTTATAAATGGGATACAGTTTGAAATTTAAGAGACACATCGACTTCATTTTCGCATGATGTTTTTACATATTTACCACAATAACAATTACATGAGCATGAAATTAATAATTTCGAAATAAAAAATAATACATAAAAAAGACTAACTGATTGCTAAAATACAGTAAAAAAATATGGGCTTCTAATATGAGGCCCATTATAAATGCTGTCGCTTAGTTTCATTTAGTTCAAATCATCACTTTTTCTTTGTGCCCGTTGGTCACACAAACAAACCATCGGCTATACAGTCTTCTGGAAAGATTTTAAGTATTGTCTTCATGCCTTGCCATATTTGTCCTGCGAGTAGAAACAAGCACTCCGTATCACTATCATCATTGTCGTCAGAAGTGCTGAAAATGCTGAATCTTCAGATTCTTCAAGAACTGACTGCTGACATATTTTTACAGCTTCCTTATCTTTATGAACATTTTGATTTCCTGTTTTCTGGCACGATTTTACTCGCACTGAATAATATTTTTTATTTAATCCGAAATTTGTGGATGTTTCCAGTGATTCATTTAATTTATCCTTAAAATCCACTCCGTACAAGGACAAATTAATTGAAGCATTGAAAAGGCAAAGCCTCTCATCCACTTTTTGCCAGCTGATTTTTATCTTCTGAGGAAGGATGTTTTAAGGCCATTTCTAATGGCTATTTGGAATGCTAGTCTTTTTTTATATGTTTTCTTCGGAGTCCATAGTATCTAGAGTCCACTTGTATAAAATAATTGACAAGTTTTATCTCTTCTTTCCGTTATTATAATTAGTTTTCTGCCTAAATTAATTTTTTCCAATTCTTCTGGTCTCTTCTCTTCTCTTCTCTTCCAAAGTACTTTGCTGCATATTTGTATCCCATCTCGTTCGATCCAACACTGTGAACAGGACAAATATTATAATATTTATACATAGTTTCAATTAGAACACGTAACTAAGAGCAAAAAAATATTGTGGTTAATAACCTGTTAACGTGCCTTGAACAGAAATGTTCCTAATATGAGACCCTATCTCATATTAGGAAACCACTGTAGATCTCATATGGGGAACCTTTCAATGGCGGATAAGAAGGACGATTTCAAGGTTAAGTCCTAAGTAAAAATAAATCTAAAGTAATGCAAAATAACATTCATTCAATAACTTGTAAACAATAAATATAAAAAAACAAATTTCATCTACATTAATACCCATATTTAGAGAAGAATCCATCAGCTAAAAAAAACTCACACACACCTTTTTTTACCTCCCAACAACTGCAAGAAGAGCACAAACGTAAGGAATGTCATAAAATGACAGGTAGCGATATTTCCTAGTATTGCTTGCAGTTGGCAGTACTTAATTGCTGAGTTAGACTAGGATCTCATGTTAGAGAAGGGTCTCATAATTCGTTACTTTACCTTACACACACACACACACACACACACACACACACACACACACACACACACACACACACACACACACACACACACACACACACACACACACACACACACACACACACACACAACACACCACATATATATTATATATATATATATATATATATATATCCCTCCATGGTATCTTTACCTTGTCGTGGTGGAGTGGCTTGCGTGCTTAAATGATCCTGAGAGCTATGCCGGCGGTAGCATTGCTGCCGATAGGGTTACCCATGCCGGACTGGTCGAAAGTGATAAGCCAGACGAAAAAAGTACCTTGGTCGAAAGAGAGACGATCTTTTCACCGTAAAAATACAACCGTCAAGAAATGCGGACATGGGTTCAACTGGGGTAAAATTTTCCGGAGGTCAAATAGTCCCCCATTCGGATCTCCGGGCGGGGACTACTTCAGGGAACCCATGCTAAAGGCTCAAACACAGGGACATGTTCCTAGGAACATGGAATGTTAGGACTTTATACAATAGCGGGGCACTAGAGATATTAACGCGGGAACTAGATAAATCACCCTTGGATATAGTCGCTTTGCAGGAAGTTAGGTGGCCAGGAGTAGGTAGTCAGGAATCAGGAAGCTTTGCAATATACTATGGGGGTGTAGAAAGACCTGCATTTGGAACGGGTTTTTTAGTCAGAAGGAGGATCCTATCCGCTATCCGAGATATTAAGTTTGTTAGTGATAGGATATCATACATAATTCTAAAGGGTAAACGACATGATTTTATAATTGTAAATGTACATGCCCCCACAGAAGATAAAGATGACAAGATGAAGGATGAGTTCTATGAAGAATTAGAATGCTTATTTGATAGCCTTTCACGATATCATATGAAAATTGTCTTAGGAAATTTTAATGCAAAAGTGGGGCGGGAAGATATTCAAACCAACAATAGACAAATTCAGTCTTCATGAAGATAGTAACGACAACGGGGTTAGATTAGTCACATCAGCCACATCAAAGAATCTGATTCTTAAGAGCACAACATTTCAGCATAAGGATATTCATAAATACACCTGGACGTCCCCAGATGGAGAAACTCGGAACCAGATAGATCATGTATTGGTGGATAAACGCTGGCACAGTAGCATCATTGATGTTAGATCAGTTAGAGGGACAGACTGCAATTCGGATCATCATCCGGTCAGAGTAAAAATCAGACAACGGCTATCGCTTATGAGAGGAACAAACGCTAAAGATGATTCTGTAAAACGTGAATTAAAAAACTTGAAAAATGATGAAATGCGGCAAGAATACCAAATCAAAATTGCTAATATATTTGAAGTACTGGAATCTTCAGATGACAATGTAGCAAACGAAGAAGAAACTGATATAAATAAAGAATGGGAGGCTATAAGAGATACTATTAAATTGTCAGCATCAGAAAGCATTGGTTGTTTAAAAAAAGAGGCAAAACAAGAAATGGTTTGATGAGGAATGTGCCGACATTGTAAAGAAAAGAAAGCAAGCAAAAATGAAATGGTTACATGGGCCAAATCAGGTAAATTTCGAGCAATTGGGTAGTGTCAGACGGAAAACCACAAGGTTACTAAAGAGTAAAAAGAGGGAATATCTGAGAGAGAAGATTAATGATCCTGAAATGAATGCCAAAAATAGGAACATTAGAGAATTTTATCAGGGAAGCAGGATAGAGAAGAAAGAGTTTCAGGCTAGAACAAATATAATTAGGAATGAAAATCGGGATATGATTGCAGATTTCAGGAGTATATTAAATAGATGGAAAATTTACTTTAATTAATTATTAAATGTACATACAGAACAGGATATAGAAGAGGATAATTTTTAGACAGCACAAATGTTAATCGTAGAACCAAGTGCATTAGAGGTTGAAATGGCGATTGAAAAATTGAAGCTGTATAAAGCATCAGGCTCAGATGAGATCCCAGAAAAACTGATAAAATCAGGTGGAGAAAAATTGATGGACTAGGTACGCCAGTTGCTTAATATGATTTGGGATAAAAAAAACTCTTCCAGATGAATGGAAAGAATCAATTATCATACCAATTTATAAGAAAGGAGATAAAACTGATTGCAACAACTATAAGGGCATCTCATTATTTTCAATTTCGTACAAAATTCTTACAAATATATTAGTAAGCAGACTTACTCCTTATATTGATGAGATTCTAGGAGATCATCAATGTGGATTTAGAAGAAACAGGTCTACAACGGATCAGATTTTTAGCTTAAGACAGATTTTAGAAAGAAATGGGAATATAATGGCACTGTACATCAACTATACGTAGACTTAAAAAAAAGCATATGATTCAATTAAGAGGGAGAAGTTACGTATGTAGTATCCTGCTGGAGTTCGGAATTCCTAAAAAGTTAGTTAGACTTATTCGAAAGTGTCTAAATGGCTCAACGAGTAGGGTGCGTGTAGGCAAACAGTTTTCGGATACTTTTGAAATCCAGAATGGGTTGAAGCAAGGAGATGCACTATCTCCTCTACTATTTAATTTTGTACTAGAGCATGCCATCAAATCTTTAGAGAATGAGGAAGGCTTACAACTCAATGGTATTAATAAGCTGTTAGTTTATGCTGATGATGTAATACTACTGGCCGATAGCTAGGAGATACTAAAGGCCAACACGCACACACTACTGAGTAACAGTAAGAAATTTGGGCCTGAAAGTAAATATCAATAAAACTAAATATATGGTCACACCTAAAAATACATTATATAATGAAAATGAACAGCTAATGACAAATGAGGGAAATTTTGAGGAAGTGGCTGAATTCAAATACCTAGGAACAATAATCACAAACAGGAATGAGATGCACAAAGAAATTAAACATAGGCTCAATTCTGGAAATGCATGTTATTATGCATTACAGAGACTCTTGACTTCCCAACTCCTTTCAAAAAATGTTAAACTGAAAATATATAAAACTATTATTCTACCAGATATATTATATGGATGTGAAACATGGGCTCTTACTTTAAGGCAGGAAAGGAGATTACAAGTATTTGAGAATAAAGTTCTTAGGGAAATCTTTGGACCAAAGAGAGATGATCAGAGAGGTGAATGGAGAAGCCTGCTTAATAGTGAATTAGATGGTCTTTAAAGGAAGCCAGATATATTGAGAACAGTTAAGTCTCGTAGACTGCGATGGGCAGAACATGTGGCACGAATGGGAATGAAAGACGTGCATGGAAGATTCTTGTAGGAAAACCAGAGGGAAAACGCCCAGTTGGTAGACCAAGAATGAGGTGGGAGAATAACATTAACTATGATTTGAGAGAAGTAGATTATACAGCGGATGATTGGAGAACATTAGCTCAGGAAAGGGGTATATTGAGAGCCTATGTCCGCGCGGCCATGAACCTACGGTTTCGATAGTTCCAGTGAGTTAGTTGAGTTATGTATACAGGGTGTATAAAAAAGGATGGCGCAAACTTACACGGTTGAAAGTACACGATAATAGAAGCAACTATGTTCCAGTAAACATGGGTCCGCAAACGGGCCATTTGCGAGATAATTACGAATGCATGGTTACAAGCCGCCACTGACTTCACTCTAAACACCGTCTTATTTAGTACAAATTAATTTGAATTTAGACTTTACTATTAATTTTTCATCTCATTTAGTTCACATTTCACAGTTCACTTCACTTATGGGTTACCTGTTAAAGGAAGTGTTCGAAATGTCTTCCTTGCATCTGGATGCAATACTGTGCTCGTCTCTGCAATGAATGTTGAATTCTTTCGAAAACCCCTGGATCATTTCTGAATTCTTGACAAGCGTGTACAACTCTCTGCTCCAGTTCTTCAACCGTGTTAACGGGTGTGCTGTACACTTCGCTTTTGAGGTAACCCCAGACACAAAAATCCAAATGATTTAGATCATGTGATTTTTGAGGCCAAGGTACAGATCCGCCTCGACCTATCCATCTTTGGCCGTGTCTGCGCGTTAGATACCGTCTCACAGCAGCAGGAAAATGTGCCGGAGCTCCATCATGCATGTACCACAAACTCCGACGTTGTTGAAGGGGAACATCCTCAAGCAATCCTGGAAGATGATGCCGCAGAAACCTAAGGTACCACCGTCCATTAAGTTTTCGTGGAAGAATGTGTAGCCCAATGAGATGATCACCTAGTATCCCTAATCACACATTGAGTGAGAAACGGTGCTGATGTGGTGACTCATGTGGGTTTATTTCACACCAAAAATGTGTATTATGATAATTAAAAACACCATCGCGTGTGAATCCTGCTTCGTCTGTAAATAAAATTTTACATGCGAAACGAGGGTTGACTACAGTCTGTTGTTGCATCCACTGACAAAACATCACTCTAGGAACAAAGTCCGCATCATTGAGACATTAAATCGTTGGAGGTGGTAAGGGTACAATAAATTGCGCTGTAAAATTCTCCATACACTACTGTGGCTTAGTACAGGCACTTGTGTGGTAATTCTTCTTGTCGAGGTTCCTTCCAACACCATATTCTCAACCTCAGGCGTAATACGAGCAGGCCTACCTACTGCTCTGCCATGTGCAAAACACCCATTTTCTCTCTGGCGCTGATGAACCCATGTAAATGTACGACTTTCGGGGTGTCTTCGATCAGGATATGTTTCTTGGTACAAGCGTGCAACCTCCCGTGCATTGCCATTAGCCCTACCATACATGAAATGCATATCCGCATACCCTTCGTTACCGTAAGGTTCGATTGTAACTACAACACAGCACAAGTGGCACTCCTCAGGCTAAACTGATACCTTTTGAGACTGTGTACCGTCCTGTACGTTGTGCGTGTATGGTTTGATTACAACTCCACCTCTCGGCAATGTTTAGTTTTGTAAACAAAGAACATAGGACGGCTTCAAGTGTGTAAGGAGTAAACCGTACGATGTTACAAACAATGACGTCGGTGGCGACTTGTAACCATACATTCGTAATTATCTCGCAAACGGTTCGTTTGCGGACCCATGTTTACTGGGACATTGTTGCTTCTATTATCGTGTACTTTCAACCATGTAAGTTTGCGCCATCCTTTTTGATACACCCTATATATATATATATATATATATATATATATATATGTTATAATTAAATCTTTAACATTGAGAAATGCAAGCTTAATATGGTATGATAAGAAAAACAAATGCCTGGACGGGATTCGAACCCGGATCTCTGAGTCTGTACCTCAGCGTGATATCCATTACACTACCAGGCGAATCCAATTCAAACACTTATTTTTCTTATATATGTATTATACTCTCCATTATTACTAGATGTCGCGAGAACACTGTCTTCACTGCCATCTAGTAGCTGACTATATCAAGTAAGCAAATTAAAGAGAATATTTATTTTACTTTATAGCAGTGACGCTTTATCGATGTTATAATTAAATCTTTAACATTGAGAAATGCAAGCTTAATATGGTATGATAAGAAAAATAAATGCCTGGACGGGATTCGAACCCGGATCTCTGAGTCTGTACCTCAGCGTGATATCCATTACACTACCAGGCGAATCCAATTCAAACACTTATTTTATACATATATAAGAAAAATAAGTGTTTGAATTGGATTCGCCTGGTAGTGTAATGGATATCACGCTGAGGTACAGACTCAGAGATCCGGGTTCGAATCCCGTCCAGGCATTTATTTTTCTTATGACACTTATTTTATACATATATAAGAAAAATAAGTGTTTGAATTGGATTCGCCTGGTAGTGTAATGGATATCACGCTGAGGTACAGACTCAGAGATCCGGGTTCGAATCCCGTCCAGGCATTTATTTTTCTTATCATACCATATTAAGCTTGCATTTCTCAATGTTAAAGATTTAATTATAACATCGATAAAGCGTCACTGCTATAAAGTAAAATAAATATTCTCTTTAATTTGCTTACTTGATATAGTCAGCTACTAGATGGCAGTGAAGACAGTGTTCTCGCGACATCTAGTAATAATGGAGAGTATAATACATATATAAGAAAAAATAAGTGTTTGAATTGGATTCGCCTGGTAGTGTAATGGATATCACGCTGAGGTACAGACTCAGAGATCCGGGTTCGAATCCCGTCCAGGCATTTATTTTTCTTATCATACCATATATATATATATATATATAAGCTACCACACCTAAATATAATTACCTAGTAAAGCTGCAAAGCATAGCATGGAAATGCTATGATTGCAGTGAAAGACCTGCTCTCGGGCAGAATTACTATATATATATATATATATATATATACTTTCACTGCAATAATTGCATTTTCATGTTATGCTTGCAGCTTTACTAGGGAATTATAGGTGTGGTAGCTTCCGTTGCTTTCCACACCGGTGAAGGATGATGATGATGATGATGATGGCCATATGATTTCGGGGACCGTTTGGGCCTTAAAATTTTCTTGACGTTTGTCTTAAAGGTGAGGAAAAAACCCGATAAAAACCTCACCCAGAAAAACTGCCCTGACCGGGGTCGAACCCGGGCCCACTTCGTCACAAAGCAGCACGCTACTTCGAGACCACAGCGATGGACTTTATATATATATATATATATATGATTTACTCGTAATATTGATACACTCTCTGGTGCAATGTGACTTATGAAGTTGATTCCATTTATGAAATTTCGAAGTAACGAAGTTGAGTTTGTTTTCATGAAAATATTTTAGAAATAAATGTACAGTTCGTCATCCATTCTATCCAGTGTACTCCGAAAATGACTAAGATCATTATATATATATATATATATATATATATATATATATATATATGAGAATACATTTGTTAGGAAAATTCTTGGACCAAAGAGAGATAAAAGTACAGGCGAACGGAGTAAGCTACATAATAGCGAGCTACATGATCTTGATGGGAAATCATATATAATAAGAACAGTTAAGTCTCATAGACTGTAATGGACCGGACCTATGACAGTAGTGGGGAATGAAAGAGGGGCTTGGAAACTCATTTTAGGAAAATCAGAGTGAAAGCGTCCAGCAGGTAAACCAGGAATGAGGTAGGAGAATAGCATTAACCATGTATTGAGGAGTATCGGACCAGCATGTTACCACCTGAGCCAGCACGGGGCGGACACTAATTTTGAGGGTTAATGACTGAATATTTTATCTCTGAAGAAACCTTCAAGTTCATTCGTCATTGCATGGATTAACCACTTGCTTATTCGGCAATTTCTCATAGTCGGTGTGCGTTTGGACTATTTATAATACGCAGGCGTTACTGTTAAACCCAATCTGTTTTCAGGTGAAAAAAGCAATTGAAGGGAAGCAAACTGAAAGAAAATGGGCAAGCATGATATGTTATTTGTAGACACGTGTCTAGCACGCGCGGCTGCCTTACTGGGACCCTAGGTTCGAATCCTGTAGGTTCCAGAGAGGTACTGGATGGTGGCCATACCGCGATATTTCGGGTTTTTTCAGGGTTCTCCCGTTTCCTGAATTTCATCCAACCAATATTCTCCATTACCCTTTCATGTTGTTTCATTCCTCATTCATTTTATGTCACAATTCATCTCATCTGATGTTAAGGAAAAAATGTTTTGTTGGCAATCTACAGATGTGGAAAATGTATGATTGCGGTGATCTAGTGGATGTCCACCAGGTTGTCGCCTCATGACTCTGAAACTAAACAATAAAAAAGGGCAGAAAGGGGCCAACGGGATGATTTTAGTTCTCTTGCGGCTACGGCCGAACCAAAAAATGGCGGTATGTATCAAGAAAGTGGAACCCGGTGTGGCGGACCTATGTGTAGAGGACAACCTGCAACTTATATAACCTTTTTGCGCGATAGTGCGTTTTGTCGTACTTACAGCAATGACGACCATGATCGAAAATTTAACTTCCAACATTTCGGGGTTACCAAGCTGAATAACTACACTGTTATAAAATAACTATACTGTAATATTAAATATTACAAACCATGTGTGGGAAGTAAAACCACTGCCTTCTATGTATACTACGTACAATGTAAATACAAAAAAAATATATCCAAAAGTTAGTGTTAATATACATTATACGAAACAAATCACTGCATTTTAAATGAACTGAATTGTATTTGAAACAATACAAAACAATAAATACGTACTTGCCGACATTTTATCACTGATTAGTGTCATAGCCTCCTGTAATTTCAACTAATAAACATTACTCACACTGTTAACGTTAGTCAATTGTTTATAATGAACACAAATATTTTCAACATATTATTTTACTATTATTTATTATTTTGAAAGCAACATCGTGCAAAAAATAATGTAGAACGTACGTTTGCGAAGTGTTTTACAGAATCTCGGAAATTAAAAACATCACTATCGCTCGGTTTTTAACCATTTTTCTCGCTTCTGTAAAAACCACTTCCCATCCTCGCATTGTAATATACTATTTTTTTAAGGTTTGGGAAGGTGAGAGCGCTGAATGGTAAGTGGTCCGTCGAATAGACTACCATTCCACGCATCTCCATAATCTACTGGGATCGAGTACACAGGGCAGCCTGCCCTCTCTGTCTGAATCAACAAACTAAATAGGCCTAACTACATTTGTGTTTCTGTTACCTATGTCTTTATAATCTTCATTATTTTTCGTTTTACTGTAACATGGTTTAAGATTAATATAGTGACTTGGACGTCCATAAATATTACGTAACAGTATAAGAATTTTTTTATTCAATGACCCAGGTTATCATTTCGAGATTCCTGATGTTCTCTCATGGCATTGGCGTATTTTTGTAACCCACGTCTGAGGTTGGGGCGCCTGGAAGGTGGAGTTACGGCTGCTCCCATGATATGATGGTTGATGATGATAGTGATGCGCCAGGAGAATCCTTAATCGCAAGCTTAATCCAAGGCGAATATGAATGATGATGATTATGATGGCCAGAGGATGTTCGGGCCTTAAAGTTTCCTCACATTTTCTTACAAGTAAGGAAAAACCCCTCACCCAGGAAACTTGTCCCGGCCGAGTATAGAATCCGGGCCCACTGGGTGACAAGGCAGCACGCTATCTCGAGACCACAGCGGTGGACATATTAGAATTATAAAAGATGAAAAATCTGAACTTTCTGAAATAATGAGAACCGCTGATCTTTTTGTTTTGACATGAACAAATCATGAGGTTTAAGGAAAAAAGAATATTGTCATATCAATAATAATGGTAATAATAATAATAATAATAATAATAATAATAATAATAATAATAATAATAATAAAAAAATGTATAAAATGTAAACCATCTCTGTATAATTCACCTCACTCGAATCATATTTAATTTTATTCTCCCACCTCATTCTTGGCCTTTCTATTGGCAGCTTCCTCTCTGATTTTCCTACAAGAATGTTCTATGCCCCTCTTTCATTCCCCATTCGTGCTACATGTCTTGCTCATCGCAGTCTACGAGACTTAACTGTTCTTATTACATGTGGCTTCCCATCAAGATCATATAGCTCACTATAATGTAGTATTTTCCATTCACCTGTTTGTTCGTCTTATTCTTAAAATTTCGTAATATTTTCTGCTCCCTTAAAGTATCCATATAACCGTTTCATATATTTTTAGTTTAACTTTTTTTTTGAGAGATTTTGGGACGACAAGAATCATCCCTGCAATCTATGATAGCGATTCCAGGGTTGAGCCTATGTTTAATTTTTATCTTTACCTCATTCATGTTTGTAATTATTGTTCATAGGTAATTGAATTCTCCCAGACAATCCAATTTTTTTCGTCATTAACTGTCCATTTCGGTTGTATAAGACCTAATATACTTCTGCATGCGATTGTATATTTAGTTTGGGGAATATATGCCACCATGCCACAAACATAATAACAAATTTAAAAAAAACCTGTAAGACATACAATTTATAATTGCATTATGTGAGTAATGAAATATGTATATAATTATGTAAATTTTTCCCAAACAATTTAAAAATGCTTAAAAGTAAAGTGAGAAGTTGATCTCAAACTAACCTAAAATCAACATAGCCTACTTGCAATGTAAAATATGTATTAGTCATTGCTCAGACAGTGTAGCCAACGTATCACTAAAAACCCGCTAACAAACAAGTGAACACTGAACTAATTTGGTGCACTAACTCGCCGATTTTCTCACCCTAACTTGCCCAAACTAACACTAACTTTCCCATCTAAAACTAACTGGCCCATTTCTCACCCTGACTTGCCAACTAATATTGGTGGACTATTGGTATAGCATCCACTTATATGTAAGAAGACATGTTGGCAATTGACTCTAGGGGAATATGTGTTATCACATTGGCCAACATGACGCTAAAACTCCTTGTTCTCCGATCGAATTTTCACAGGTGGCATGGTGGCATAGAATAGCCTTTATTTGTATTGATATTTACTTCCAGCTCCAGTTTCTTTATGCTTTTTAATAGAAGGTGTGTGTTGTCGTTTAGTATTACGTCCCTATCGAATAACTTTCTAATCTTCTTCTTCTTCTTCTTCTTCTTCTTCTTCTTCTTCGGCTTTCCCCCACTTACAAGTTTGTCGTTTTCAGTTTCCATTTATTTCTATCATACCAATCTCCATCTTCCAAATTCCTACCATTCATTATAGTTCTGACATAAGTTTTCCATTTCCATCTTGGTCTACCACGTTTATTTCTTCCAGGGGGTGACCATTGATATATTTTTTGGTCATCTTTCATTTTCCATTCTTTGTACATGTCCATACCATTTAAGAGATTGATTTTCAATCCTCTTAAAACAGATGTGGTGACATTCATTTCTTTCCAAAGGAATTCATTTCTTATTTTCTCCTGTCTTGTTTTTTGAAGGCTTCTTCTAAGATAAGCAAATTTAATAATAACTTTATTTTATTTTACCTGGCAGAGTTAAGCCCTTACAGCCTTGTCTGCCACTCAACCAGGTTTTAAAAAATACAAAAAAAAATAGTCTTACATCTAAGTTACAATATACATAAACAATTACATGTTATAAATACAATAAAATCAATATTTATAATGTATTTTGATTTACTCTAAAGTTAACGAATTAAATATATAATATGTACAAGATATTTAAAAAACGAGAAAAAATTATTAATGACATAGTATAAATTTAAATAAATAAAGAGAAATTAATGATTAGACAACAGGTAACTGTATAAGCGAGACTTAAAGAGGCTACTGTGAAAGAAGTAGAATAAGCCAGCTGTTCTAATTTTATTCTTTCGTAATTCCGTCAAAGACCGTTTCACTTCCATATGACAAAATATTCTGTCCTTTCTAATCTAAAAATCTAAATTAGAACATATTTTATCTAGTATATTGGCTTGTTTTACTGATGCCTGGAGTGAGTTATTTAAAAATGTAATGTGAAAATAGCTGGTGGTGCGTGTATAATACACGGTAGAGAGATTTAGTTTTGATGTTTGACGAGTGTGTTATATTGAATTAGAATGTTTGAGCAGGGTGGATTCGTTCCAGCCGGACAGCTTCTCTGCTCCAATTACATTATTTAAATTACAGTTCTGGGAGAAAGTCTTTCTCTGCACCTGTTCCACTTTATATTCAGATTCTGTGCCAGAATTCTATACAAACCCTCTTCAAAATACTCCCGATATATTTACAATTTACAGCTATTTCATAGCCACTATTTTTCCTCATTTTCATTCAACCTTAAAACATAAAACCTTAAAACCTACCGAGAATGAATATCCATACATTTAATTAACTTATATATTGTGTCAATTCAATTATGTTGCATTACTGGGACTCTTGTCGTCCCAACGTCTCTAAAAAATTAAATTGGAAATACATAAAACTATTATTCTCCCAGTTATCAACACTATTAAAATTTTCAAGTAGAATACAAAATGCAGAAATGACCTTTCTAAGAAGGACCAAAGGATGCAAAATATTGGACCTAACAAATGAAGAAATAAGACGAGAATTAGAAATATATTCAATAAATGGTAGAATTCAACAACATCGCGTCGGCTGGCAGCAGCATGTTCGGAGAATGGAAGAAACACGATTGCGCAAGATAGCATATCAGTATAAACCAAATGGATTAAGGGTTGTAGGAATACCTAGGAAGAGATGGAAGGAATCATTGTGAATTCGGAACAGGCGAATCGCCTAAACCTTGAACTGAAGAAGATGAAGAAGAAGAACTTTTAAAGCTCATATTAAAGCACCGTTGAGGTTATGTAATAAGATATTAAATATAAAATTGGTACCTGGTAAGTCAGTCGTCCTCAACTAAATTATTAAACTTCATCAAGTTATTCCAATATGGAGGCCTTTCGAAAACAATGTTTCATCTTCTGCATTTTAACTGGTACTGATGTTGTTGTATAAGTTGTACAACGGGTTTAAGTCTGCGGGTGTGTTCTCATTGAGTAGGTCTGTATTCTTCGCTTCTTTTAGAATTTTTATATCTTCAAGGATTCTCACGTTGTTGTTGTTATACTGATGTAGTACTGACATATTATTATCGATTTTGTCAAACTGATGACTCGTTTCTAGTATGTGTTTGGCAAAACTTGATTTGTATTAATAACAAAGAAAATAATTTAGTCGAGGACGACTGACTTACTACGTGTCAATTTTATATGTAATATCTTATATATGAGCCTTTTAAAGCCAAAGTGGTATAACTCCATTAAACATTATCTATCTATCTATCTATCTATGTAACAAAATTTTTCAACGCGATTTTCACCCACTTAAAATCATTGGATCGACTTGAAACTTTGTATACTTGTAAAGGATCCGTGACAATACAATAATTTCATATTTTTTTATCTAAAATCCTGGCCAGAATCATCAGAAAATAAATAAGTGTCTTTGTATCTATGTAACGGAATCTTTGAACACGATTTTCACCCACTTAGAAACATTGGATCGACTTGAAACTTTGTATACTTGTAAAGGGCTTGTGACAATACAATAATTTTATATTTTGTTTCTAAAATCCTGGCCAGAATCATCAGAAAATCAAAAAAATGAAAACTGGTATAGGCCTAATAGGTTGCGAACTTGTCGACTTTTTAGTCAATCGTTGTAGGTGCTCAGTTGGTAGAGCGGTGAAATCTAGTGGTGTATAATTTCAGTAATTCATAGGTCGCTGGTTCAAATGCGGCTGGGAGGATTTGTTTTAGAAGAGTATTACTTTTAGCTCATACTACAATAGTATCGAATTTAAAGATATTTACATTTTTATCTTATTCTGTAAAATATTAAAACTAAAAAATAAAAAATAAATAATAGTTTTAAAAAACTAAAACAACACGAACTAAAAACCGAACTAAAAAAATGAAAAATAATTTTAATTTTCAACACGCTTGGGATAAAATTAAAGTGGTCAACAAAAAAAAATAATTTCCAACACATATAGAATAAAACTAGAGTTATCTACAAAATGAAAATAATTTTACCATCAAAAGCGTGGGATGCTTTTTATGATTTTTACATTTTCTTCTTAGGGACTTTACTTTTGCCAATATATGTTTATTATCAAATATATTATTTGATATAGAGCACCCCACGCTTTTGATGGTAAAATTATTTTCTTTTTGTTGATAACTCTAGTTTTATTCTATATGTGTTGGAAATGATTTTTTTGTTGACCACTTTAATTTTATCCCAAGCGTGTTGGAAAATAAAATTATTTTTCATTTTTTTTAGTTCTGTTTTCTAATACAGCATGTAGTTTTAGTTTTTTAAAACTATTATTTATTTTGCCCTTATCCCCACTTTGTAAGTAATTTATAAGCACTTACGTAACTTACACCACTTGGCTTTACACAGATTGAGGGCATATTTCAAGAATGAACTTGCATAATCAACAAAAATAATATTTTTATTTTATTTAAATGGTCCACTGTTGTGGTCTCGAGGTAGTGTGCTGCCTTGTTACGTAGCGGTCCCGAGTTCGATCCCCGGTCAATACAAGTTTCCTGAATGATGATTTTTTCGGGTGTTTTCCTCATCTGTTAGACAAATGTCAGAAAACGTTAAGGCCCGAACGGTCCCCGAACATCATCTGGCGATAATTATCATCATTAACATATTCATTAGGTTTAGCTTGAAAAATGGAAGCTGATCAGACATATTTTCCTTGTAGAAGATTGTAAATGGATTGGATTTCCGATACTTAATCCAGTGCATCCTTAGCCATGAAACTGGATGGTTTTCTTCATCAAGCTTTCTCTTAGTAATGGTTCTTTAAATATTTTCTTAGCTAAAACTCTTCGCCAAACATCACAGTAAGACGGAGATGATTATTGTCCTTGATTTCGTGATAGCTTGAAATCAGTCAGAAGGGCAAATATCTATTGAGTCTTACTGTACAATTCAATTGAGCCAAAGTTTGAGTCGTTCGGAAGATTGGAATGACCACTGATCATAAACGTTTGATCAATGGTTTCAAAGTTGTTGTCTTCATTCAAAACTAGGCTCAATAAATCGAATGTCATTTCCCAGTTCCGGCTTTGTCCTGTGCATCTATCGCTTTCTAATACAACGTTGGTGCTCTACATTTTGTGTGTTTGTGGAATATACGTACAATTAGTAGCATGTCGTAATCATCACACTAGAACAAAAAAAGTAATTGGAGTTACGCCACTTTGGCTATCAATAGATAGATAGCACTGCTGACTCGATGAATTTCTGATGCCATTTGTGGAGCAGTTTGCGGATCTAGGAGTTACACGACTATTCCTGCGGGTAGTTTTACATATCCATAATTCATTTCTAGCACGAACGCAGATTTTTTTAAAAGTGGAGTTACACCACTTTGGCTTTAAAAGGTTCATATATATATATATATACATATATGGGTGTAAAAAGTGATCTCTTAATGTTATTTTACTTATTTATTCAGACTGGTGATGTTAAGATCGTGTGCCCTTCTCTTCCACTTACCAGGAAAAACATATGTTACGTTAGAATATAACAATTACAATTAACTCAAATATTAAATGATAAATGAAAAGTTGATCAATAAGGCAATAGCCTATCCATAAGATTAAATTCGATAACATAATGTTAATGATAATACAAATGAAGACTAAAACTAATAATAAAACGTGCACAAGCAATATACATTAAATTGTTTGGTAGAAAGTCCCTATCTAATGTATATAAAAAACAAAGAAAAATATGAGATATAATAAAAAAACTAATTTTAGGAGGAGAAAAGATTTTGAGTAATTTAGAATAAAGTTCTTAGAAAAAAAAATGTACCAAAGAGAGAAGAATAGATAGGCGAACTGAGAAAACTACATATGTAAGCTATATGATATTTTTGAGAAGCCAGATGTAATAAGAACGGTTAAGTCTCATTGACTGCGATGGGCAGGACATGTGATACAAATGGACGATGAAAAGAGGGCACGGAAACCCCTTATAGGAAAACCAGAGAAAGAAAGTTGAGTAATTTGCCAAGAATGAGGTGGGAGAATAGCATTATCCTAGATTTAAATGCAGTATATTATACAGACTATTTAACTCATGCCCCAAATGCGAGTCAATAACCAATCATGTTTCAATGAATTTTGTTTTACAACCAATCACAGTCGTGTTTCACCTCGATAATTATTGAATTTTGATTACCAAAATTAATAAAGCTCCTCCTTTTAATATTCTGAACAGGTCACAGCATTATTTTGCAGTGACTGACTCTCTAACATATACGTTGAATATGACAAATAGTGAACAAATTCCTTCGACCTACACATTTGATAATTTTGTGTGTTCAATAATTGTGTTTTTAAATACTGATTTTACTGAGTTGTTTCCGAAAGAATTAATTAATAACCTATAATGTTGCTTATAATATACAGTTTGATGTGTTTATTTTTTTGTCCACTACGGTGCATTCTTACAATATTGCGATTCTATTTGGCAATAAATAGTATGATCAAGTTGCAGTGAAGAACAAATGAAACATCACCAAACATTTCTCATTTGTTTTCAAACATTGCCGTTTACATTAATTATATAAATATTTTAAAATAACTATATTTACATAATGATTTGTGAGTAAACAGCTTAATTTTATTCGTTAAATTGTCGTAACAAATCACACTATTGATTTCCAAATTCTCTAGATAAATTGGAAATCACTCGTGGCATTACTTATGAAAATGTTTGGAAAAAATTGACTCTCGTGCATATTATATTTCATTCCTAAAATCTAGAGCAATTCAAAATATTTTGTAAGTAATAATTGTATTGTATTATAATGATATTGTGAAAATAAAAATTAACGTGTGAACCAGGAATCGAGCCGCGGACCTCTAGTTCTCTAGACTAGTGTGCAGCCCACTACACAATTCTACACTGAAGCAAGCACTAACAATTCTTTCCACATATACAAATCTATACAGCGGACGAAACGAGAATTATAGATTTGTATATGTGGAAAGAATATTGTTAGTGTTTGTATCAGGTGTGGAATGGTGTAGTGGGCTGCACACTAGCCTGGAGAACTAGAGGTCCACGGTTCGATTCCTGGTTCAGACATTAATTTTTCTTTTCACAATATCATTATAATATTATAATATGTTCCATTATTGGAACTGTGTAAAAATAACAGTATTGGAAAATGTTAAATTATATTGTAGACACAAAATGTAATGTTTATGTTTATTGTAATTTAGATGTAAGAATATTTTTTGTATTGTTTTACCTAGTTGAGTGGTAGACAAGGCCTTAAGGCCTTAATTCTGCCAGGTAAAATAAAAATTATTATTATTGCCTAATAATTGAAGCAAAGGAAGTAAAACATGCAGCGTTGAACTAAAACAGTAATAAGCATTGGATTGGTAATAACCTGGTGATTGCACAAAACCAACAGATTGGCAGCAACAACTTGACATGAGATCAGTAAATAATTAACAGTACCAACTGATACAAATTCCAACTGATAATCGGATTCATTTTGTGCCGGTCTAATGACTGTGAATTATTCTCTTAACGGTTTACCAATTACATCTCAAAATGTAATTAATTCCCGGAAACTAAAAAAAAAAAAAAAGATAGCGAATTGGGAAGGGATTGCAGCTATTAAGGTTGTTCTCATTAACCCATTTGCTTCAGATTTAAATGCTCAATGCATTTCCCCAGAAACCGGATTTATGTCACCGTAAATTATATTATATATTTTCAGTCATTAAAAACAAACAAAATATAACGGTATTTGAGATCACAATAAGGGTGAAGGTAAAAACACGTTCCTCTACTATTCATAAATGTTAACAATAGATTACCCTACCAAGGGATGTACAAAATATTGCTAAATGTATAAGAGCAGAGTTAAGCGAGTGTATCTCGTCTTCTGAGTTGAAGGTCATTTAACTGCCGGCGAGTCTACCTCGTCTTTTGAGGGGAATGGGTTAAATAATTTTGAAAGAAAAACATTAAATAATCGATCCTAGTTACAAGGGAACTGTCAACCAATGCATGCTGAAACCTACCTTTAAATTTCTCCCAGAGAAGTTTGTGATGTACAAAGGCCGCGTGCCAAAAAAAATTATCTGCCGTTTTTAACTGCAAGGCACAATTAGAAACCAGAATCCAGCAATGGCGACTCACTGAACGGAGCAGATTGAATCCCTGCTTGAGTAAAAGCGGAGAGGAGTGAGACAGGACGCAGTGCGGACTACAGGTGGTGACAGTTATCCAATCTACCAATTTGGGAGTTAAATTATTTCCCCGCAGTTTAAATGAGAGATTTGGCGCTGGATTTTAGTGTCTTACAGTTAAAACAGATATATATATATCCATCCATAGTAATTCTGCCCGAGGACAGGTCTTTCACTGCAATCATAGAATTCTCATGCCGTGCTTTGCAGCTTTACTAGGGAATTATAGGTGTGGTAGCTTCCCGTTGCTTTCCACATCGGTGATGGATGATGATGATGGCCGGATGATTTTCGGGGACCGTTGGGCCCTAAGCTTCCTGACATTTGTTTTACAGGTGAGGAAAAACCCCGCAAAAAAAACCTCACCCAGGAGCCTGTCCCGAGCCGCTGCATGACAAGGCAGCTCGCTACCTCGAGACCACAGCTGTGCACACACACACACACACACACACACACACACACACACACACACACACAAACATGTATATATATATATATTGTCATGGCCTTGCTACATCATAAGGCTTCTCTGGAAAAGAATTGAAGGTAAATTTCTGCATGCAATGGTTGGTACTTATCTTATAGTAACTAAACACAGATAATGAACAACAAAAGTTTTAAAAGCATATACGCTAACCAAGTCACTGGTCCTATCGAAACCGTAGATTCGTGACACATGTGCTAATAACAAGAGTGATTATCGCCAGTACAGGTGTGACTTGTGGTGATCAGTAGGCCTATATTGTGTTCTACAGCCGAAATAGCTACTCTTCTTAACCTGGAACTATACTTATTGTAGGTACCCAAATTCCTCACTATGCTGGAAGCATTGATCTCAATATGGCAAAAACTCCATAAAAATGTCTTCCCCATGGGACATCGAACTAATAACTCGGCATCAAGATATTACTTTAATCCGCTCGGTTATGGTGCGAGTTATAGGTGTGTAATATGAAAAGGAAGTAGAATAAGAGAAAAGCATTTGGGGAAGAGGAAAGGTAAGAAAGAAGGAGAAAAACTAGAATCGGATGGAGCCGAATAATGTTTTTAAACTAGTTTAAGTAGAAGAAGAAGAGGAATATGAGGTGAGATGATAAAATTTTACTTTAAAAAAAGCATTTTAAATAAAACTATCTGACACGCGGAACAAAAACCAGATTCTTATTTGGTTCGTCTTCCGGGCTGATATGCCATGGTCCACGTTTCGTCTACTGCTGCCGTAGACCTCATCAGGAGATACTGCGTGCTCTCTGTGAACTCCTGAACTGTCTGCAGCCTACTATTGAGGAGTTCACAGCGAGCGCAGTATCTTCTGATGAGGTCTAGCGCAGCAGTAGACGAAACGTCGAGTGAGAAGATAACTGGAGCACGGCCTATCAGCCCGGAAGACGAACCAATGAGGATCAAGACGCCGGCCGTGAAAGCCTACAATTATACAAAAAACCAGATTGTATAAACCACAAATTAAGTTTCAGCAGTGAAACCTGGGTTATGACTGAACATGACAAATCTCTATTAGTTGTTTTTGAAAGACAAAATAGAATAAAAGGAAAAGGAAAAATAATGGAAAGACGAAATGAAAGAAGTAAAAAAAGGAAGACGTTGGACAATAGGAAAAAAAAGAATAGTGGACGATGAAGAAAGAAACGAGGAAGAGGGAGAAGGAAAATATTAAGATGTAGAAAGAAATGAAAAATACGAAGAATAAAAAGAGGAATAAGAAGATGAAAATGAGAAAGACGAAGACGGGAAAGTGGAAAAAGGGCAAGACGAAGGAGTAAAAGAGAAAGACGAAGGATGAAATGAGAAACATGAATAAGGAAAAGAGAATGATGAAGAAAGAAAAGAGAAATATGAAGAAGGAAAAGAGAAAGACGAAGGGAGCGAGGAAAAAGTGGAATACGAAGAAAGAAAATAAAGAGAAAGGAAGAAAAGAGGAAGAGAAAGGAGGAATAGAGAAAGACGAAGGAAAAAGACGGAGTAAAAGAGAAGGACGTAAAAAGAAACGTGGAAAAATAAGAATGAAACAAGGAAGACGATGAAGAAATAGTGAAAGCAGAAGGTGGAATAGGAAGAATAAAAAAAAACGAAAATAGGAATACGTATAAAAGGAAGAACAAGAAGTAGAAAAAACAGTGCGTGCTCGAAGCAGTTAAGGTTTTCCATTCTCTTTAATTATATTTAAGTGGAATTTACGAAGTTCCCTGCTCCAACAGAATATCATATTATCACAATTTATAATAAGCGTTTTGCAGACTTTTCAAGAAGCAAAATCTCTTGTTGAGTTGGGTTTAAGGATTCTTTCTGGTTAACAGACGTCAGCTGTGCAGTCTGCTTAGTGTTTTGTTTCCTCGGCCATTTTCCCTCGGGGCCAGAAAAAAAGAAGATCTAAGAAAATTCATTAAAACTCGTATAAAAAAAAGAACAACGTTGCTCAAAGCACAGAAAATATAGTTTCATAAAATGAAGTCGGAGTTAACATTTCACACCATGTAGCTTCGGGCAAAATTAAAATTCACATTTTCGCAACATGACTTATGTGCAAGAATTCTTTTTTATTTCTTTAAATAATTAAATGCATAAAAAAGTACCTCTACATTAAAAATATTAAAAATTATAATATCCACATGTAATATAATAGTAACAGTAATACTTTTATGTATTTCGGAATTTATCCATAATTCAGTGGTTTTCCGTCACCCTCAAGATTCTCCAGACGTAGAAGTCTTGAACATCCTCATCAGTCTGTCCTAGTTCACTCATACTTCTTTCCAAACTTCTAATCCAGTCTACATTAGGTCTTCCCTTTCTTCTTCTGCCGAACTATATTCCACTCAAAGATCTTCATAGGAACTCTATCAGATGTCATCCTCTTGAGATGTCCATACCATCTTAATCGTCTCTCTTCAATTGTATGTAATACATTTCGTTCAACTTTAATAATTTTTCCAATTTCAACGTTTCTATTTTTTCTAATCTGGACTTCCGTCATTTTCTTTCACAGTAAACCATATATTGTGCTTAATAATAATAATAATAATAATAATAATAATAATAATAATAATAATAATAATAATAATAATAATTTATTATTATTATCATTATGTCTATAGCAGGTTTCATGTTTCACAACATTTTCCTATTCCTTCATCATCTCTGTCATTCCAATCTTCATCGTCCAAATAGTAATAATAATAATAATAATAATAATAATATAATAATAATAATCCGTCATGTGTGAGACTTTTGAGGAAGATCGTTTTACGTGATGGATTTCCAACACGACGCACAACCCCCAACCTGGAGAACCGGAGGTTTTCTGTTGGGGTCCGTTTCCCTTAGAAGGTTGCCTTCTCCTCGGCTGACGAGAGCCTCTTCCAGGGTTTATTTATGGAGTTTTCCTTCTACACCCTTACCAATACTCATACTTGTGGTAAAGTATGTTGGGGCTTTTTATCGACAGCAATGTCTAGATTCACCGTATTCGATTAAAGCAGGGCCACCTCTTGCAGGATGTGGTTCTTCACCACGTACGGACGGTCTTGGTTATAGCTTCATCAGAGATAACTGTCTCGCATATCTCCTCCACTTAACCCTGAGTTGGTGAGGACCAGTGTAGGGTCTACCCCTAACAAAAGTGCTACCTCTACCTTCCTCTTGACCTCTTTAGACGATGTTATTGATGAATGGAAACAATTAGTTCATAAGGGATTAAAAATTGGACGAAATAAAACATCGAATGTGTTATGTTGTACCGAAAGTGATATTTCGGTACGGAACATCTGTGCTCCCTCTACAGTGAGATTAATGAACTATGCCAATTTCCTTTCTCTTTGTGTCTACTCCCACTCTCCTTCCCACCCCTCCCTTTGCTCTGTTTGTAGTGCGCAACTTCCCCTCTACCTCAAAACTCTCAAATAGGCCAAACACGTGGTAAGCAGTATCATTTGATCATACATTTCTTTCGAACAGTTGGTTATCGTCTTAAGGACGCGAGCTCCAGGAGAGCTGCGTGTTTTGAGTTTGGTTCGGCAAGCCAGGGTAGGATGCTCTAGCCAGGACTAAAGGGTATGTATGGGTGTTTGAGTGTATAAAGATTGTTACTTTCATTATTATTATTATTATTATTATTATTATTATTATTATTATTATTATTATTATTATTTCTTTAACTTCGGAATGATCAATTATTGTCTATGTTTAATATATTTTCATTTTTCAACTTCAGACGTCCAATTGAAATATTAAATCTTGTTTTAAGTAAACAAGAATGTCTAATTATTGTAATTGCTAGCTATGCTACAGCTTTCTTGTATTATTCCTGTTTACGAGCTTTCCCGTCTAGCTTTCATGGTTGAAAATAATATACTGAGTTTATCTGCGAATCATAAATTACTACAGTGTGTTGAGGAATTATTATTAATTAATATATGTTTATGAATCTGTATAGGAAAGATGAATCAATCTTTGCCTCTGATGGACCCGGGCAAAGAATTATAAATAGCACTGATAGTTATGAACTCGATGCTACTATGAGTGTAACGGAACATATGAGTAAATCCTCTAAAGACAGTGCAATGTTTTGCAGATGATATAGTATCAATTTTAGCAGTCTATCAATTAAATAATATATGTAACAAATATAATATGATAATTTCAAAATTAAAAACTAGAGCAATGTCGTTCCATGGAAGGTACCCAGTAAGAACAAAAGTTGTAATAGAAGATAAAGTGTTGAACAGGTTTCAAACTTCCAGTATTTGGGCTGCGATATAACTTATGAAGAAGCTATAACTTATAAATAAGAAAATGCAGAAATTTCAACTTATTTGTGGAAAAATCAGACGAACATTGAGGATCAAAGTAAGAAAGGAAACGCAGCTAAGATTGTACTCAACGATGGCACTACCAGTGGTAATGTATGGAAGTGAGGCCTGGGTCCTGAAGGAAAAAGAAAAAAGTAAAATTCAGGCACCGGAAATGAGATTCCTACGGACTGTGAAAGGTTGTACAAGAGAGGAACATATTAGAAATGAGAATATTAGAGAGGAACTAAAATACAATCACTTCTTCAACAAATAGAAGAACACAGAAAGAATTACATAGAACATCTGCAAAAAATGACACAGGATAGGATACCAAAGATGCCACTGATGTATCATCCTGGAGGACGAAGATCGGTAGGAAGACCAAGAAAGCGCTGGGCTGAACAGATGTGAGATCGGAACAGCAGACAAATACCTAATCCGTGAAGGATGATGATGACGATCCGTCACGCAGGAACTGCGTAAAGTAAATCTGATTTGTGAAGAATTCGAATTTTTGTCAAATTTTCCTGGTTTAAGAAATATGATTTTCTTTTGTTAATTAGATTGTATACATCTGCAGTCACTTTCCAAGAAAACAAACATGGCGGGCGCTAGGGCGATTTTTAAATTTTCGTTTTCAAGTAAATCGCTGTTTATAATCGGATTTTGACTATTTTTTTATTAATGGTTTCCTCTTTGTTTGAATAGCATAAACCAGTTTCGTTATGAAACAACGAAAATTGCGGCTGCTACAGTATTTTTTTAAACTTTGCTTAAAGTTAATACCCACTTTTTTAATTGAGTGTCGTATGCCGATTTTGGTTTCGAAAATATAAAAAGTTATACATGTCTTTATCATTTTTTTTGTGTCTAGAATGTAGAATCAGATAAGATATGTATTTTTTTAATGTCTTCATTAGAACGACCTTAACTCCTTCATTCCTTCAAAATTCGCTCATAGTTTTAAAATGTTGTAATTGTGTTATTCAATTTGAAGCGAATTATGTTGGATTGAAGCTATTGATCAAAGTGTTTTTGAAAAATTGTTATAGATGTTTACCGATCCTAGCAAGTAGACACACACACACACACACACACACACACACACACACACACACACACACAGTCATCAGGTTGTCTTTTATGACATTTCTGGCTTTCTCTCCTGGGATTGGCAGAATTGTAATCCATTTCTTAGGTTCGACCACCTGGTAGGCGGAGTTACGTTACCCCGATGATATCATGGATGATGAATGATAATGAAGCGCCAGGAGCTTCCATGCCCATCTTTCATCTCCCATTCGTACCTAATTCCCTGCCCATCGCAGTCTATTATATCCATCCATCCATAGTAATTCCATAGCAGGTCTTTCACTGCAGTCATAACATTTTCATGCTATACTTTGCAGCTTTACTAGGGAATTATATGTGTGGTAGCTTCCCGTTGCTTTCCACACCGGTGAAGGATGATGACGATAATGATGATGATGGCCGGATGATTTTCGGGAATCGTTGGGCCCTAATCATTTGTCTTACAGGCGAGGAAAAACCCCGAAAAAAACCTCACCCAGAAACCTGTCCCGACCGGGAATCGAACCCGGTCCCGCTGCGTGACAAGGCAGCACGCTACATCGTGACCACAGCGGTGGACTCTTATTATATGTGGTTTCTTATAAATACAATGTATCTCACAGTTATGAAATATTTTCCAATCGCCTCTCTGTTCATCTCTCTTTGGTCCGAACATTTTCCTAAAATATTCGTAATATTTTCTCATCACTTAAAGTAAGAAACCATGTTTCGCATCCATATAATACTCCGTTATAACTGGCAGAACTACAGTTTTATATATTTTCACTTGAAAGTTTTGTAAAAAGAGTTGGGACAAGAGTTCCTGTAATGCATAATAGCACGCATTTCCAGAATTGACCTATGTTTAATATTTATTTGTGCATCTCATTCCCATTTGTAATGTTCTTAGGTATTTGAATTCAGCTTCTAACTCCATGGCGCGATAGACCTAGAAGGCCCATCTACATGTGTTAATCACAGATCGTCCAGCCAGTGTAAGGGTGACGTGGTCAGTATGTCGGGTCCCTCAGGCATTACAGCTGGTTTTCTCAACCTTGTAGCTACCCAAATGCCTCACTATGCTTGGTTAGCACCGGTCCCATACTGGCCAAAATTCCATGATAAATGTTCTTCCCCCATGGAGACCCGAACCAGCGCAAGTCCCATAGCTCTGCGCCAAAGCATCTTGCCTTCAGTACTCGGTTGATTTGAATTCAGCAAACTCGTTCAGAATCTCCAGGGACATAAAATAAAATACATGGATCAATTGTTCAGAAATAGGAGATAAATGTTGCTTGGACACATTTATAGGAAGTATGCTGGTGATTAAACTCAGTGATATTTATTTTTTATGTCTGTTCTTTACACAAAAGGTGAAACAATTTAATGTGATGGAATAAATTGACATAAAAGTTGAGATTAAATTTTATGGAGCTGAAGAGATGAAAAGCACATTTTTATAACCGTGAGGTGCTGCCATCTGCATTGTATTACCGACACAATTCAATTAGAGAGATATGAAGTGTGGTTGGTAATATAATGACGGAACTTAAGTGTTTTCCCAACACTTAAGCGAAATAAATACGGTAAAAGGTTAAAGGTGAGCCTGGATTAATGTCCCTTACAAGAAGATTAGAATTACATTATAAATTATCTCAATAATTTCATTATATTATTTTATCCTATATTGCTATGAAATTACAGGATTACATCATAATTTACAGAGAAGAAAGTCAGTCACGCAGGTATTGCGTAAACTAATCGAATTCCTAGCAAATCAAAATTTATGGTCACATTTAGCTCGTAATCGGAATATATTGGGGTATTCAATAAGTAATGGCAACACTGTTGTAAATCAACGATTCTAGTAGTACAGCGTGCCCACAAATATAGTATCATACTTTAAACTACTACTACGTCGCTTTGGATAATCGTATCTAAATGAAATTGGTGACAATCAAAAGAGAAACTGAAAAAGGTTATACCTCATAGACATTGAATGTGGCCCCCACGAGTGACGCTGCGGACATCGAGGCGATATTCCCTTTCACGCCACACACCCTCCAACATACGTGAGGAAATGGACTGGATGGCAGCAATGACACGAAGGTGGACTTCTTGCAGGTTTTGAAGCAATGGGGGGTACATATACACGATCCTTTATGTAACCCCATAAAAAGAAGTCGCAGCAAACATTCACATTTAACCTATCTGCTAAATATCCAACAGTGAACCCATATCGAACACAAAAACATGATTAAATTTACTTTAGTTTATGTATTGTTGTCCATTATTCTCCATTGTTAACATTCACAAACTTTTTGAGTTACTCTTTTGTTTGTCACCAATTTCATTTAGATACGATTATCCAAAGCGACGTAGTAGTAGTTTAAAGTGTGATACTATATTTGTGGACACGCTGTATATTGTTGAGCAGTCTTTGGTGTATAAATCTGTAATAATGAAAGTCTCGAAATAGCAATATTTTGAAGATTGCATTCACTGCTTCTCACATTTAGTAAGTAATACCGCCCTAAAAACATGTTCAGTAGAATTTGTTTAGAAGGTGGAATTTGAAAGTACTGGGACATTCACCAGATAGGAGCCCTTGTTACTAACTTATTCTCAAAGATGAAAGAACCTCTACGAGGCATTCGATTTCAATCAAGAGTTGATATCCAAAATGCTCTAGATCGATCAGATGAGAGAGATATCCAGAAATGGTGCTGCAGATGGAGTGTCTCGTCTTCCAAGAATGCCAAGAGACTATAAATGAAGTTCATAATGCCTAAAGTAACCTACAGTAAATGCATTTTTATGATGTTATAGCAGTGTTACCGTAACTTATCGAATGTCCTAGTATTTATTTTATTACATTCGAAAAACCCAATTTCTGATGCCCGCTTCTTTAAATGTGTCGGACTGCAGTGAAAACAAATCATTTATAACTGTAAGTTACTATTAAGAACTTATTGGCACTATCGAACCCGTAGGTTTATGGCCGCGAGGACATAAGCTCTCCATACAACCCTATCCTGAACTAATGTTTTCCAATCATTTCCTGTATAATCTACTTCCCTCAAATCATGGTTAATGTTATTCTCCCATCTCATTCTTGGTCTACCAACTAGGCGTTTTCCCTCCGGTTTTCCGACAAGAAGCTTCCATGCATGTATTTCATTCCCCATCCGTGTCACATGTCTGCCGATCGCAGTCTACGAGACTTAACTGTTCTTATTATATCTGGCTTCCAATGAAGACCACGTAGCTCACTGTTATGTAGTCTTCTCCATTCACCTGTCTGTTCATCTCTCTTTGGTCCAAAAATTTTCCTATGAACTTTATTCTCAAATACTCGTAACTCCTTTCCTCTCTTAAAGTAAGAGTCCGTGAAGTTATTATTCATAATAATAATAATAATAATAATAATAATAATAATAATAATAATAATAATAATAATAATGATAATAATAAATTCCATGGCGCGTCAGGCCTAGAAGGCTATTAGGCTACCAGCCGGCTGCTGACCTCACATCCATATGTGTCAATCACAGAGGTAGACGATCATGCAGCCAGTATAGTCGAGACATGTGGTCAGCATGTCGAGTCCCCCCATGCGTTATAGCTGGTTTTCTCAACCTGGAACCGCTACTTATTCCAGCTACACAAATGCCTCACGATTCTGGGTGGGCACTGGTCCCATACTGGCGAAATACCATGAGAGAAGTTCTTCCCCCATGGAGACTCGAATCAGCGCAAGTCCCGTAGCTCTACGGCAAGGCTTCCTGCCTTAACCACTCGGCTACGGCGCGGGACATTTTACCTACTTGAATTATATTGTATAGTATAATTTGACACTAATTTAAATAATATGAATATATTCGTTTTCCCATTACGTTTTCTAAAATATTAAATAAATTACAATGAAATATCGAAAGGGGAATTAAAGAGGGACGTGGAAACCTTCTTATAGGAAATCAAGAGGGAAAGCGCCTACTAACTAGATCAAGAATCAGATGGAAAAATAATATTAACGATTATTTGAGTGAGGTGAATTATAGCAAGAGATGTTTGGAAAACATTAACTCTAGATAAGGATGTATTGAGAGCCAAAATCCGTGCCCGTGAACCTAGGGATTCTATACTGTCAGTGAGTTAGGTATTCCTGTTCTAATATTATAATGGGGTTATAAGGAGTAGTGACGTGTGTATAACCTCTCCTTCCCAATTCTCATCCTCACCTTCTCGTGGTACAACCCGTTTTCACAAACGAGGCTCTGAGGACCGAGTTACGGCGGTATAACCGTTCCATCGGGTACTGAGTAAATGCAGTATCCTAATGTCTGTCCAGAGACTAAAAGGTAGCAGCCCTACCACTGGAATACTTAGCGTCGGGCCAGTAACCTGTCCTACGGAACTTCAAAACTACTTTCAAGTCTCAACACGAAAAAATACAGAAGGAATTGAAATATGACGACTCACAGCAAATAGATATGGTTAAAAGAAAACGGCACAATGATATTGTAAGATATGCAACCTGGAATGTCCGAAGCATCCATGAAAAAGAAGAGGAACTGGACAGTATATTTAAAAATAGAAACATTGATAAGCCAAATTCTATCTTCAAGCCACAGTTAGTCCAAAAAAGCATTCATGATTAAAAGTGTATAAAACACTGGCTCTTCCAACTCTTTTGTATGGTAGCGAAGTATGGACGTTGAAACAGAAGGATATACAGAGACTTAGATCTGCTGAAATGAGATATCTTCGGAGGACTGCAGGATACACACTACTAGATCACAAAAAAATGGAGACATCTTAGAAGAATTACACATGGAATCTTTAGAAAACAAAATTTCTGATTATAAGTCAAGATGGATACAACATGTTCATCGAATGGAAGATCACAGAATACCCAAACAAATGTTAAGATATCAACCTGAAGGAAGAAGGAGACCAGGACGTCCACTCAAAAGACTTTTGGATGGTGTTTCTCTTGAGGCCGAAACAGGTCAACAAATGGCCTAAATTCGTGAATATACTATGATGATGATATTATAATGATATTGTAATATGGTCCATTATTGGAACTGTGTTAAAATAACAGTATTGGAAAATGTTAAATTCCTGTTCTGGCAATTTTTCAATATTTTCCTCATCTATTCATAAAGTTTCAATTGAAATTTAATAACATACTTATAAGTGTAACTATATATTTAGTCTTATTATTAATATTAACTGTTTTTTGTACACCGCTGTGATAACCGAGTTTCGTCGCTACTTCCTACTCAACGGACCCAGATTCTTTCCCTGGCCGAGACAAGTTTCCTGGGTGATGTTTTTTCAGGGTTTTTCCTCACCTTTAAAACATGTCAGGAAATTTCTTCTTCTTCTTCCTTTCTAGGATTAGGTCAATGCGACCTGTTCCTGTCTCAAGTCCATCATTTCCTTGGCCGTCCCAAAGATCTTTTTTCCATGCGGTTTGTAGGTGTTGATCGTTTTGGGTAATCTTGTATTGTCCATTCTGTCTAAATGTTCTTTCCATCAGTATTTATGCTCTTCTAGTTTCTCAAGTATTGAAAATATATCCACTTCATTTCTTATTGATTCATTGTGTAATCTTATCCATGCGTGTACATCCTTTTACGGATCTTAAAAAATTCATTCCGGTGGCCTGAATGTGTGAGATATCCTTCTTTGTAAACACCCAAGATTCAGGTCCATATAAAAGAACAGGAACAGCCATACTTTTATAAAACCTGAGCTGTGTTTCTCTTCGAATCTTTCCGAGGGTTCTTCTTATGGTGCCACACATCATTTGATATTGGTTTAATTTATTATGTATATCCCAATCATGACTATATGTTATATGTGAACCAAAATATTTAAAGTGTGCAATCTGTTCAATTATTTCAGTATTGATTATTATTTTTGCTCTGACTGGCACTTTGCCCAGAAAAGCCATCATTTTAGTTTTTGAAGTTGAAACTTTAAGATTAATATAGAATCCTAATTGATGTCAGGAAACTGTCCCTGAATATTATTTGGCCATCATAATTATCATTATCATATTCGGCGTGTTTAGTATGAATGTGTGTGTGAATGGCGTGTTCCGTTTTAATGTTGTGTTGTCTCGGAGGAGGCCCAGACATTGAGCTGATCACCTATTCGTGGAGGCTTCCATGTTCTTGTGTGATCAAAAAAGTATGTGTGTGATACATAGTTGAAATTTCTCTTCCGACAGGTCGTGCCACTCTAAGGCCTGGGTGGTGTGTGGCATGTGAAAGTACCTATGAGTTGAGAGGTTAAACTAAAAAAAACGAGTATTTGATTACGATGAA
The DNA here is from genome assembly GCA_030220185.1 of Diploptera punctata. Classification (NCBI taxonomy): domain Eukaryota; kingdom Metazoa; phylum Arthropoda; class Insecta; order Blattodea; family Blaberidae; genus Diploptera; species Diploptera punctata. The sequence continues at coordinate 966,780 of JASPKZ010005677.1, read as the reverse complement.
ATGGTTTCTGGTAATTAAATTCCAATCCTAAATTAGCCATGACGTTTAAGGCACCGGAGTTTTGAACTCAGTACTTCCCGAATACGATTCTCAAAAGCTAGCGCCAGGGTCAACTCGCTCGGTTTTTCTGCTATTAGTACACTGCCTGCAGATTTTATTATTTAAAAGTGTTTTGGGAGCTGGGTAGATATGTTTACTGAGGGATGTTTAGAATCCCTAGGGAACATGAGAGACTTGCTTTTGGAAATATCAGCATACCCACCACCTGATTCCAAACTTCATTTTATCGATCCTCGTATAACAAAGGAAGATCAAGTTACGCTATCATAACCTAGTCAAATAACACATTCTACCTGTAAAAGTTATTATAGTACTATGTTTTAAACATATTCTTAGAATCTATGCCAATGGTAAGAAAGTCCATCACGCAGGAACTGTTTAAACTAAGTGTAAACCCCTTCCGACGACCCGAATGGGGGATTATTTTACCTTCGTAAAATTTTACCCTAGTGAAACTCAAGTCCTCCTTTCTTGACGGTTCAATTTTTACGGTGAAAGTTAGTTATTCTTTCGACTAAGGTAGGTTTTTTTCTCTGGCATATCGTCTTTAACCTGTCCGGATTGGGTAACCCTTACGACAGCAATGCTATCGCCCGGGTAATTTTTTGTACGCAACCCAACCCAAGGTAGGTTTCGGCACGTAATTGTTGAAAGTTCCCTCCCGTGTAAGCGTGACTATATATTTAGTTATCTTTTAAAATAAACCTAAACTTATATATTTGTTCTAACCTCGACTTCATCATTACCCAGCGTAACATACACTTATATTAATTGGTGTTTCTCGTATAATTTATCATATTTATATTAAACTTATTATTATTATTATTATTATTATTATAAGTATTATTATTGTTATTACTATCATCGTATAAAATGTTTGTACATGAAATTTCCATTGCAATATTTAATATATTTTTAATTCTTTATAATTAGTATAGTGTAGGGCCTATATATATATATATATATATATGTGTGTGTGTGTGTGTGTGGTATGATAAGAAAAATAAATGCCTGGACGGGATTCGAACCCGGATATATATATAGTCAAATATGTAATTGTGATTTGTGCTGGTTGGGTGGAAGAGAAGGCCTTATGGCCTTAACTCTGCCAGAATAAACAAATAAATAATAATAATTTTTTTTATTATTCCCGCTTTTACAATGAATATACATTTTTCCTTGTTCACAGTTAACTACACATTTGTTTCAACACATTTTTCCATTCCTGTCTGTTCATCCATATATCTTCTTCTATTTCCTATTCCCTCTTAGCTTCATTGATTCCCTGAATCCACGTAATAGTTGGTCTACCCATCTTTTTTCTTCTCTGTGGTTCCCAATCCATGGTTATCTTAGGTAGTCTTCCTTCTTCCATTCTTCTAATGTGTCCATACCAATTTAATTGTTTCTTCTTTATAAAATCTAATATTGAATATTGTACCTGCATTTTTTTCTTTTATATATGAATTTCTGATTTTATCCTTCCTGGATATTCTTGCAGCACGTCTCCAGTAGTCCATTTCAGTGGTGAGCATTTTTTTTTTCATTTGTGCATTTAAAGCCCACACATCAGCTCCATAAGGTAATAATGCTTCTGATTATTGTATTAAAAATAGTTCTTTTTGTTTCTTTGAAGATACGTTTGTCCCATACTATTCCATTTAGGGCAGATATAGCATACTTTCCTATATTGATCCTGTTTCTTATCTCTGTTTCTTGTTTTCCATCTATAGTAATTTTAATTCCCAAATACTCATATTCTTCAGTGTGTTTAATTGTCCTTAAATCTTCTTCCAGCATTAAATCTTGAGGAAGATCCCCATTTGTCATATACCTAGATTTAGCCATATTGATCTTTAAACCCCATAAACTATATTCTTGTATTAATTTTCTAGTGAGGTATTCTATAATAATAATAATAATAACAATAATAATCCATCCATAGTATTTCTGCCCGAAGGCAGGTCCTTCACTGCAATCAGTATTTTCATGCTATGCTTGCAGCTTTACTAGGGAATTGTAAGTGTGGTAGCTTCCCGTTGCTTTCCGCACCGGTGAAGGATGATAATGATGATGCTATTAAGGATGGTGATGATGACGATGGCCATATGATTCCGGGGACCGTTTGGACCTTAAAGTTTTCCTGACATTTGTCTTACAGGTGAGGTAAAACCCCGATAAAAACCTCACCCAGAAAAACTGCCCCGACCGGGGATCGAACCCGGGCCCGCTGCGTGACAAGGCAGCACGCTACCTCGAGAGCACAGCGGTGGACAATAATAATAATAATAATAATAATAATAATAATAATAATAATAATAATAATAATAATAATAATAATAATAATAATAATAATAATAATAATAATAATAATAATAATAATAATAATAATATTAATAATAATAATAATAATAATAATAATAATAATAATAATAATAATAATAATAATAATAATAGTAGATGAAGCTATTCCAAAGCCAACGTGCGTGATTAAAAATATCATAGTCCAATTTTTTACAAGATTAAATTTTTCTAAGTTCTAAATTACTTTGAAAAGTTCGCGAACGATTCCAAATTTTAAACTGTATCAGAAATCGCGGTCTGTAGATCCACGCATGCTACAATACTGAATAGAGAGTGGCCGAGAGTGAGAGAATTTAGATATGCGTTCTTGCTTAAAAAGAAGATGGCTCCTCCTAGTTCATGAATTCCACTCGATACAATTTGAATACACATATGTTACAGTAAACCTTATTCGTTAGTTATATCTTCCCTTGGAGGGGGGTTTACGCTCTTGAAATTCCTGAAATGTAAGTTTGTTCAGCACAGCTATGATAATTTACACGTGTGATTCTTTTATGTGTAGATTTTATCCTTGTTTCTTGGTATTACTGGTCAGATGCGTTAATGAATGTCTTCAGAGAACTGGGTTATAATTGCTTTCTGATATTTGAATAGATAACTAAGTTATATTTTCTTAAGAGGAATGAATATTTCTTGTTATTTGTATAGAGTACTAAATCCAAATAGTTTTATTATTTTGACAATACCCTTTGTGTTCCTATATTATTTGTTACTTGTGTAGCAGGTAGCATTTCGACAATACCTCTTTATTCTATTCATATATTGGATTTTTTATGGGCCAGTATTACTTATTTTCCACATGTATTTTTATAACTATATTAATAAGATAAAATACTTTGATTATCAATTAATTAATTAATTGAATTAAAATTGAATATAATTTTCTTAATCCCTGTAATTTTCTGATTCTAATGAAATGTTATAAGACATGTTTATCTTATAACATGTTTGATTACATTATCAGCACATTTTAATTTTGGGCCTAAGTGTATTCTCTGAGCCTATTAATTCCTGGTACAAATAATATAGAGTGAGGCATAAACACCTGGTGGTTTTTAGAACGCCCGAAACATTGTGTGCTTATCTGAGATAGAGTATATTACTCATGTTGAAATGTCACAATTACGTGGAGTTTCAGATGACATGGTTCACTGATGATATAACATATCATTTTTACAACGAGTTTCGAATCTTGGTGAATCACTATTCCGATATGATCGATTCTCTTTCCATGTCTGATAAAGCTCATTTTCATCTCGACGGATGTGAACAAGCGGAACTGTTGCTACTGGGCAGAAAGTAACCCCCAGAACTACATTCTCAGCCACTGCACAGTCCACAAGTAACGGTTTGGTGTGCAGTGTCTTCAAATGTAATTGTTGGCCAATTATTTTTAAAATGTGGACGGTGCTGCAAGTGACTGTCAATTCTGCACGTTATTGTGCAATGCTGGTAATTTTTTATTGCCATTAATTGATGACGTACCTTTGTATACAAGATGGAAGCTTTGGTTTCAACAAGATGGAGCCACTGCTCACATAGCCCACGTTAGCATATGGACAGTTAGAAGGATATTCCCCATACATCTTATAACACGGTTTGGCGAGATGCAGTCGCCCACCCGTTCACAGACATAACAGCGTCATACTTTTTTTATAGAGATAAGTGAAACATTCGATGTACACAACACACCCAACAACCATCTTGGAGATGAAACAACGTATTCAAGTGGTCATAGAGGAGATCCCACAGAACATTCTATGCTGAGCAGTGCTTTCTCTTCCTGTTAGGGTGGAACAGTGAGTGGAAATCCAGGGTGGAATCTCATAGACATTACTCTTAAAAACATAAACCACGTCATCTGAAACTCCGTTTATTTGTCTACATTTCAACATGAATAAACTATATATTTGACCAAACTACACAGTGTTCCCAATGTTTTAAAAACCGTCAGCTGTTTATGCCCCACCCTGTACATTCAGATCAATTCATTTATCTGCGTTACTTGTGGGCAGTTCTACGAACCGCCACCCTTGTCTATTGCTCCCCTGCTACGTGCCTCTAGCTAGGAGAACAGAGCCACTCGAGCTCACCTCCTAGAACAACTAGATGATAATTTCTGTTCTAATTAAAGTTATTATTGAATTAACTTGTAAACTCCATTTCAGATTGCCTTTTGAGATATTTTTACCACTCTGTATATCGTACACATGAAATGGCGCGTATCATTGTTTACGTAACCTATTTGAGATTTTGTTACCACTCTGTATATCCTAACATGAAATGGTGCGTAACATTGTTTACGTAAGCATATTATAAATTCATGATTCCTGGAGGTTGATTTGTAATTATAAGCTTACAGTGTGTACTCTAGTTGCTGTGGCAGAAAAGTGCAATTTGTTTTTTCAATATTTGCAGCAGTTATAAATCCCCCGAGGTTACGACCTGGTCCGGTTGCATCCCTGATCAAAAATTGATTAGAGCTAGAAGCTTGGCTTACATAAACGTCGCAACAATTTAGCATATTGAACCTGTGTGCCGACAAACTTGGTAATCGCATCCATGCCATCGCAATTTGCAAGCTCAAGGGCTAACACAATTCTCTCATCCACCATGTAGCTGGCTGCAGGGCTTATAACATCAGACCATAACATCCATAACAATAATAATAATAATAATAATAATAATAATAATAATAATAATAATAATAATAATAATAATAATATAATAATAACAATAATAACAATAATATTAATTCATAATAATAACTATAATAATAATATTAAAATAACTAAAATAAAAATAATGATGATGATAATAAACTAATAAAAATAATATTAAGAATAACAATAACAATAACAACAATAATAATAATAGAAAAATGATAGTACTACTACTAATAATAACAATTATAATGATAATAATAAGAATAACAATAATAATGTTTTAACAATAATATGATAACTATAACAATAATAATAGTACTTATAATAATAACAATAATGATAATGAAAGAACAGTAATGATGATGATAATATTAACAATATTTGATAATATCGGCAGTAGTAATAATGATAATAACAATAATAATAATAGTAATAGTAATAATAATAATAATTAATAATGATAATAATAACAATAAAATGATAATATTGATGATAATAATAATAATAATAACAATATAACATAATAATAATTATTACACAAATAATAATAATAATAATAAAATAACTAGTAGTACAGTAACATAAATATAATAATGACAGTAATGTCAATATAATAATAATAATAGCATTAATAATAATAACAATAATAATATTATTATTATTTAGCGTACAAGCTTGTAAGTCCAGGCAATAGAACAATGTTTTCTATAGAGAATGGAGAAGACAACATATGGGAAACCAGATAAAAATACTAACAGTTAGTCTCGGGAAACATAATATGCAGCACGAATGGGAAATGAAAGAGGAACATGGGCTTACAGGAAAATCAGAGGTAAAGTACTCAATAGGTTAGGCAAAAATGAGGTGGGAGAATAATATTAACTATAATTTGAGGGAAGTAAATTAATCAGGAAATGATTGGAATACATTTGCTCAGTATAGAGTTGTGTGGAGAGCTTGGCATGAACCTCCGCGCTCGTTAATGACAGTAAGTTAGTTAAACATTCCTTTTCCGTCTCTCAAAAGTCTGAGGTCGATATTTTATAGCCAAGAAATTAGATGTTTTAAAGGTTATTAGTTATAAATGTATTTTACTTTCTAAGTGTTGAAACCTTTTCAATATAATATGGAGAATTGGATTTTATCCAGATTTTTATAATATATTTTCCTCCGATTTTAATATACAGCTGAAACACCTTAGGAGACGATTTTCTGTTTCTTTTTCGACAAGTTTTTTTTTTCTCCAATGAAATAAACTTGGTTAAATATTCCTCCAAACCCGTCTCTAGAATTGTCGAGCTGCTTCAAGTCTACGATATAAATTGAATTATGAAATGGTGCATGTCTTGTTAATCTTGGTTCTTAATAACTCTCGTTTCAACAAAATAAGAAGTGAACTTTTTAAAATTCTTTTTCAACTTGTCAAGTGTTGGGGAACACATTTCTTAAAGAAACTCGTTTCAACTTCAAGTAAGTGTAATTTTAAAGATTAGAAAAGTTTAATATGTAAAGTAATTTATGGGGGAAATTAAATATATTTCAAGGCTGTTATTTTCTTTTATTTCCACACATTTTAATAATAATATTAAATTCCGAAAAAAGTGAGGTTTTTCTAATGAAAAGATTTTTGAAAAAAAATGCATACCTCCATAATCAATGCTAATGGTTGAGTAGGTTACTTATTTATTTTTTGCGTGGTAGTGCGTTTTGACGTACTTACCAGCAATGGCGACCATTATTAAAAGTTCATCTTCCCACATTTCGGGGTTGCCAACCTAAATAACTATACTGTAATATTACATTTACACATGCGTGCGGGAAGTAAAACCACTGCCCTCTATGTATACTACGTAGGCTACATGTATATACAAAAAATATCCATTACGTAGTGTTAATATACGAAAAAATCTCTGTGTTTTAAATGAACTGGACTTTATTTGAAACAATATAAAACAATAAATACATACATGCGGTCATATTATCAAAAATTGTTCTCAAGGCCTCCTGTTGTTTCAACTAATAAACATTGCCCACACTGTTAACGTTAGTCAATTGTTTATAATGAACGCAAATATTTCCAACAAAGATGTTATTATTTTACTATTATTTATTATTTTGAAAACACCATCGCGCAAAAGAAAATTATGTACGACGCACGTTTGTGAAGTGTTTTACAGAATCTCGGAAATTAAAAACCGAGCTATCGCTCGGTTTTTAAACATTTTTCCTAGATTCTGTAAAAACCACTTCCCAACCTCGTATCGTAATATACTATTACCTGATAGAATTAAGACCCTAAGATTTCTTTTTACACTTCACCAGGTTAAAATATAGGCTACATAAAATAATAACAATCATGAAGTATCTATAACTTGATTAATAATACATAAAAGGCATAGGCTGAACAAAAGACAAATGACAATTAAAAGAACAAGAAAATACAACATTAATAATAATGATAATAGCAATAATAATAATAATAATCTATCTATCTATCTTCGGGTTTTTACAGCTGCTGCCGTCTTCCCGTGCCAAACCTCCAAAGCCTACGGTCTTGGGCATCTTCGATGCTTAGCCCTCTAGCTTGCATTACTGTCTTCATGTTTTCCTTCCATGTTAACCTTGGTCTTCCTCTTTTCTTCTTTCTGTTAGGATGCCATTCATATAGTTGCTTCGGCCATCGCTCATCTTCCATTCTTAAAACATGTCCTAACCACTTTAATTCCTTTTCCTCATTTCTTTCAATTATGCAATAATAATAATAATAATAATAATAATAATAATAATAATAATAATAATAATAATAATAATAGTAATAATAGTAATAATAATAATAATAATAGTAATAATAATAGTAATAATAATAATAATAGTAATAATAATAGTAATAATAATAGTAATAATAATAGTAATAATAATAATAATGATAATAGTAATAATAATGATAATAGTAATAATAATGATAATAGTAATAATAATGATAATAGTAATAATAATGATAATAGTAATAATAATGATAATAGTAATAATAATGATAATAATAATAATAGTAATAATAATAGTAATAATAATAACGTGTGGTTTGATTAAATAATTGGCTTGATAAATAAAGTGCAAAATATTATTCAAAAGAACAATCAAAATATATATACAACATGTTTAAACATTATTTTGTCTAAGGAAATATTTAGTAACCTTTTTTTTTACTGGGCAGTCTTTTATATTCTCTTGTAAACCCATGTTTCCCTTAACAGAGATTTAGGCACTTGTTTTCGAATAGTTGTCATTCGAGTGGTCCGTGTTCCGCCTCATACTGACATCTAGGAAACCAAGGTAGTACTAGGACGGGAAAATTCGGTAAATTTTGCTTAAAGGCCTTTTCATTCAGGCTTAACGATCTTTTACGAGCCTGAAAATCTTCAGACTCGGTACCCTCCTGGAGGAGTTGTTCTCTGGATTTTTCCATCCTAAAAAAATCCGTCGATCCCGGCCGGGTTTGAACACGCGACCCTCGGGACCAGAGGCAAGGAGCATAACCACTAGTCCACCGCGGCCGAGAGTTGAAAATTACCATATAAGGTAAACGTACCGGTAATAGACACTGCATTAGTAATTGACGCTTTTACACTATATTTAATAAATAAGATTCTTGCAAGAAGTGCACAGTTGAACTGAGTGTGGTGGCTCCTATAGGATGTGGTCTACACCACCATGCTCATATCAACTGTGCACTTCCCGCGAGATATTTATTTATTACATTTTATTGTGAAAGTATCAATTACTTGTGCAGCAATATATATATATAGTTGAAATTTAAGACGAGGAACCCGTACCGCATTCAGCTAGTACAACAAGAAAATATTGATAAAATAGTAAGGATATATGATGCTAACAATTAATTTAATTAAAAAAGCTGTATTTGAAGATTTTTATTGATTTATTTTTCTTGTTTAAGACAATATAAAATACTCTTGATGTATTTTTTTAAATATTTATGAATTTAGATCCAGTGCGGTTTCAATTAATGTTAATTTATTGTAATAAAATTTAACACGGTAATTGAACCAAAAGTAAAAAAAAATAGAGAGTGTGCATTGACATTAGACGACATTTTAATTCCACCCCTCTAAATAAGGACCAGTCTATGCCATTCATTACATCTATGGACAAGTAAGGTAACTAAACATTAACTTGGTCTAGTAACTCGTAATAAAGGGGAGACTATGGTTCAAAAATAGGCTATACTTACTTACTCACTGGAACTATCGAACCCGTAGATTCATGGCCGCGCGGACATAAGCTGTCCATACATCCCTTCCTGAGCTAATGCTTTCCAATCATTCCCTGTATAATATACTTCCCTCAAATCAACAATAGGCTATGTCATTAATAATAGTATACTGTATGTATATATTGTAAGATGTCGTATTAACTACGTTTGAATTTCGCGGACGAAGATTAAATACTGGTTTCGCATTGGTATAAGTAGATTCACGAGTCGAAAGTCCCGCGCATATCTTCGAAATGTCTAGCCTCCCATTCCAGAGATTTCTATAAGCCCTACTTCCCCTTTTGAAAAATATCGATTGCCAGTAATTTCCATACTGGAAAGGTCTCCATCATAAGCCTAGATATTTTCCTCCCCGCCCTATATAATCGGTAGCGAAGACAGGAAGCATTCAGTTGTGAAATGACAGCGACATAGTGGGCTGAGATAGTTGAGAAACTGAGGCAAATGGACTCATTCGAGACTGCAAAAATAATTGTGTGCTAGATAAACTTTAAAACAAAATTAATTATTAGTTCAAATTCTGAGTGAACTTTCACTGATAGTTTATAGAAGTAAAGAAAGTTATAGTGAAGTGTTACACGATCATCTGTGTTGATTATTTCTGCCAGAACGACAACGGTGACTTACGACTGTATATATCCATCCATACATCCATAGTAATTTTGTCCAGGTCTTTCTCTGCAATCATAGCATTTTCATGATATGCTTTGCAGCTTTACTAGGGAATTATAGGTGTGGTAGCTTCCCATTGCTTTCCACGCCGGTGAAAGGTGATGATAAGATGAATATGAATGTTAATGATTGCGATGGCCATATATATATATGTATACACAAGAAAAATAAATGTTATATATTAGGATTCCTTAGTAGTTCGGTTGTTAGAGCACAGATGTATAGAGATAGAGGTCTCGATTTCAAATCCCGACTCAGGCATTTATTTTTCTTTTCATGTCGTAATTGGCCTTCATTGCTAAACGTAACAAAATATGTCTTCTTATTTTTCTTCATCATCCAGAGATTAAGCCTGTTGGCTCGTTCCGGTTTCATGAAGGCTAGAATTGTTAAAATTGTTCAGACCATCTTCTGTGTGGGCGTCCAATATTTCTCATTCCGTGTGATTTATAATTTAGCAATAATTTTCGAAATCTTTCTTCTGGCATTCTATCAACATGTTATTTCCAGGCGTTCCTATATTTAATCATTCGATCTCTGAATTTGAAAATAGTTAGTTATAACATCTAAATGTACAAGCGTTACTGCTATAAAGTAAAATTTCTCTTTAACATGCTTACTTCTTGTAGTAGCCAATAGATGGCAGTTGAACCGATATACCGCTGCCTCTCGTGAATTGATATATATATATATATATATATATATATATATATATATATATATATATATAGTTTGTGTTACGATTCCTGGATGCCTCAGATGGCTAGACCCTAAAGTATAAAATTAGAGATCTCGGGTTCAAATGCCTGCTCAGGCATTTATTTTTCTTTTCATGTCATATATATATATATATATATATATATATATATATATATATATATATATATATATATGGTCTCATGATAAAGAGTTTGGAATTCTTTTTTTTTACAGGGGTGACGTTTCTAAAATGAATAGGACTTCTAAACTCCACTTTAAAATAATGGTAACCTCAGCCATATTGTATGAATAGTTCTGAAATTGTGTTTATTTTAATACACTTACAAACGGAATATACTGTATTATAACTTCGCTGCAATTGTACAATAACATAAAAAGTTTTAAATGTTGGCAATGCTTTATGATACTTGTCAGTGAAGTTAAGAGCGTTTATATCTGGGGACACAAATCAAATATTTGCAGAGAACTTGTGAACAAAAGAAACATAATACTGCGTTGAGAGAGACACATTCTCGTCTGGACGGGAAGTCCATCAGTCGACAAAAACCGTATTTACATAAAACTATCCAACATTTAAACTTTATATCCTGTGAGAAAACTGGAATTAATTATTCAAGTAACTGGATCTGAAGGCATGTTTAATATTTTCATGTTCATTGTTTTTCCTGGAAAATACAGAGTGAACACGTACTCTACAAAACATTAAAAGTTTAGTGTCTTGATACAAGGCAGAACTATTAATGATAATGTATTTGCTTCTTATGAAATTCCGAAGGAATAAAACTATTGAAATTCTCACGAAAATATTTTTTGAATTCTTTTTACAGATCTTCGTCGATCTTAACAGTAAACATCGTAAATAACCTATACCAAAATGTATATAAACAAACACACACATACATATATACATACATATAATTATGTATGATATAACTATATTTTTGACATTTAGCAATGAAGGCAAATATGACATGACAAGAAAAATAAATGCCTGAGTCGGGATTTGAACCCGAGTGTCTAAACTTTGTACGTTTTGAGTTCAAACCATCTGAGCTACTCAAGAATCCTAACACAAACATTTATTATAAATGCTCAGATGGTTAGATCGCTAAACGTACAAAGTTTAGAAACTGCGAGCTACTTAGGAATCCCCAACAAAATAATTTTAAAAATTAAGATAATAAACCAACCAATTAAATTAATAAAATTATTAAACTAAATTGGTCATTAATTTAAGTATGTTAAAAATTTACTTAAAATGTTTTAATTTTCTGTTTACTTTGGAATCCTAACACAAACGTTTATAATAAATGTTTGTGTTAGGATTCCTGAGTAGCTCAGATGGTTAGAGCGCTGAACGTACACATTTTAGAAACTCGGGTTCAAATCTCGACTCAGGCATTTATTTTTCTTTTGATGTCATATATATATATATATATATATATATATATATATATATATGTCATATTTGCCTTCATTTCTAAATGTCAAAAATATAGTTATAACACACACAAACACACACACACATATATATATATACAAAGTAAATATATTAAAATATATATCTGGCAGGTACCGTCGTCCTCAACTATGTTAAAAATTATTAATCAATATTTTAAGAACTGTAGGTCTTTCGGAAACTGACTTCCATCTTCAGCAGAAGGATATGCACTACTAACTGTTGTTGTCGTTGTTTTGCAACGCTTTTGACATCAGCGGCTTCCCAGCGAGATACCTACTGACTGTTGTTTTATGATTTCATATAGAGGGTTGTATGAGTTATATATGTATAAATATATATATGTGTGTGTGTGTGTGTGTGTGTATCCATCAACGCTCTAGGGGCCGAAATTTTTGTTTGTTTATCGAAAACAAACTTGACATATAGCAATTAATTAAAAAATAAGACCGAGTTCGTTAACCAGCAAAACCGGAGAATTAGGTAGGCTATAGAAATTCACCAGAAACGAGAACTAAAAAAATCGCTCTAGTGATCGAAATTTTTTACGTTTCGCAATGACTCTCAGTATGTGCTTTTAAAATAAACCCAGAGATGTATCATCTCAAAAATAAGCGAAATCCGGTCGTTAGAAGTGGGGGTTTACCTGAAATCCGAAATTAAAATTTCATATTAGTAACCGGTTCGTCGCAACGTAACAGCAAACAATCACGAGTGATTTCCAAACACATCGATAAATTCACGAGTCACGAAGTGATTTCATGAATTTATCTAGAGAATTTGGAAATCAAGCGTGGCATTTGTTAGGACTATTTAACGAATAAAATTAAGTTGTTTACTCAAAAATCATTTTTAAAATATAGTTACCGGTATTAAAAATATTTATATAATTGATATAAACGGCGATGTTTGGAAACAAATCAGAAATATATGGCTATGTTTCATTGCTTATTGACTGCAACTTGATCATATTATTTATTGCCAAATAGGATTCCAATATCGTAGGAATGCACCCTAGTGGAGAAAGGAATGAAACAAATCAAACTATAGTATAACCATCATTATAGGTTATTAATTTATTTTTTAATAAACAAGTCAGTAAATCATTCTTTAAAAACAATTATTGAACACACAATTATCAAATATATAGTTCGAAGAAATCTGTTCATTATTTGCTATATTCAGTGTATTTGTTGGAGAGTCAGTCACTGTAAAATAATGCTCTGGCTTGTTCAGAATATTAAAAAGGAGGAGCTTTCTTTATCACAAAGCAGGAGCTGATAAATAGAAATCGATAAGGAGCCAGTTTAAACACGACTGTTATTGGTTGTAAAACAAAATTCATTGAAACGTGATTGGTCAATGACTCCCATTTGGGGCATGAGTTAAGTAGTCCCTTAAATTGGAAATGCATCTTATAAGATACATTAGTTTAATTTATTTCATATTTAAAATAAAGTAATGGAAACATGAATCGGTAAATATTATTTTTGCTTGATAGTGCATTTTGTCGTACTTACAGCAATGGCGACTATGATTGAAAGTTCAACTTCCTACATTTCGAGGCTGCTAACCTAAATAACTATAGTGTAATAAAAATAACTAGTGTATTAAGGGTCGGTTTCACCAACAGAGGCAACTGTATTATGCCAGTTTAAGCTAAGCATTATACACAGGGAAACATGCGCAAGACAGATACCTCTGTTGCTGAAATTGACCCTTAGGGTCGGATTCACCAACAGAGGTAACTGTATTACGCCAGTTTCCCTATGTATCCATCCATAGTAATTCTGCCCGAAGGCAGGTCCTTCACTGCAATCATAGCATTTTCATGCTATGATTGCAGCTTTACTAGGGAATTGTAGGTGTGGTAGCTTCCCATAGCTTTCCACACCGGTGAAGGATGATGATGATAATGATAAGGATGATGATGATGGCCATATGATTTCGGGGACCGTTTGGGCCTTAAAGTTTTCCTGACATTTGTCTTACAGGTGAGGAAAAACCCCGATAAAAACCTCACCCAGAAAAACTGCCCCGACCGGGGATCGAACCCTGGCCCGCTGCATGACAAGGCAGTCCCTGTGTGTAATGCATAGCTTAAACTGGCGTAATACAGTTACCTGTCTTGGTGAAACTGGCCCTAAGTATTATTTTTAAAACTTAGGTTAAACAACACCATGTAAATATTACTAGATTAGATAGTAGATTTAAGACTAAGGTTAGGGATAAATATGTAAACACAACTGTGTATATATGTAGTATTAAGAACAAATACCCGAAACTTGTATCCAGAGAAAAGAACAAAATAAAAACAGCAGATAGTAATTAGGGACAAGAGCAGACTTGGGGATATGGGCATTAAGCACGAGGAAACCCAGGGGGGTGGTGGTGGATCTGTTAATAAAAAAAATACATATTAGAAACACGCATGTGGGAAGTAAAACCACTGCCTTCTATGTAAACTAAATACAATGTAGGCTATATATACAAAAAATATCCAAAGATAGTGTTAATATACATTATATGAAACAAATCTCTGCATTTTAAATGAACTGAACTTGATTTGAAACAATATAAAACAATAAATACGTACTTGGCGCCATTGTTTGACTGAATTGGTCTCACGGCCTCCTGTTTCAACTAATTAACATTGCCCACACTGTTAACGTTAGTCAATTGTTTATAAAGAACGCAAATGTTTTCAACATAGATGTAATTATTTTACTATTATTTATTATTTTTAAAACACCATCGCACCAAAAAAAAAAATGTACAATGCATGTTTGTTCATTGTTTTACAGAATCGCTATGGCTCGGTTTTTAAACATTTTCCTCGATTCTGCAAAACCCACTTCCCAAGCTCGCATTAAATTGGTGTCAAATTATACAACAATAAGGATATAAATAATAACTTATGGTAATGCATGATTTTATTTTCAATAAAGTCCGACTACATTAAATAAGCTAGAATTAGAAATTAAGTTTCTTCTATTTAACAAATTATATATATATATATATATATATATATATATAATATTTAACAAATTATATATATATATATATATATATATATATATATATATATATATATATAATTCCGTATTCCAGCAAAATAGGACCAACAATTTGACTTGCTGAGGTATTCTCTTAGTTTACTTTTCTTTTTTAAATTCAGCAGGTCACAAAACATCTTCCTACGATCAATTAATCTGCTGTCATTGTCCTCCACAGTTCTCTGTCATTCCAATCTCCATCGTCCACTCTTACTTCCCTCATGTTGCTTAAAACACCTTTAATCTATGTTATTTTTTACCGTCCTCTTCTTACACTAGATACACCCATTCTAGTAATTTTCTTGGGAATCTGTCTTCTGTCATTCTTTTCACATGATCATACCGTTCAATTTTTTTTAATATTACAATATGGAAGTTTGAAGAATCATCTTTTCTTTAATAATCACACTATTTCTTATTATGTCTTCTAGAAACTTCAGCTGAACTGCTCCAATAAAATAATAATAATAATAATAATAATAATAATAATAATAATAATAATAATAATAATAATAATTTATTCATAATCAGGTTTACAATGTAATAAAACATCTTTCTGTGCCCAAAGTTTTTAAAATGTTTATCTTCTTTTTCCATTCTTCTCTGTCTTCTCATTCCAATTCTTCCAGACCTAGCTCCCTCATACCTCTTCTTACATCATCCATCCATTTAAATCTAGGTCGACATCTCTTTCCTTTCCCAGCTGGAATCCATTCTAAAGCTTATCTGGGTAATCTTTTCTCTGGCACCCTACGTATGTGATCATAAATAATAATAATAATAATAATAATAATAATAATAATAATAATAATAATAATAATAATAATAATAATAATAATAATAATAATAATAATAATAATATAATTTTCTACTTCCTTATAATACAGCATTGTTATTATTTATATTATTATTATTAATATTATTATTCACTTCACGGGCTAGGCAAAATGCCTGTTCCGCCTCACAGTTGTTCTGTCCATCTTTTCACTGGCTTCCTACATTCCTTGAACCTCTTGGCTTGTAGTTAAATGCATCTTTTGGTATTCTTGTTACGTTCATTCTTTCAACATGTCTAAACCATTTTTCTCTATATCTTTTGATTTTATCACTTAATGGATATATATTTAACTCTGTTCTTATATCTTCATTCTTTAACCGATCCATTCTTGTGCAGCCTTTTGTATTATTATTATTATTATTATTATTATATTATTATTATTACTATTATTATTATTATTATTATTATTATTATTATTATTATTATTATTATTATTATTATTATTATTATAGACCATGTTTCGCATTATATGGATGCCATATATGGTACCATACTTCAAGCAAGGGAAAAAAAACTAGCATTTGAGAGTGAAGTTCTTAGGATTTTCTTGGACCAAAGAAAAACGAACAGACAGGGAATAGAAAAGACTGTGTAAGAGTGACCCATTGATCTTCATGGAAAACTAGATATAATAACATCACTTAATGGGGAGGGCATGTAACACGGATGTGAATGAAAGAGGATCATGGAAACTTCTGTTTGGAAAAAGAGAAGAAAGCTCTCAGTAGGTAAGGCCAAGAATGAAGTGAGAAAATAGCCTTAACCATGATTTGAGGGAGATAAATTATACAGGGGATGATTGAAAAAAAAAAGTTAATGACAGCGATGTATGGAGAGGTTATGTCCGCACGGCTATTAAGGTGTTTGGCATCCATCGTGTTATGTTTGTGGGCACATTTGACTTTGGAGGATGACAAGACGGTGGAGATGTTTGGCTAGACGAACTCCGCGTGTAGACTGGCTGGATCACTACCAAAAAATCTATAACAAGATTGTCTAAACGGTGTCCCGCGGGCCGCAAGCGGCCCTCTAATACATTTCAAATGGTTCGCGAAGTTTTCTTTTATTGAATTATGATTTAATGTTATTTCTCTTTAAAATATTTTTTTTTTCGAAAAGGTTTTATGAATTGTCATTCGTTTTATGGTGCATTCTATTTTATTTTATAGCACATTATATGTAATTGTTATGCATTATATTAGCCATTGTACGTTTGAAATTAATTCTGCATTTATTGATTCTGTACTGTGATAAACATGTTTATATCCACTGAACAACCCTAGTAGCGAGAGAAAGTTTTTAAAGCATTAATCAATATCACCAAGGATAAGGTTAACAAAATGACTTCTCCCTCCTCTATCCCTCTTCAGTGTGATTGTGTTTTCAAATAGTCATAATAGGTAGTCTATGCTGCTTGTAAACTAATTATAAATTTCCTTTTTATAAATGGTAACTAATATGTACTTGTTGATTACAAATTTGTAGGAGAATCTCTTTTCTTTTCAATTCGCGACCCTCCGCCTAATTAGAAAACAAATTTCTGGCCCCCAGGTTAATTACAATTGGACACCACTGATGTATATTTTTTTAAAAAGTTAAGCCTAAAACAGTTTTTATCTTGATGGTAAAAATTTAGAACTCACAGATTTACAAATTCATAGGTACTAATTT
Source organism: Diploptera punctata (assembly GCA_030220185.1). Classification (NCBI taxonomy): domain Eukaryota; kingdom Metazoa; phylum Arthropoda; class Insecta; order Blattodea; family Blaberidae; genus Diploptera; species Diploptera punctata. The sequence goes on along the minus strand of JASPKZ010005677.1, from coordinate 948,983 downwards.
GTCCCGTTATCAATCGTGTCATTTTCAGCAATAAACAGTTTCTCTTCATTTTTTTTTCTTTTAGTCTGTTTTGCTGAACTTTTACATAAAATACAAACTTCTGTTTGAAAATATTTCAGAATGTAAATAAAATTAAACTGATGGTTGCGTATTCGGGTGTTCACTTAATTATTTCTTCAAATATTAATGCATTTCTGTTTTTAACAAATTAATAATGCTGTACAAACGGAATTCCTATAAAGTTAGTTAAGCTAATTCGAATGTGTCTAAATGACACAGAGAGTGGAATGCGGGTAGGCAAAGTTTTCAAATACTTTGAAATTCACAACGAGCTGAAGCAAGGATATGTACTCAATGGTATTAATTAGCTGTTAATTTTGCTGATGGTGTAGAATTGTCAGGTGATAGCGAGAAAGTACTTAAGGCCAACACGCACACACTATTGTTTGACACTAAGAAATTGGAACTGGAAATGATCTTCAATAAAACTACGAGTAAATACAAGTTTACGCACAGATATTCATTACATAATGGAAATGGAAAATTGATGACAAATGAAGGAAATTTTGAAGAAGTGGCTGAATTCAAATACCTAGGAACAATGATTACAAATAGGTATGAGACGCACAAAGAAATTAAACAAAGCCTCAATTATGGAAATGCGTGCTATTATGCATTACACGGACTATTGAGTCCCAACTTGTCTGAAAAACCGTTAAACTGAAAATATATAAAACTGTTATTCTCCCAGCTATATTATATGAATGCAAAACATGGACTCTTACTTCAAGAGAGGAGAAAATAATACAAGTATTTGAGAATAAAGTTCTGAGGAAAATTTTTGGACCAAAGAGAGATGAACATACAGGGGCATGGAGAAGGAGACTATTTAAGTATGAGCTACATGATCTTTATTGGAGACCAGATATAATAAGAAGACTTAAGTCTCGTAGACTGCGATGGGCAGGACATGTGGCACGAACGGAGAATGAAAGAGAGACAACGCCTAGTTGGTATACAAAAATGAGATGGGAGAATATCATTAACCATGATTTGAGGGAAGTAGATTATACACGGGATAATTAAAAAAATAGCTTAGTATGGGAACATGTGGAGATCTTATGTCCGCGGGGCCATGTACTTGCGAGTTCGATAGTGCCAGTGGGTTAGTTAGTTTATACAAAATTAACAACCAGAAAAGTTAAGAAAATTGGAAAATGATACAGGATCGATTAAGCGAAATCGGGACTCAATTTATCGACCACATAATTAACCGAAATTGACCTGGGCCCAATTTATTCAGACCCTACTCGGCTACAGCGCAGCAATTTATTCGCTAATCTTTATATATATGACATGTTAAGAAAATAAATGCCTGAACGGGATTTGAACCCGGACCTCTGGGTTGGTACCCCAGCGTGCTATCCATTACACCGGCAGGCAAATCCAATTCGAACATTTATCTTTCTTATATATATATATATATATATATATATATATATATATATATATAAATGATAAATGTTTGAATTGGATTTGCCTGGTTGTGTAATGGATAGCACACTGGGGTACCAACCCAGAGATCCGGGTTCAAATCCCGTTCAGGCATTTATTTTTCTCATGTCATATATATATATATATATATGTGTTATAATTAAATGTTTAACATTGAGCAATGCAAGCTTAATATGGTATGATAAGAAAAATAAATGCCTGGACGGGATTCGAACCCGGATCTCAGAGATCCGGGTTCGAATCCCGTCCAGGCATTTATTTTTCTTATCATACCATATATATATATATATATATATATATATATAAATATATATAAAGATTAGCGAATAAATCTCTGCGCTGTAGCCGAGTAGGGGCTAAATAAATTGGACCCAGGTCAATTTCGGCTAATTATGTGGTCAATAAATTGGGTCCCGATTTAGATTAATCGATCCTGTATCTAGCTAGCTTATATGTAATTCTTCTGTACGTGTGCTCATCACTAAACTGCTCCTAAACGGCTGGATCGATTTTGATTAATTTTTTGTGTGTGTCTGATAGATTCACAGTTGTATCCTCTAAAACCATTAGGTGTAGGAGTTCACCTGAAGTGAAAATTGAAAAATCACTCTAGCGGTCACATTTTTCGATGTTTCACAACGAATCTCAGTATTCGTATAATGTATAACCGAGGGAGGTATTATCAAAGAATGTGCGAAATTTGATAATTAGAAGTAGAGGTTTACCTGAAACCCGAAATTAAAAACTGCCTGAACTACTTGACCGATTTTCATTAAATATTATGTGTGTGTTTGAATAGGTCGCTATATGCTTTAGATTCACAATATTTAACTTGGTAGGTGGCGCTGCGATCGGATTATAGGATTTTTTATGCCGCATGTATAGTCGCCTGCATTATCGATATATTCCGTGCGACAATAATGTGACGTCATTCAAAATTATGAATGACAATAGACTTCAAAGAGTGGCCAGAAACAAATAAATGGGAATGCCTAATAAAACATACTCATATACCGAACATACCAAGACAAACATAAGTAGCACATTTTAGGATGACAACGGGCCACGATTGTCTAGCAAAACACCTTCACAAAATCATAATGCATTTCATGCAATCACCCTGATGAAGAAATGGACGAAGGTCATCTGAACAACTGTATCGCTGTCAAACATGAAGATTCTAGGACCACAAAGTATTGGAGAGCAAGACTGCTAATGACTTCAGTGTTAGATGCAGCACATTAGACAACAACATAATGTGACGTCATCATGCATCCTTCTTGAACCACAACAGATGGCAGTGAGGAGTTTTCTTGCGAACTTATTTAATAATATGTAATTATGTCTCAATTAGTGGATTTATGATAAAAAGTAACTTATATTTCTGTAGTCCGGCCATGACACGAGAATTGAACGTTCGGGCAGGACAACGTCTGCCAGGTCCGCTAGTACCATATTTAAATTCCAGTATGACACGAAAATTCTTTCTCTTACAAAAAATAAACAAAAGTGGATTGTTACGCGTAAGAACAAACAAAACACATGAAAGAGGAGACAAACTATGAAGTTTGCAACATGTAACACCATTGTGATTAAACAACTTCTCGTTGGAAAATGTGATTAAAACTTTGAAGGGCAGTTTATAGGTGGCTTACATAATTACAGCTTTACAAGAGTTGTAAGGGAAATTCTATTAGTCAAAAGGTTTAAAGGTAGTCTTTTGTTCCCTATATTTAACGCACAAAATTTCCCTTACTTTCTTAAAATATCAATACAGATGGTCTTGCAATTAAACAAAAGAGAATCTAGCTTCTATTATTCTCTATTTACAAAGAGATTTTCAGAATAATGGAAGCCATCTAAACCTTGCTTTTCTAACGGGAGGAATTAATTCATATAATAGCTGTAAATTAGAACTGTTTTTAAACAACGGGTCATATTTACGAACAAAGGTAGTGAATTAATTTTGTTATTCAGATTAAAACAGAAGAAGATTAGAGAATATTTCCAGGAATGTTGATCGTTTTCTTTTCTATCACAAGGAAGTTTCTCCTTATTGTCTTTAGGATTACAGAAGTAAACAATTGAATTAGCATTAATTAAACGCGCTTAACTAGAAATTAAAAAGAGTTTTGCTGGAGTTCCACTTCTTAAAATCTACAACGAGCTAGGTGCAATATATGCAAATTTAAAAATACATTTAGAGAGAAAATGTTTCGTGAATTCATGCCAGGACGCTCTATAATTACTAGTATTAGGATCAACATGCTAAGTAACTAACTAACTCATTGACACTATCCAACCTGCAGTTCATGACTGCGCGGACAAATGCTTTCCATATGTCCCTATCATTAGTCTTCCAATAATTTCCTATATAAATCATCTCTTATTCTTACTTTAAGGGAGGAAAGGAGATTACGAGAATTTGAGAATAAAATTCTTAGGAAAATGTTTGGACCAAAGAGAGAAGAACATACAGGTGAATGGAGAAAACTACATAAAGTGAACTGCATGGTCTTTATAGGAAGCCATATATAATAAGAATAGTTGAGTCTCGTAGATTGCGATGGGCAGGACATGTGGCACGAATGGGGAATGCAAGACGTGCATGGAAGCTTCTTGTAGGAAAACCAGAGGGAAAACTCTCAGTTGGTAGACCAAGAATGAGGTGGGAGAATACCATTAGCTATGATTTGAGGGAAGTAGATTATACAGGGAATGATTGAAAAACGTTATCTCCGGATAGGGATGTATGGAGAGCTCATGTTCACGCGGGCATGAACCTACGGGTTTGATAGTGCCAGTGAGTTAGTTAGTTAGTTAGTTACAAATCTCCTTACTCAAATCATGGTTAATGTTATTCTCACACTTCATTCTTAGCTTATTTGCTGGATGTTTTCTCTCTGGGTTTCCTACGACGAGTTTCATTGCTCCTCTTGCATTCTCCCTTCATGCCACATGACCTGCCTATCGCAGTCTAAGAGACAACTGTTCTTAGTATATCTGGTTTCCCATAAAGAACACGTAACGCAATGCTTGTAGTCTTCTCCATTCACCTTCTGTTTGTCTCTCTTTGTTCCAAAATTTTCCTAAGAAATTTATTCTTACATACTCTAATATTTTCATCCCAAGTTCAGTAAGAACTCCTTATTCGCGGGGGATGTGTACCGAAAATATGACGGGAATACAGATACCGTGAATATGGAATGGTAATTTGCATGGTTATATAGGTTCCGAAATAAAATAAAAATTATCAACATAAAATAAATTAATGAGAGATTTTGAACAATTTCTATTAATTATTACTGTCAGGTTTAGCCAAGGTCTTAAATAACTTAGTATTTTTTTATTGTTTTGCCGCTTTATAAACTCTTTCAATTCAGATTGATATTTAACTGTGGATTCAGCGACAGAATTGTTTATTTGTCTTCAGATGTATTGATGAATCGTACAGTTTATTTTTTAACATTGAAACAGCGTGATATAGATGCAAACGACATGCCATTATGTAAATGGTCAAACGTTTATATTTTTAATTTCAGCGTTAACACTACATTTTTCCGTTTCGAAACTTTTTTTTTTCCTTTTACTTTAAATTATAAATTGGCAACAAAGCAGAAGATACACGTGTTATTAAATCAATATCATTGCAACGAATGACATGTTGAAACAATAAAATACAGATTGTGGCGAGGGCTGCACTTATCAACGGATATAGCGGTACGTGAATTACGGCGGCGGTGGCTTTTAACAACCTTTTTTAGGTTTAGTGACAATAAAGCTTGTTTTGCTTTGATATTAATTTGTTCATTTGGTTTGTATCACTCTTTGTAAAAGTTGTTTTGGCAAGTGCCTGCAGTAAAAAAAAAGTGCCGATGGTTAATAAATTATACTAATCCTTCTAATATACCGACTGGATCCACGAATAAAGGCATTTGTAGCCGCGAATACGTGAACTGTGTCGCAAATTTTAACCCGCGAATAAGGGAACCGCGAATAATGAGCTTTTACTGTACTTCCAAAGAATGTTAAACTAAAGATATATGAATCCATTACTCTCCCAGTTATATTATATGGATGTAAAACATGTTTTCTTGTTTTAAGGGAGGAGAAAAGATTATATGTATTTGAAAACAAATGTCTTAGGAAAGTTTTTGGATTGAAGAGGGACGAATAGGCAGGTGAGTGGGGAAGACTAAATAACAGAGGGGTACATGATATTATAAGAAACCAGACTTAGTAAGTAGAATTAAGTCACGTAGACTGCGATAGGCAGGACATGTGGCACGAATGGAGAATGAAAGAGTGGCATTCCTTACACCCACTCTTTTTTATGAACGATTGAATGAATAAACCCGATTGTTTTCCTTTAATGGCAAGGGTCTCCTGCGAGAGGGGAGTTATTCGGCGTGAAGTGTTTGAATCACAGTTATCGGGCGTGAAGTGTTTGAATCACAGGTTTGATTATCGTCAGTTTTTACAATATTTTTGTAATTTTTTTTTAGGTTTTTGTCCTAAATTCACGCCAATAGCCTCTTCTACGGGCAACTTTAGCCGTATACTCCTACTTGCTGCATGAACAGGTCTGTCTTGTGTAACTCGTTGAAATAAACATTGTTAACATGTTTTTTTAGGCAAGAACTCAACATTTTGAATCTCAATGAAAAAAAATACAAAACTATAAACAAAAATGGCATGAACATATTTTAAGAATTAACTCTTCTAGGCTAACACAACAAGCACTGTTGTACCAAACTCAAGGCTAAAGAAATGTGGGACGTCCTAGAAGACGATTAACTAACTAACTCACTGACACTATCGAACCCGTAGGTTCTTGGCCGCGCGGACATAAGTTCTCCATATATCCCTATCCTGAGCCAATGTTTTCCAATCATCCCTGTATAATCTACTTCCCTCAAATCATAATTAATCTTATTCTCCCACCTCATTCTTGGTCTACCAACTGGGCGTTTTCCCTCTGGCTTTCCTACAAGAAGCTTCCATGCACGTCTTTCATTCCCCATTCGTGCCACATGTCCTGCACATCGCAGTCTACGAGACTTAACTGTTCTCATTATATCTGGCTTCCTATAAAGACCATGTAATTCACTGTTATGCAGTCTTCTCCATTCACCTGTCTGTTCATCTCTCTTTGGTCCAAAAATTTTCCTAAGAACTTTATTCTCAAATACTCGTAATCTCCTTTCCTCCCTTAAAGTAAGAGTCCATGTTTCGCATCCATATAATATAACTGGTAGAATAATAGTTTTATATATTTTCAGTTTAACGTTTTTTGAAAGGAGTTGGGAAGTCAAGAGTCTCTCTAATGCATAATAACACGCATTTCCAGAATTGAGCCTATGTTTAATTTCCTTGTGCATCTCATTCCTGTTTGTGATTATTGTTCCTAGGTATTTGAATTCAGCCACTTCCTCAAAATTTCCCTCATTTGTCATTGGCTATCCATATCCATTATACAATGTATTTTATTTTGTGACCATATAGCCTATTTAGTTTTACTGATATTTACTTCCAGTCCCAATTTCTTAGTGTTACTCAGAAGTGTCTGCGTGTTGGCTTTTAGTATCTCCTCGCTATCGGCCAGTAGTACTACATCATCAGCATAAACCAACAGCTTATTAATACCATTGAGTTTGTAGGCCTTTGTTTGTAGGCCTTCATCTTCCTCTAAAAATTGAATGGAATGCTCTAGGACAAAATTAAATAGTAGAGGAGATAGTGCATATCCTTGCTTCAACCCATTCTGGATTTCAAAAATATCCGAAAACTGTTTGCCTACACGCACCCTACTTTTTGTGCCATTTAGACACATTCTTATAAGTCTAACTAACTTTTTAGGAATTCCGAACTCCAGCGGGATACTATACTATAACTTCTCCCTCTTAATTGAATTGTATGCCTTTTTGAAGTCTACGTATAGTTGATGTACAGTACCGTTATGTTCCCATTTCTTTTCTAAAATCTGTCTTAAGCTAAAAATCTGATCTGTTGTAGACCTGTTTCTTCTAAATTCACATGGATTATCTCCCAGAATCTCATCAATATAAGGAGTAAGTTTGCTTACTAATATATTTGTTAGAATTTTGTATGAAGTTGAAAGTAAAAAGAAGCCCCTATATTTGTTGTTGCAATCAGTTTTATCTTCTTTCTTATAAATTGGTATGATAATCGATTCTTTCCATTCATCTGGAAGAGCTTCTTTATCCCAAATCATATTAAGCAACTGGCGTATCTTGTACATCAATTTTACACCCCCTGATTTTATCAGTTCTGCTGGGATCTCATCTGAACCTGGTGTTTTATACAGCTTCAATTTTTCTATCGCCATTTCAACCTCTAATGAACTTGGTTCTGCGACTAACATTTCTGCTGTCTGTAACTTATCCTCCTCAATGTCCTGTTCTGTATGTACATTTAATAGCTGATTAAAGTAAATTTTCCATATATTTAGTATACTCCTAGAATCTGCAATCATATCCCCATTTTCATTCCGAATTATGTTTGTTCTAGCCTGAAACCCTTTCTTCTCTATACTATTTCCCTGATATAATTCTCTAATGTTCCTATTTTTTGCATTCATTTCAAGATCATTAATCTTCTCTCTCAAATATTCCCTCTTTTTACTCTTTAGTAACTTGGTGCTTTCCCATCTAACACTACCCAATTGCTCTAAATTTACCTCATTTGGCTCGTGTAACCATTTCATTTTTGCTTGCTTTCTTTTCTGCCTAGAAGACGATGGGGAGATCAATTCAAAGGCCGACGGCCGACCATGAAGATGGCGATGATGATGATGAACATATTTATGTCTTACTTTCAGTGCATATACAGTGGATATTTTTAGTGAAATCATATTTTGTAAGTCATAGATAATATTTAAACTTTGGACTCAAAGTAAGCAATACCGAGATCTCATTTCTGTCTGTCTGCACAATATAGTAATAATGCATGCCATGATTTCTTATGCTACATGATCACAGGATGAGGTACAGAAGAGGGAATTTGGAATCTTCAGCTCGCTTCATATTTAGGTACTGCATTCAGTTGAGTTACTTTGATCTCCTAGTTTTACGCTTCTGACTAGAACACACACATGTGCAGTGCAGAACTTTGCAGTAGTTTAAAGAGAAAAGTTTTGCTTTTCTTTTCTTGATCTAATACAAACAATTTCCTCTAAAATAAACAGTTTTAGAATCCCTGTACTTTCTCTGGCCAAATGTGCACTAACTAGAAGAAAAATAATTCGTCATATATAACTTATTATGTTTATATGATTCTCCATTCAATTAATTATTTGTGTATATTAGAGTGAGTTTTATATTCTTGACATTTTCTCCTAAATTTGTATTGTTTTATATTATTTCCTATTGTCTTAATTACCTTCTTCAGTCTGCTATTAATATTCTGTATTGTTTTTGTTCATTTTATTTCCCCTTGTTTTATTTTTAATTTTTTATCTGCCAGAATTTATTTCGTCCTGAAACTGTCTCCTAAATTTATATATTTTGTTTCCTCTCTCCCTTTAACTAAAACTTTGTAATGTATATATTCTATACGTATTATTTCTGTGACTAAACTGCACCCGGGCATGACCTCATTCGGGTATCAAGACTGTTTACGACATTTGTTTGTGAATAAATTTTATTCTTATATATATATATATATATATATATATATATATATATATCGGCCCGCGGTGGACTAGTGGTTATGATCCTTGCCTCTGATCCCGAGGGTAGCGATGGATTTTTTAGAATGGAAAAATTCTCCGGGAGGGACTTTAAGCCGTTGGTACGCAGTCTGAAAATTTTCAGGCTCGTAAAAGATCCTTAGATCCTTAAGCCTGAATAAAAAGGCCTCTAAGAAAAATGTACCTAATTTTCCCGTTCTAGTACTACCTTGGTTTCCTAGATGTCTGTATCAGGCGGAACGCTGTCGATGGGCCACTCCAATGACATCTATACGAAAACTAGTGTAACTAAATTAGTATGGTTCAATTTCTTCCCTGTAGAGGGAGAGCGCCTAAATCCCGTTGAGGGAAACAAGGACTTACAAAACAAATATATATATATATATATATATATATATATATATATGAAAAATGAGTACATACAAATATAAGGTATTTCAAAACTAATGGATCAAAATGTAGAGATGATAAACGAAAAAAATATTTGAGGAATTGACATGCACTAAATTGGTTTGTATTTGTAAATGAAAATCACACAATCCCATGTAAAATGCATTAATATTTAATCAACTTTTACATCCAATTAATTACCAGTATAACGTATCATCTTACAAGTGCGGTCGTGCTACACGTCACCCGGGGCACGACCTGTTGGGAGAGGAATTTTAAACTGTGGAACACACATACTTTTTTCACCGCATAAGGACATGGAGTGCCTCCCCGAATGGATGATCAGCTCATTGTCAAGGCCTTCTCCGAGACAACACCACATTAATACGAAATACAACACACATACTGTTTTCACCGCACAAGGACATGGAGTGCCTCCCCGAATGAATGATCAGCTCATTGTCAAGGCCTTCTCCGGGACAACACCACATTAATACGAAATACAACACTCACACACATATTCATACTAAACATGGTGAATATGATAATGATGCTTATGATGGCCAGATGATGTTCGGGGGACTTAAAGTTTCCTGATATTCGTCTTAAATATGAGGAAAAACACCGAAAAAATAACCATCACTCAGGAAACTTGTCCCGATTGGGTATTGAACCTGGGCCCGCTGCGTACGAAGTAGCGGTGCAACCTCGAGACCACAGCGGTTTACATACTTAGTTAACTAATATTTATGACATCATCATCATCATTATCGGTGTTACAGTCGTTACATGCCTTAATCGCCCGAAGAAAAAGCCTCCATTGTCTTCTACCTTATTTCCATCCAATCACTCTTCTAGGAAACTCAGTATATGCTATTAAAATAAACCATCTTGTGAGTTTCATTATTCATTTTCAAAGTGTCCAATATCTACGTTAAAAAGAATGTATTGGACTATATCATCACTGATTGGAATGGACATTGGATAAGGAGTGCAAATGGTGCTTTGACTAAATAACTCTTCTTTCCTACAGTACACTGTCCATCCATACATCCTTAGTAATTCTGCCGAGGGCAGGTCTTTCACTGCAATCATAGCATGTTCATGTTACGCTTTGCAGCTTTACTAGGGAATTATAGGTATGGTAGCTTCCCGTTACTTTCCACACCGGTGAAGGATGATAATGATGGATGATTTTCGGGGAACGTTGGGCCCTAAGCTTCCTGACATTTGTCTAGCAGGCGAGGAGAAACCCCGAAAAAACCTCACCCAGGAGCCTGTCCCGACCGGGAATCGAACCCGGGCCCACTGCGTGAACAAGACAGCACGCTACCTCTAGACCGTAGCGGTGGACTAGTACACCATAGGCTAAATATAAATCATATTATTCCAAATTTCATCTTAACACAGTTTATGACTGTGCATGGACATTTTGGTTGTTATTTTAAGAGATTTAATATTAACTCAGACAGTGATCATAATAATAATAATAATGGATAATATTGCAGCCAATGGCCATGTAGAAAGAATTATTTTCATGTCTTACAGAAGTCTGTTATGGAGGTTCCTATGTTTTTACACTGTAATAGGTGATATCGGTTGCAGTCGACCCACATAGTGTGCACTTGCATTTTTCTTCTGGGTTATGGCGCTTCACTGTTGTGCATATCCTGTGGTGGAAACCATGGACCGCGACTCTTGTCATGGTGTGTCTGAGATCGTATCTGGCTGCTGTCCATTCCCTGTATATCATCGCATCCGTTGCGTAGAACTCAGGCCATATCTCTTCTCTCTTCTCGTTGAGTTCCCTCAGCAGTTCTTTGTAGGCATCTGTTGACGCTACGAGAAGGTCCAGATGGAGCTCTTCTATGAAGAAGGGTTCCTTTGTCAATATGTATGTTAGGCGTGAAGGCGTGTATTTTTGATACGCTTATTGCTGTCTTTAGAAAGTGTGCTTTGACTTTCTCTATTTCCTCTAGGTTTGCCTTATTTAGGTTCTTCCAAATCACTTCTAGTCCATAGGTCATGATTGGTGCGATTTTTAAGCGGAAGATGATCATTGCTTTCTCCAGGGATAGAGACCATAATTGTAAATGTCAAGAATCAATACAACCTGTAAAACATGTTTTATTTTATTGTCCTATATTCGAAAGACAAAGTTTCCGGTTAAACTTAATTTTAAACGATGGCCAGGCTTCTTTCTCAATGTGTAACGTGATTTTTAAGAACCAAAAATTATAAACATTTTATGAACTTCATAACACACATTCATAACAATACAATATTTTGCTCAGACTCTTATAGAGAATTTATGTAATTCATAACACTCATTCAAAAAACACATGTTAATTAATTATTTATCTATATACAGTTTTTTTAATGTTTACAGATCTTTCTGTGCTTAAAGTTTTATTTTTCCTCTCCACTCGTCTCTATCCATCCACTCCATGTCCTCCAGTTCTCTAGTTCTCATTCCCGTTCTTATTTCTTGCATCCACGAGTTTCGAGGTCTACCTTTCCTTCTTCTTCCAGGATGACACCGTTCTAATGTTTTCCTGGGTAACCTTTCTTCTTGCATTCGTCGTATGTGCCTATACCAATTTAATTGCTATATCTTATATAATCTAATATTGAATGCCTAATATCCATTGTTTCTCCTATGACAGTATTTCTTATTTTTCTAATTTTGAACATCTTGCTACTCTCCTCAAGAAATACATTTCCGTTAACATAAGTTTTTGTTCTAAGTTTTTGTTGAATTTCCAAATTTCAGTTCCATATGTGACAGTACTTCTCACTATTGAATTATATATTTGTAACTTATTTTTTCTGGTTATATGTCTGTTCCATAAGACTCCATTCATCATTGCTGTTATTGCTCTATCTTTATTTATTCTGTTCTTAATATCACTTTCTTGTTTGTTTTCTTTATCTACTTTTACTCCCAGGTACTCAAATTCTTTACATCTTCACATGTTAATATTTATACTTTATAATATATAGTATATATTGTAATAGTAAGCTACAACCCTAACATGTCTTTGTGGCGAAATAGGGTTTCAAAATATTTGCAAATTAAATAGTAATAAAATAAGCCAAAACTCTAAAAATAAGCAAAATCATCCTACCATTAGAGGTTGGAGTTAACCTGAAACGCAAAATTAAAAATTGACTCTGGCAACCTCCATGTTTATTTGGTTGCAATGTACACCGTACACTTTAATCAACCATTAAATTAGCAATGCATCTTATAAGATGCATCAGTTTAATATATTTAACATTTTTAATTAAGCAATGGTACTAGTAATTGGTATATATTTAAATTGGTGTCAAATTAAACAACAATATGAAAGTAAGTAAGAACTTAGTGATGTGCTTGATTTATTTTCACTGCAGTCAAATACTTTTAAATAAACTCACTAACTCACTGGCACTATCGAACTCGTAGGTTCATGGCCGCGCAGACATAAGCTCTCCATATATCCCTATCCTGAGCTAATGTTTTTCTATCATTCCTTGTAAAATCCACTTCCATAAAAGAGTTAATGTTATTCTCCCACCTTATTCTTGGTCTACCAACTGGACTTTTTTCGTCTGGTTTTTCTACAAGAAGCTTCCATGCACATCTTTAATTCCCCATTCGTACCACATGTCCTGCCCATCGCAGTCTACGAGACTTAACTGTTCATATTATATCTGGTTTCCTAAAAATACCACGTAGTTCACTGTTATTTAGTCTTCTCTATTTACCCGTCGGTTCATCTCTCTTTGGTCCAGAATTTTCCAAAGATCTTTTTAAATAAGCTAGCAACGGAAATCGAGTTTCTCTAATTAAACAAACAAAATAAATACATATTCCGTAAACCACCAAAATGAGACCATAGATTCGCTCAGCTTACGCAGGTTCTGCGTGACGAAGATTTTAAAATGTTGGTGTATGACATCAGCAGTTTCCAATAATTACGAGTACAATGTATTTACATATATTTACATGTATTTACGCGATAGGATGGGAATGAAATTGTTTGGCCTATGTTTATTATATTAAAATGCATGCGTATCTGTGTTTCCAGTTGGGCGCACACCATTCTGTGATATCTTCCCAACAGAATCGATAAACTAGAGTGGTAGTAAAACAAAAGAATCATGTTAAACGGTTAGACTCATTAGACCTACTTGTTTCGTACTTTTGCATCAATCAGATGTCTATTTAATAGCCTGTAATTTGTGATAATACCTAGGAACAATAATTACAAATAGGAATAAAATGCACAAAGAAATTAAACATAGGCTCAATTCTGGAAATGCATGCTATTATGCATTACAGAGAATCTTGTCCCAACTTCTGTAAAAAAAAGTTGAACTGAAAATACAAGTTGTCCATTAACCCCCCCCCCATTTTAATTAATTATAACTAACAAAGTATGCGGAATTATGAAATGAGGCCGGTATTAAACGAAACAGAAACTTAAAGAATTGCCATTGCCACACACTAAAACACCTCTATATGTGCACCATTAGTAGCACGAACAGTATCAAGTCTGTATTCGATTTCGTGCCACGTTCTGTCCAACATGTCCATTGAACTGCCGGGAAGTTTGGCAAATTGATTTTTGTGGACTTCTCTGAAATCCTGCTCTAATTTCTTCAATATTTTCTTCTCAAAGACGTGTATGAGCACTTCCTGATTCTTTTTTAACGCTTCCAGTCGCCAGAAATTTCTCAAGCCATGCCTTGATGGTCGTCCCATCAGGTGCATTTCCTCCATATTTTCTCCGGTAATTTCTTTGTACTGTAATTATTGACTTGCTCTCTGCTTACCAGAAAACAGTTATGTGCTCGATGCTGAGGTATCACCATTTTGTTTTATATTTTTATTGTCCAACTTGCGACAGATGAATTAACTGCAACAATGAAAAGAAAAATTATTTGAGTTTCTCTTTCTTTTAATACCAACCTCATTTCATAATTCCACATACTTTGATAGTTATGATTAATTAAAATATGGGAGGTTTGAATGGGACACGGTGTATATAAATATTCTCCCAGTTATATTATATGGATGCAAAATATGGACTCTTACTTTAAGGGAGGTGAAAGTATTATGAGTATTTGAGAATAAAGTTCTTAGAAAAAAATTTGGACCAAAGAGAGATAAACTGACAGGCGAATGGAGAAGACTACCTAACAATGAACTACATTATCTTTATTGGAAACTACAGTAGATATAGTAAGAAAAGTTAAGTCTCGTGGGACTGCGATTGGCAGGGCATATGACATGAATGGGGAATGAAAGAGTGCCATGGAAGATTCTTGTAGAAAAACCAGAGGAAAAACGCCAAGTTGGTAGACCAACAATGAGGTGGGAGAATAAAATTAACCATTATTTGAGGAAGTAGATTATACAGGGGATGGTTGGAAGACATTGGTTTAGGAGAGCTCATGTCCGCGCAGCCATGAACCTACGGGATCGATAGTGCCAGTGAGATAGTTTTAGTAGATGTAGTTCCTATCACACCTCTTGGAAGCATAGGGCTCTTGTGAAAGACGACCCCAAATCTGTGTTTTTTTACAAAAATTCGTGACTTCATTCCAGCCTTTTCTTTGATGTTCAATTTCTGTTATTACTCTGTATTACTCTGCTGCGCCATGTAATTTTTGAAATGGTGTGTTTCGTCTTCTGTTGTATTGTTTCGGAGGATGTCCTGGCATTCAACTGATCACTCATTTGGGGAGGCCCTCAATGTCATTGTGTGGTCAATATATATATATATGTGTGTGTGTGTGTGTGTGTGATCCATGGTTTAAAATCGCTCTGTCGACAGGTCGTGTCACTGCAAGGCCCGGGTCACACGTGGCATGCAAAAGTGCCTCTAAGTGTGACAGATTAAAGTGGGTTAATGGAATATTACATTTAAAATAAAACGTAAATAGCCTATGTGATGTTTTCTGAAATATGTAGGACCTATATGTCATGAAAAAGAATCTTGTCTTAAATCATGGTGATCTTGAGGATGGGCTGTAAGTCTGTTATCTTGAGGCTTGAAGTTCTCCGACGTTTCGCCAGAGACTGCGCCCGGCATCCTCAAGGGTTGTCTCAAGATATATTCTTCAAGATCATGATAATAACTCCGGCGTGTAAGCCTAAGTTAATACAATTGTCTAAAATCACTTCAAATATCCTAAATTCATAAACATAAAACGAAATTTTAAATTTAATTTAAACAAATATATTTTATTTATTAATTTTATTTACTTATTTACCTTTTGGAGTTGAGGCCATGTGGCCTTCTCTTCCACTCACCAGAACAAACATATGTTACGTTAGAATATAGCAATCACAATTAAGTTTAATATCAAACACTAAATGAAAATTTGATCAGTGAGATAATATTTTGAAGATTAAGAACGATAACATAATATGATAACATAATAATTTTAATGATGATTCAAATTAAGACTAAAACTAATATTAGGGCATTGATAAAGTTTAATGCGATACAAGTGAGGTAAGCACTTGTTACTGATCGAGAAAAAGTTTAAAAAAAACTAGGCGCTTGCGCCGAGTTTTTTTTTCAATTTTCGAGATCTGTTACGTGCTTACCTCATGTGTATTGCATACTATTTTTTGGTCGATGTGACTAATTTTTATTAAATATAGTAATAAATGAATTAAAATATTGGTTGGATGTAAATGACTTCTATGTGAAACATACATTTGGCGATCGTTGCTATGTAGCTTTTCATTTGTTTTATTATGAGCAAGGATTGTTGGCTGTGGAGACATTTTTATATGTAGTATCGTGGTTAGAATCTGTTTGATAATTCTATTATGGAAGGAGTCATGGTAGATGATAGAGAAATTGAAGAAGCCTGGAGAGTGGAATGTTCTGCATTAATTCCGGAAAAGTCTAAAGAAAGGTACGAGTTAGTGTACAAAACATTCAAGAAATGGTTAAATGAAAAAGACGTGCAGATTAACTAGAAGAATTTGTTGGCATATTTTGTTCTGAGGAATGAGAAATTAAAGTCTGCAGGAAGTTTATGGTCAGAGTACTCAATGCTCTACTATATCAAAATAAATATTGCTACTATATTTTACTTACCGCGCATGTGCTTTTTGAGTCCATATCAGCATTGCGATTTCTTTTGTTTGCATACCAACCAGGTTAGATGTGGGAACGTTGACTTACATCCAGTAACAACAATATTAGTGAGTATAAGAAATTAGTCACATCGACCAAAAAAGTATTGACAACACTCTTATAATAACAAAATCTTGGTTAAATGGTATAGTCTCTAGCCAAATCAACTATAAATTGCTAAGTCCTTGGAAGATGATGCACTCCATTTCTGGATATCTGTTTCACTGATCGATTTAGAGTGTTTTGGATATCAACTCTTGATTGAAATAAAATGCCTCGTAGAGGTTTTGTGATCTTTGAGAATACGTTATAGTCATAAGGGCTCCTGGTGAATTTGGTGGATGTTCAAGGTACTTCCCAATTCCACCTTCTAAAGAAATTCTACTGAACATCTTTTTAGCGCGGTATTGCTCGTACTTACTAAATAATATGAGAAACAGTGAATGTATTCACAAAAAATTGCTATTTCGAGAATTTTAATATTATAAATTCATACAAACTGCTCAATAGGTAGTAGTAGTAGTAGGACTTTATTAGACAAAAAGTAAGATATTTACAATATTATTTACAAATATGGGTCGCACGGGCAGTAAGCCGTACGTGCTGTTGACAGTCCGTTACAATAAAGTAATAATTGGTACTAGTGTAAAGAAAAATAAACAAAAACAGCAATAACATTACAATTACATAAAGAAAACACAATAATATTACAATTAAGTAATAACACAATAGCAATAACATTACAATTACATAAAGAAAACACAATAATAATATTACAATTAAATAATAACACAATAGCATTATACACTAAAAACATTAACCTTACAATTACATAAAGAAAACACAATAATATTACAATTAGATAATAACACAATAGCATTATACACTAAAAAAACATTAACAATAACACACTACAAGATTACAATGGTGACCACTAGGATCGCTGATTTACAACAGTGTTACCATTACTTATGGAATGTCCTAGTATTAAAATGTAGATCATCGGTTGATTAATGTCTTTGACATCGTCCGATTCCTAATAGCCAATTTTGTCGGTCCATCCAATCTCCTGGTTATAGATGTTTCTCCTTCATGTATAAACATATTCCCTGACTCCAGGAGGTTTTAGGTCTTCCTCTGCCTCGTCTTCCCAAAATATAGATACATGAAGATAAATTAAATTGTTTGATGACACTCACTATCTAATGTAGACCTACATAAAAAACAAAGAAAAATAATGAGATACAGTAAACTAATTTGTCGGTTATACAATATTTTAAAAAACTGCAAATATTTATTAATCTTAATACTTCTTCTTCTTCTTCTTATTGCAAGGATTACACCTTTTTGGCTCGTTCCGGCTCCAAGTATTATAGCTATTGTGTCCATCTCTTTCGTGGGCGTCCCCGATCTCTTTTTCCTCCTCTTAGTTCATAGTTCAGGCTTTTCCTAGGTATTCTGTTGTTATCCATTCTGCAGACATATTCATACTATTTTCTCCTATACTGTTCTGTTTTATCTGTCAAACTGCATATTTGTAGTTCTTTACGGATATTTTCACTTCGTTTTTTATCAATTAAAGTATATCCTGTCACAAAAGCGTAAATATTTAATTTCTGCAGCTTCTATTCTTTTAATAGACTGTTTATTCAGAGTCCATATTTCTGAGCCATACAATGTTACAGGTACAGTCAGTACTTTACAACATTTTAAATTTGTTTCTTTTCTTACTTTCTTTTCCAGTTTTCTTTTAAGGGTGCAATCTTAATACTATTTTCATTAAAAAAGTAAATTATTAATAATTCATTAATATGTATTTACATATAAATCTTAGCCATGAGCGTCTCCTGATCAACCTCCAAAAATGAAAGGTTCCAATATCTATTTAATTTTCGTTCATTTCATAATGTGATTTATTCCATTGAAATTGTACTCACAAAAATTGAGAAGTACTATGAAAATAATAAATTATATGTAAAAAAGAAGTGTACTGCAATGAGGTAATAATAAATATAATGAGGTTAATTAAAAATGTATTAATTGTATGGTAAATGTGCATCTGGGTATTGTTTATATGTCCGCAGCCCGCAGGGAGTAATCAAGCAGATTGGAATCGGACGGACGCAGTTTGTGCAAACGTGTTTTAGAGGTTTCTGTAAACACATTGAAGCTCATCAAGAAATTGCTTCGTCACTTTCCTCCCAGTCTGCTTACACTGCGATTTCATTATCTTCCATTTTAAACACTTCTCATCCTCGTCTATCTTCTTCTCGCTTTCGCAGTCAAAAGTGCACGTTTCCTTTCATCATCAAAATGCATCATGTACGCATCATACATGTAAAAGTTATTTATTGTTTATTTATTTTTTATTTATTTATTTTACCAGATGAAGTTAAGACCATAATGTCTCCTCTTCCACTTCACTAGGATTAAATTATAAATACAATACGAATTATGTATTATCTACATGTTGATTAATGATACCTAATAGATATAGGCTACACAGTATAAAGTTAACAAGTGAAAGAAAGAAAAATAGTAATAATAATAATAATAATAATAATAATAATAATAATAATAATAATAATAATAGTAATAGCAAAAATATTAACCTGTAAATAGATTAAGTAAATGACTTGGTAAAGAAAGTTTAAATATTAAGAAATAATAAAAGTATGCATAGAACATATTATATTGTTTAAGGAAATATGAAGTGAGTATCTTTTTAAACTGTTTTTTAGTCGGGCGGTCCTTGATATACGAGGGGAGGGAATTCCAAAGTCGTGTGGCTGAAACAAGGAAGGATTAGGGATAGTGAGATGTTTGATGTAGAGGAACAACTAGAGTTAAATTTTCTCACGATTGTGTGTTTAATGTTTAAGTTATGGTGGGAGGATAGCGAATGAAAGCGAGTAGAAATATAAAGGGGTGATGAGGTGGTCAAAGTGTTGTATAAGAAGCAGATATAATGAATCTTTCGCCTGTCTTCCAATAGGAGCCATGACAACATTTGAAATACTGGAGTTATGTGGTCTGATTTGTGGAGGTTGCATATATAACGTGCACAAGCATTATGAACTCGTTGCAGTCTTTGTCTGGATGTGATATTCATGTCAGTTAAGATTAAGTCACTATAATCGAAATGATTGCAGAAAAGTTAGACTTCTATTTCGCCGACTGGGGCCTGGGATCTCAGGTTCCAGTCCTGACGGTTTCGGAGGAGTATTGGTGGTGGACTGCACCGGTAATTTTATGTTTTTCTTGGGGTTCTTCAGTTTCCCGAATTTCATCCCACTAACACTTTCCACACTCCATTCCTCACACATCTTGTCATTAATTTGTTTCATTCGTTTTATATCACCTTTTACGTCATCTCATCTTAATTAACTAACTAATTGACTGGCATTATCGAAACCGTAGGTTCATGGCCGCATGGACATATACTCTCTATACATTCCTATCCTGAGGTAATATTCTCCAATCATCCCTTGTATAATATACTTTTCTCAAATCATAGTTAAAGTTATTCTCCCATCACATTGTTGGCATACCTATAGGGTGTTTTTCCTCTGGGTTTTCTACAAAAAACGTCCATGCCTCTCTTTCATTCCCCATTCGTGCCACATTTCTGTCCACTGATGTATGCAAGACTTAAGGGTAGCCATGAGTAAATGTTGAAACTCTGAAACCATCAGAGATATTTCTTTCAACATTTTACCACAGATAACATTTATGATAACTTTCAAGTGATTTGTTTTATTACTTCGCAAGTTACATTATTTTTCTCTTTTTTATTTTAATTAATTGTAAAAGTTCCTTGCAGTACAGTTTTCAATATTTTGTCAGGATATTCGTTATACTCATTGTTTTTAAATTTTTATTGGATTTTTCTGTGCTGTTAATAATTTTGAGAAAAAAATATTGATTTTTCATGTTGGCGGAAATCGAGATAAATATGACAATATAAAAAATCATAACTCATGAGCATTCTGAGTATGATTAAAATCCAATGCAATTTTGGTTCTTTGTATTCATACAGATAAGTGTTGAAAATTTCAGTTGAATAAGACAAAAATTGCAGTGCAATGAACTTTTTTTAAATGGGCATGCGCATGAAAAATAACACTGAGAAAAAAGATTACAAAGTATTTCATGCTTCTGACTGCTTTACTAATACACAGTTCCAATTTCTGTGTTGTAACAAATATTTATTTTGGATATTTGTGCCAAACTGTATGGTAGACTCTCATTACCATTTTGGGTTTATCCTTTTGTGCCTCTCTCCAATAATACATCTGATGCCAATCTTCGATATATTGGTATCATTTTTGCCACTAGTTCTGAGGGAGTTTAAAAATGACCGCCAATGCTTTAATAATAGCGAAATAGCGATAAGTTTTATATTTTCTTGAACAGGAAGCTTATGAGAATTTTATGAGAGATAAAACACAAAACGTGTTTTTTGGTAAATTTTCGCTCAAAATTCACTCATAGCTACCCTTAAGTATTCTTATTATATCTGGTTTCCTAAAAAAATATCATGTAGTTCACTGTTATGTAAGTCTTTTTCATTCGCTTACAGATAGGTAAAAAAGTAATCTGGGTTACCTTACCATAAATGTTTAAAATACATGATGATTGTGGTGATCTAATGAGCACTCTTATGTACTTCCTCATGACTCTGAGCCTTTGTGGCAACTTAGGGCATAATAGGGCTGAAAGGCGGAGGGAGAGTTGTAACATCTCTTTCTGACCTTGGGTCCAGCCCAATGTCGGTATGAGTCAAGTATGTGAATGCTTCATGTGTGTCTGACAGGAAAACCATAACAGACTACGTATCACCATAGAGTAGTTTCACCTCATTCATTCTATAAAGTAAAGATGGGAAATACAATGAATCAAAAGTAAGATTGTCGTGTACCCATCTTTACTAATCTAATCTAATCTAATATTAATGTATATGATAAAACTATCAAAGTTCTCTGAATACAGACCAATTAATCAAGGAGTTAGACAAGGATGTGGTCTTTCACCAATGCTCTTCATAATATACATGAACTCAATTACTGAAGAATGGAGACTACAACCACATGGCAGTATACCACTTAATAGATTATGTCATTTAGACACCCTATTATTTGCAGATGACATTGTGTTTATAGGGAATTCAGAAGATGACCTACAACATTCAGTCCACTCTTTTCACCAAATTGCAATAAACTACAAACATGGTAATCTCAACAGAAAAATCTAAAGCCATGGTTTTCCTAGGAAAAGACCCAGTTCGCAGTAAAATTGTTATTTATAATAAAATGTTAGAACAAAATAACACATTTATCTACCTCGGATACCAAGTAACAAACGAAGAGGAAAAAGATTTTAGTCAAAAAATTATAACATTTAACAGAGTAACAGGAATTATAAATAATATTTTCAAGCCAAACACTGTACAGCAACACACACGAATAGAATTTATAAAACACTGGGCAGACCCATATTATGTTACGGCAGTGAGGCCTGGACAATTCGCAATGTAAATGAACAAAGACTAACTGCTGTAGAAATGAAATTTATGATAGGTACTGCAGGTTACTCAAGAACAGACCATAAAAGAAATTCTGAGATTCTCAGAGAATTACAAAAATAATCAATCAAGGAGTATGTACAAAAATACAGAAACAACTGGAAATCTCACGTAAGAAGAATGAGCAGAACAAGAATACCACGTCAAATCTTAAAATACCAGCCACTAAGCAAGAGATATTTGGGCAGGCCCTTCAAACGTTGGATTGAGACCGTAACAGACCACTAGGTCTATCACATGAAAGGAAGAAGAAGAAGAACTATCAAAGTTGTATGTGGTTTTCATAAATATTTATTTTGTTTAACTTCCTTAACAGCTGTTTCAGTACACTGTATCTTCATTCTTCATCAGACAAATATCACAAATACAAATAAATTGACATTGGAAATACAGTCACATATCTGGTTTGTTTACATTATAATTGGAACTTAGGTTGAAAATTACAAAAGGAAGCTTCGATAAATGTTAGAAAAGTATATGATAGGGTAGCGTAGGCTTATGTTGACATTAGAATGTACAAGGTTTGGTTGTCAGGAGTAAATCAAAGGCATGCAGTAGTAATTACTGGATATTACATTTACCTAGTGTATGCCCTGTAAACATAGCTTAATGCAATTGGACGAGAGTTTATGTCATGCGTCTATGTACCTTCTCGCCATGTTTACTTATTCACGCTCACAAAACATTGTCGTTTTCTCTAAGCGTTTAGTTGTTAGAGAATTTCTAAGTAATGTATCTATTGACATTGTTTTCATAAAAGATTAAAAAAATAATGATCAGCGGCAGCTCTACTGCCCGATTCGAGCTTCGGATTCTCACAGAACCCTCTTTCAGACATCTCTGTCTCTAGCAACCAGTTACCATTCCTCAATTTTCCAACGCAGTCCTGGTCGTCCCACATTCCTTTTTCCTTCAAATTTGTATTCCATGATTTTCTTTGGTATCTCAAGTTCAGTCATCCTATGTACAGCCTTTAAAAGAATTGGTGGCGCACAGATAATTTTAAGTCTTAGAATGAAGTCATTGCGCATGATCACAGGTCAGCTATTTGGTTCACAAGTGCACAACTAATTGAGAAAATAAAATCCGTTCTATTTACTTGTGTGTCGTGCAAGGGGAAATAATTTCGCGTAAATAAGTAAAATAAAGCAAAACAAATTAATAAAAATAAACAAAATTAATTGAAATAAGGACAAGAAAAGAAACAAGAAGCGGGATCGAACACGCGACCTCACGCATGGGAAACAGATATTCCCTCCACTAGACCGTAACTGTCCCTACTATAAACACCCTGTATGAAGCGATGCAATACTCCATAACTTTCTTGTATATTGAAAGTAAATATTAACTTGACTTGGTTTAAATTAATGATACACGTTTTGCATTATTACCGGAAAGATTTCTAAATTCAAATCGGGAAAGATTGGCATGCTACGAGTTATTGGTAAATCCAGAAAATTGGATAAACCTCGGTAAATTTCTGGACAAAACGCGAAAAATAAGGACAACACTCATTCATGAATAAATATATGTTATCAAAATGCAATACCATTAATTATTAACAATTATATATAAATTAATTAGTGTATAATGCTGTTGTGTTATTATTTAATTGTAATATTAATGTGTTTTCTTTATGTAATTGTAATGTTAATGTTTTTTTTAGTGTATAATGCTATTGTGTTATTACCTATTTGTAATATTATTGTGTTTTCTTTATGTAATTGTAATGTTAATGTTTTTAGTGTATAATGCTATTGTGTTATTATTTAATTGTAATATTATTATTGTGTTTTCTTTATGTAATTGTAATGTTATTGCTATTGTGTTATTACTTAATTGTAATATTATTGTGTTTTCTTTATGTAATTGTAATGTTAATGTTTTTAGTGTATAATGCTATTGTGTTATTATTTAATTGTAATATTAATGTGTTTTCTTTATGTAATTGTAATGTTAATGTTTTTTTTAGTGTATAATGCTATTGTGTTATTACCTATTTGTAATATTATTGTGTTTTCTTTATGTAATTGTAATGTTATTGCTATTGTGTTATTACTTAATTGTAATATTATTGTGTTTTCTTTATGTAATTGTAATGTTATTGCTATTGTGTTATTACTTAATTGTAATATTATTGTGTTTTCTTTATGTAATTGTAATGTTATTGCTATTGTGTTATTACTTAATTGTAATATTATTGTGTTTTCTTTATGTAATTGTAATGTTAATGTTTTTAGTGTATAATGCTATTGTGTTATTATTTAATTGTAATATTTTATTGTGTTTTCTTTATGTAATTGTAATGTTATTGCTGTTTTTGTTTATTTTTCTTTACACTAGTACCAATTATTACTTTATTGTAACGGACTGTCAACAGCACGTACGGCTTACTGCCCGTGCGACCCATATTTGTAAAAAAAAAAAAAAGTTGTGGAAATAAACAATCTTGTTATGCCTAGTGTTTTGTATACGAAGTAATCAGATGTTGCAATCGTTATTTATTTTCTATATATGAGCTGTTTCCTTTAATTAATTTATTTCCCTATATATACAAATGTATTTATTTAACGAAGCCTGGTAACTTGTAGGCATTATGAAAATTAACAACGTTATTAGAAAATTCCTGACCAGGATCGAACCTGAGCCCGCGTCATCGCAAGAGAGCATCTTACGAACTGCTCAACTGAAGCGAACGATTGAAATCAAACGAGACAGCTTACTGATGTGAATCGCTTTTCAAAACTGTAACTTTCCATCAATCAAGAGTTGCGCCATAATTTTTTTCAAAGGATGTTACATGTGCCATTCTGTAAATGGTTTACCTTCTTGTTGCCGAGTTGCCCACAATTGACTCGTCCGGTTTTATCTGCAAAAGTTTTATAGAGAGTAGTGTAGTAGAACAAGTATCAGAATTTAATTATTTAGATGTATTAATAACAAACACTAAAAATTTAATAAAGGAAGTAAAAAAAAACAAGCTGATACAGCAGCACAAATATCAGGATATATGAAATATTTAATTTGGCGCAACAAACATATGTCAATAGAAAGCAAAACCCGCATATACTAAACGATAGTTCGACCGGTTATCGTATATGGGACAGAACTAAGGCTGATACAACAAAAACTGAAAAAATAATAAGTACATGTGAAATAAAAATCTTAATAACCATTCAGGGGAAAACATTATTTGATAAAATACACAACACAGAAATTAGGGAAAAATGTCATATTCAAGACATAACCAAATTTTTTATAGATAGACAAAAATATTGGAATGGTCATACAGAAAGAATGGAAGAAAACCGACTTACAAAAAGAACTAAAGAAGATAGACCAATGGACGGAAGAAGAAGAAGAAGAGGGAGACCAGCCAAGAGATGGATAGACAGTGAATGCACATCCAATACGTCTTCCTCCGACGAGTGATTTTGGAAATAAACAGGATGAAACTCCTACAAATTATGTTTAAGAAGAAGAAGAAGTGTAGTCATCTCAATACCCAACCATCCAGCGATCCTGAAGGAGTATGATTTTCTGTTGAGGTTTTCTCCCCTAGCTGATTGGTCTCAAGTACAGCGTCAAGAACCCGCTCTTCGTCCTCACATGACTTAGTGTTATCCAGGGATATAGGATTATATTGAATTTCTCGAGTTTTTAAGTGTCCTACATCCATCAGCAATATGAGCACTCTCGAGGTCACATACCACCCCTTTTCCTCCTTTAAAAATGCTATAAGTTACTGGCGAATACCCGGCGTGCATTGATACGCCTAAATAAATTAAATATTAAGGGTTAATTAAATAGTATGGTATACGCTTAGACGAACCAAACATGACGGTTGCTAGTCAGTTTTTAATTTCGGATTTCAGGTAAACCTCCACTTCTAATTGTCGGATACCTCTCATTTTTTAATAATACCTACCTCGGTTTATTTTAATAGGATGTACTGAGTTTAGTTGTGAAACATCGAAACTTGTGACAGCTAGAGTGGTTTTTAAATTTTCACTTCAGGTGAACTCTTACACCTAATGATTTTAGTTAGTCCAATTGTGAATCTAAATCATCCAGGGACCCACTCAAACACACACAAGAAATTAATCAAAATCGGTCCAATCTTTTAGGAGGAATTCAGGGACACACATACGTAGAGAAGAATTATATATACCGTGTGGTTCAAAAGTCGGTTGATAAATGGGAGAAGTTTGGGCTGATGTTAAAATGTTAAAACTAACCACACTTATTTGTCATGTTCATGGGTTTCATTTCAGAGCTAACGCAGATGTTCGAAGTGACGTCCATCCTCCTGAGACAATGTCTCACTCGATCACGAAATTCAGGACTCACATTTGAAAGTGTATCTGGTGAAATATGTCGAACGACATTACTGTTTCGGCCTTTCAAGTCTTCCATTGATGCGGGCTGAGTCTAAAACACATGCTAATGGCAGCGATGGCAATTTTAGAAACAAACACTCTGTCCAAATCTAAAATATTCCAAAATTTAGCTAAGAATTCTGGTACAGTAGTTCTTGCCCCGATCATAATTGGTATTCATCTTTCTAATAGTCAATTTTTGGCTCATATAGTTTTTTATAATGCGGAATTTTGTCTAATGTGGAAAAAAATGGTCCCATGCGATTCCGCATTGAGCAAGTTTTACTGTATAAATATTATATACGAACTATGATATATGAGATGTGCACTATTATTTATGAAATCAGAACTAATATGACATATGAAGTATGAACTATTAAATATGAACTTTGCACTTTTAACTATGAATACATACAACAACAGAAAACCCATATCGGCCTACAGTCTATATTATAAATTTAATAACCAGAGATCCTAGACCAATGTTATTGAAACATGTGAAAATAAAATTATAGTAATAATAGAAACTATTACTTTTTTCTACTATTTTCTAGACTACATTCAAGGGAACATTTTGTGCTCTGTTTTTTTTAATTAAAAGCATATGTAGCTTCCATTTCCGCCATTAGCTTGAGATCGAATTTAATTTAAAAGCAAAAAATATACATGTTGTGTAAATGGTTTGCTATCATCATTACACCCTCTAGGTTTTACACACTTCTGCGCTTTTTAAAAATACACCATCCATCCATTAACCGCGGTCACCCGGGGCTAAGTGCTTATAGAGCGTGTCTCAGAAAACTAGCAGATTTAACACCATAGGACCTTATGTTCCATTCAACCTGTAAAGTAAGCTATAGGCCTACCAAATTTCGACGAGGCATCGAAATAAAATTGAATTGATTCAGGTACTTCTGTGGTACAATACAGCCAACATTAAAATACAACGTAAAACGATAAACACTGCTAAAATTATATAGAATGATTGCATTGTCACTCTTATTATGGGCCTATGAATGTGAATGTTGGATACTTACCTTTGATCAATTAAGACAAATCGAAGTTCAGGAATTATCTTTTTTTTCGCTTTGTAACTGGACATATATTATTATATCACAAAATAAGTATTAATAATAACAATAGCTTTATTTTACCTGGCATAGTTAAGACCTTAAGGCCTCGTCTACCACTCAACCAAGTTAAAAAAATACAAAAATCATTCTTATATCTAACTAGCTAATACCCGGCGTGCGCTGCTACGCCTAAATAAATGAAAATTAATGTGCTTTTATGTTAGTTCAATAAGTGTATGTAAAAATAATTATAAATTTATATTTTTCAGATATCGCGTGCTGATTACCCGGCATTGCCCGGGAATCTCCCTTATCCCGCTCTTCTTGGCATAAATGAGCTGAAAGGCAAAATTCGTTATTGTGAGATATCCGTAAAAGAATATCCGCCATGTGATGCTATGCTTGCACAGGAATCTACGTACTTGTCTCGATCTTCTTGGCATCAATGAAAGACAAAAATGGTTATTGTGAGTTATTTGTATTGTCGCGGACTTTTTTGTACAGCTTTTTGAGATATTCAGTTCTGTGTAGCCTACATTAATTTTGTGTATTTGTTATGGTTTAGGCAGCGTAAGCCAAAGTGTCCAAAGAGCTACTTTTTTCATGTTTTTCACTACAGAGGGCGATTTTTAAGGGTGTAGGAGTTGAGTATCACAACTATGTTATAGCCTATATCCATCCCGAGAATCTCCTGAAAAATTTGCAAGAAGCCCCATCACAATCGGATCAAAGGTATGGCCGCGCATAAACTACGAACAAACAAACAACATTCATATTTATATATTAGATTACAATAAAAATGAATATTACATGGTATGTCTACAGGCTACTGATATCAGAAAGGAATTGAACATGGAACCAATCACAACATTAATAGAAAAAAATATAGAATAACTTATAGAGAACATGTCCCACGAAAGCCAAACACCAGGATGTGAAGAACTGTTTTATGATATAATCCGAGGGGATAACAAATGTAGGTCGACCTTTAAAGAGATGGCGTGAACAATTTGAGTCCTAACAGACCAATAAGTGTAATCCTTGAAGACCAAGGACAATAACCTCAAATTTATTATTAATAGGCCTACTGCAAAATTCGAATGATGTTTAATTTTCTTAACCCATGAAAGATAGTGGACAATGATGATGATGATGATAACACACTGGCACTATCGAACCCTTATGTTCATGGCTGAGCGTATATATGCTTTCCATGCATCCCTATCCTAAGCTAATGTTTTTCAATCATCCACTTCCCTCAAATCATAGATAATGTTATTCTCTCACCTCATTTTTGGCCTACCAACTGAGCACTTTCCCTTTGTATTTCCGACAGTTTCCATGCCCCTCTTTCATTCCCCATTCACGTCACATGTCGTGTCCATCGCAGTATACAAGATATAATTCTTCTCATTATATCTGGTTTTCTATAATGATCATGTAGCTCATTGTTATGTAGTCTTCTTCATTCGCTTTATCTGTTCATCTATCTTTGTTCCAAAATATTTCCTAAGAACTTTATTCTGAAATACTCGTAATATTTTCTCCTCCCTTAAAGTAAGAGTTCATGTTTCGCATCCATATAACTGGTAAAATAACAATCTCACATACTTAGTACATATTTTCATTTCAACTTTTTTCTTCTTTAAAGAAGTTGGGACGACAATTTTCTTGTAATACATAATAGCATGCTTTTAAAGAATTGAGCCTATGTTTAATTTCTTTCTGCACCTCATTCCTGTTTGTTATTATTGTTCCTAAGTTTCTACAAAATGTCCCTCATTTGTCATTAACTCCATTTCCATTATTTACACCTAATATATATCTATATGTGAACATATATTTAGTTAATTTACTTTCTCGGTCTTTAATCATTTTCTACAATTGAGAAGTTGAATGAAATATGGACATAACTCATGTTTTGCCTTTTCCGTTCAATACATTTTTGATCTTGCCATTTTGTAGTAGGTCATCCTGAAAATTTTCGTTTTGATATCTCAATTACAGCAGGTTCAGCAGCTGATTGTATCACTTAAAATAAACAACAATGTTATGCATTTATATATATATATATATATATATATATAAAATCGGTAATATCTCAAGACGCACATTTCTAATTGTGCCCATATTCCATTCAATTCCTCAATTGTAATATTTGTCGTTCTAATTACAGTAAGTATTTTCCCTAGCTACAAATAACAATAATAATTTTACTATTAACAGAGAAGTGTATTTATCCTAATAAAAACCCTTAAGCGGTCCCTACACGATCAATATTTACATCCGTATATTCCACAATTTTTGTACAGAAATATTACTTGGCCAACCCACATAGTTGCTCAAAAAATTAGTTCTCGGATTTTTATTGTGCAATCTAGTAAATATTGCGTCGTCTGTTGGCAATATTGTGCAATACTAGTTCGGTTCTGTGTTCTGTCTTCTTTTATTATTCCAAATTTTGACTGCGCAAGTATCAACCACGAACTAATTTATTGGGCAATAATATTGCACCGTGTGGGTTGGCCAATTAATACTATTGTACAAAATATTGTGCAATATATTGACGTAAAGCGGCCCCTAGACGATCAATATTTACGTCAATATATTCCATAATATTTTGTACAATAGTATTACCTGGCCAACCGACATAGTTCAATATTATTGCTCAATAATTTAGTTTGCGGGTGATACTTGTGCAGCCAACATGTTTATTCCAACACTGTTAACACAGAACTGAACTAATATTGCGTAATATTGCCAACAGACGACGCAATATTTACTAGATTGCACATTAAAAATCAAACATGTTTTTATTTACTCAACATATCGCGCAATTTTTCAATGTGATCTACAGACGCTCAATAATATTGTACAATGTCAATTATTGTGCAATATATTGACGTAGTCCACCACTGTGGTCTCGAGGTAGCGTGCTGCCTTGTCACGCAGCGGGCCCGGGTTCGATCCCCGGTCGGGGTAGTTTTTCTGGGTGAGGTTTTTATCGGGGTTTCTCCTCACCTGTAAGACAAATGTCAGGAAAACATTAAGGCCCAAACGGTCTCCGAAATCATATAGCCATCATCACCCTTATCATTATCATCATCATCATCCTTCACCTGTGTGGAAAGCAGCGGGAAGCTACCACACCTACAATTCCCTAGTAAAGCTGCAAGCATAGCATGGAAATGCTGTGATTGCAGTGAAGGACCTGCTCTCGGGCAGAATTACTATGGATGGATAGAAATTGATGTAAATATTGATTGTGTAGGGGCCGCTTTAAGCTTTGAACTGAAATCGCTACCATTAAATTTATTACAGCCGCCATTTTTCAGGGTACGTCATTTCATCTTTTCTGATTACAATCATATAATATATATAATAATACTTTATTTATTCTGGCAGAGTTAAGGCCATAAGGCCCTCTCTTCCACTCAACCAGCAGTTAACTAATGTAGCGGCAAACAAGATTTTCTCCGACATGAATCTAATGAATCCGATACCAGAGACCTCTGTTAGTAAAACATGGAACTCTCATTAATATCAAAGAGGCCGTGAGAGCAAGTTAATAATGTAAAAATTTAACTAGATTTTCATTTTTTTAACAAATGTTAATGAATATGTATCCAATTTCTGATATTACGTAATGGATCTGTAGTCACTTTTCTAAATGTTCACGTATTTCTTTTAATATAAAGGAAATTTTAATGATCATAGCTTCCTGTGATTTTTTAAACATTTTTTGTAATAAGTACTTTTTCATATTCCTTTTTAAAACCTCAGCGAAAAATCTCGGCCTAAATCTTAGTTGGCAAGTTCATATAAAATAAACTTGCAAAAAATGTTCGATATTTCATTCCATAAAATGTTTAAAATATTACCTCCCTTCTTCGTTGAAAAAAATGTGATGGTCTCAACTTTGTTATACGACATTTCGATTAATATGAGTTGTTCTTAACCGACATGAGCATCAAACTGGGACAAAGCAACGAATTCATAATAATCGTGCACGTTATATATGCAACCTCCGTAAATCTGATCACAACTCCAACATTTGAAATGTTGTCTCGGCTCCGATTGGAAGACAGGCGAAATATACATACTAGGAAGCTTTTCTTACTTTATTCTATTTTATTTCTATTCCATGTTTTGTTAGTGTTAGCTAATATTAAACCACATCCGCATTGTGCTTTGTTTAGTATATATTTAGTACACTGTTATGAAGTCTTCTCCATTCACCTGTCTGCTCAATATCTCTTTGGTCCAAAATTTTTTCTAAGGACTTTATTCTCAAATACTCGTAATCTCCTTTCCTCCCTTAAAATAAGAGTCCATGTTTCGCATCCATATAATATAACTGGTAGAATAAATTCTATATATTTTCAATTTAACATTTTTTGAAACGAGTTAAGACGTCAAGAGTCTCTGTAATGCATAATGGCACGCTTTTCCAGAATTGAGCCTATGTTTAATTTGTTTGTTCATTTCATTCCTATTTGTGATTATTTTTCCCAGGTATTTGAATTCAGCCACTTCCTTAAAATTTTCCTCATTTGCCATTGGCTGTCAATTTCCATCATATAATGTATTTCTATGTGTGGCCATATATTTAGTTTTATTGGCATTTACTTCCAGTCTCAATTGCTTAGTGTTACTCAATAGTGTGTGCGTGTTGGCCTTTAGTATCTCCTCGCTATCGTCCAATAGTATTACATTATCATAAGTAATGCCACGAGTGATTTCCAAATTATCGATAAATTCACGACTCACGAAGTGAGGAGTGAATTTATCTAGAGAATTTGGAAATCAAGAGTGGCATTTGTTAGGACTATTTAACGAATAAAATTAAGCTGTTTACTCACAAATCATTATTTAACTATAGTTATTTTAAAATATTTATATATTTAATGTAAACGGCGATGTTTGAAAACAAATGAGAAACGATAGGTACGCTTCTACTGCTTCTTTTGTTTATCACTGCAACCAGATCATACTATTTATTGCCAAAGGAACGCAATATTGTAAGAATGCTCTCTAGTGGAGAAAAATGAAACACATCAATCTGTATATTAATTCATTTTTGATGTCGTATGATGTAAATATGACAATTATATTTTTCTCGATTATTACCTGGGAAAAAATACACTTAAGAAAGTGCAAACAGTGGTTTCTTTTTTTGGTGGTATAATCAATTGCTACAAATGTTGACATGTAAGCACTATTATATACAATCTGGTAGCCGTATTTGTTATAGGCTCAGTCACTGCAAAATAACGGTCAGACCTGTTCAGAATATTAAAAAGGAGGAGCTTTGTTTAATATATGATAATCCTAACACTGATAAATATTTCGTGAAACACGACTCTGATTGGTTGTAAAACAGAAATCATTGAAACGTGATTGGTCATTGACTCCCATTTGGGGCATGAGTTAAATAGTCAGCATAAACTAACAGCTTATTGATACCATTGAGTTGTAGGCATTCTCCATCCTCAAAAGATTTGATGGCATGCACAAAATTAAATAGTAGAGGAAATAGTGCATCTCCTTACTTCAACCCCTTGTGGATTTCAAAAGTATCCGAAAACCGTTTGCCTACACGCACCCTTCTTTTGCGCCATTTAGACACATTCGTATAAGTCTAACTAACTTTTTAGGAATTCCGAACTCCAGCAGAATACTATATAACTTCTCCCTGTTAATTGAATCATATGCTTTTTTGAAGTCTACATATAGTTGATGTACAGTACCATTATATTACCATTTCTTTTCTAAAACTTGTTTTATTCTAGAATTTGATCTATTGTAGACCTGTTTCTTCTAAATGCACATTGATGATCTAGATTGTCATAAATATAGGAAGTAAGTATGCTTACTAATATATTTGTTCGAATTTTGTACTGAGTTGAAAGTAATGAGATGCCCCTATAGTTGTTGCAATCAGTTTCATATCCTATCTTATAAATTGGTACGATAATCGATTATTTCCATTCATCTGGAAGAGCTTCTTTCCCCCAAACCATATTATTATTCTTATTATAATTATTATTAATAATTTTATTATTAATAATTTTATTATTAATACTTTTATTATTATTAATTTTATGATGATTATTATTATTATTATTATTATTATTATTATTATTATTATTATTATTATTATTATTATTATTACCTTATTATATTTACCACGATCATTTTCGGTCCTATTAGAGAGAATCGATGCACAGTGTCTATGTATATTTTTCTTTTTCAAAAATATTTTATGAGAGGAATCGCAACAGCTTCACTCCTTCGGAATTCGCTAATAACACAATGTCACCCAAACAAAAGAGCGCGAGTTGTCTGATTACAAAAAGGTTGATAACCACTGAATTGTTACGCTGTAGATAGGGCTGCATTGAAGAGGATTTTTTTTTTTCGCAGGGACCATATAAATTTAATGTCAAAGTAACCTCAGTATCTGATCTGAAGTGTTTATTGGTTTTAATAATGTTAAAGAACAAAGGAACATCTTATGACGTCATTGTTATCTCTAGTGCACATATAATAGAGTATCCTTGAATTATCTCTTCGCTAGCTTCTACACTATGCCTTGTTTCTTGTACACAGTATTCAACATTCTCTTATCTTATCCCAGAGACACTGTAGTTTAGTGCAGCGATCTATTTATCTCACAAAATGTTACCAGAACTCTTCTTATACACTCATTCAGAAATCGTCATTCCCATAAAATTGTTTTATGCAACAAGTTTAGAAAGCGTCGTTTTTTCGCACGCGATTTGAAATCTCACCAAATGCAAAAAAAAAAAGCTTTTACACTTATCTTATACATCATTTTGTACGCTCCCAAAATATTTTTAAAGTATTTAAAACATTCTTTGTAAATTAATATGAAGCGACATAATTGGGTTTACCTCGGTCTACAATATTAGGTATGTCGGCCACGGTGGCTAATGCTTATGATCCTTGCCTCTAGTTCCGCGGATTAAAACCCGACCGCGGTCGATCGATTTTTTAAGATGAAAGTATCCAAGGGAAATAATTTAAGCCTTGGGCCCGGAGTCTAAAGATTTCGAGGCTCGTAAAATAACTACAAACCTGAATAAAAAGGCACCTAAATAAAATGTACCGAATGTCCCCATCCTAGTACTACCATGGTTTGCTAGATGTCACTATGAGGATGAAAGCTGACCCGGACCACTCAGTGACATATATCCGAAAACAAGTGTAACTATTTTTTTTGTTCAATGCCACCAAGTTGTCATTTTGACATTCTGGTATTCTCTCCTGGCATGGCGTTACTGTAACTCACCTCTGAGATTTGGTAGCCTGTAAGGCGGAGTTACGCTGCCCCGATGATATGATAGGTGATTATGATGACTATTTATCTCATGACACAAATGGGAGTCGATGATCAATCACGTTTCAATGAATTTTGTTTTACAACCAATCACAGTCGTGTTTCACCTCGATATTTATCTACTTCTGTTTATCATATTAAAGAAACCTCTTCCTTTTTAATATTCTGAACAGGTCAGAGCATTATTTTGCAATGACTGACTCTCCAACAAATGCGCTGAATATAGTAAATAATGAACAGATTTCTTCGAACTACACATTTGATAACTGTGTGTTCAATAATTGGTTTTACTGACTTGTTTCCTAAAAAAATTAATAATCTGTAATGTTCGTTATAATACACATTTTGTCGTGTTAAATGTTTTTCTCCACTAAGGTGCATTCTCACAATATTACGATCCTATTTGGCAATAAATAATATAATCGAGTTGCAGTGGATGAACAAAATAATCATAACCAGACATTTCTCATTTGTTTTCAAACATCGCCGTTTACATTAAATATATACTTACTCAATACTTAATACAGGCTTTCCACTTTACAGCAGTAGGCCTTTGATTACTGCTTTTCAGAGATTCCTATCTTCCCATTGTCCATCTTCCATACCCCTCTTCACAATGGCATCATATATTCCCTCATACATTAAATATATACATATTTTAAAATAACTATATTTAAATAATTATTTGCGAGTAAACAACTTAATTTTCTTTAAACAGTCCTTACAAATACTACTCTTGATTTGCAAATCCTTTACATAAATTGGAAATCACTCGTGGCATTACTTACGATAATGATGCGCCAGGAGAGGTCTTAATCCTAAACTTAATGAATTTAGTATCCCCTGTAGAGGCAGAATGCCTAAGCCTTGTTGAGACACACAAGGGCTTACGACCAATAATATAATATTAGTTACGTCTTTTAGAGTATGGTAGATTAATTGTTACGTTGCTGTGACAACTATCTCACTGGCACTATCTAACACTTAGGTTAATGGCCGCGCGGATATAAGCTCTCCATACATCGTTATCCTGAGCTAATATTTTCTAATAATACCTTGTATACTATATTTCCCTCAAATCATGGTTAATATTATTCTGTCTTGTCATTCTTGGCCTATCTACTGGGCGCTTTCCTTCTGGTTTTACTACAGAAACTTATCATGCCCCTGTTTCATCTAGGTCTACCATACGTGCCACATGTTCTGCCTAGCGCAGTCTACGAGATTTAACTATTCCAATTACATCTGGATTCCCATAAATATCATGTAACCCACTATTGAGTAGTATTCTCCATTCTCCTCTCTGTTCATCTCTATTTGGTCCGAAAATGTTAACAAGGGAACTGCCAACCATTGCATGTCGAAAGCTACGTTCAAATTTCTTCCAGAGAAGCGTTGTGATTTACCAAAGGCGTATTCTAAAAAATGATCTGCCGTTTCTAACTGTAAGACACTAAAATCCAGTGCCAAATCTCTCATTTAGACAATATTGAAGTAATACAACTCATAACTCGGTAGATTGGATAACCCTCACTTCCACCATCTGCGCCGCGTCCCGCCTCACTCCACCCAGCTTTTACTCACGCAGGGAGTTCATCCACTCCGTAAAGTGGGTTGCCATTGCTGGATTCTGGCTTCGATTTGTGTACCTTGCAGTTTAAAACGGATTTTTTTAACACGACCTTTGTATTTGATCCGAGGTTTAATCCTTGAGACTGCGAGCAGTTTATAAGATACACCTTGAAGTGGGTTGCTAGCCCGTTTTCATGGCGGGTTTATTATTCGGGGTTTCCTCCCTAGGCCGATTGCCTTCACCCAGTTCCAGAGCTCAGAAATATTTAATTTGGCGCAACAAACATATGTCAATAGAAAACAAAAATCCGCATATACAAAACGATAGTTCGTCCAGTTTTCGTATATGGAGCAGAAATAGGGCTGATACAACAAAAACTAAACAAATAATAAGCACATGTGAAATGAAGATCTTAAGAACTATTCTGGGGAAAACATTATTTGATAAGATATAAATACAGAAATTAGGGACAAATGCCATATTCAAGACATAACCAAATGTATTATACGTAGACGAAAATATTGGAAAGGTCATATAGAAAGAATGGAAGACAACCGACTTGCAAAAAAGAGCTAAAGAAGATAGACCAATGGACGGGAGAAGAGCAAGAGGAAGACCAAGATGACCAGTGGATGCACATCCAATACGTCTTCCTCTGAGGAGTGATTTTGGAAATAAACAGGATAAACATCCTACAAATTACGAATAAGAAGAAGGCCTTGGCATATCACAGCGTTTTTCTGGGAGAAATGTCAAGGTAGGTTTCGGCATGTAATGGTTGGAAGTTCCCTTGTAAGAAATTTATTCTCCAAATTATATAATTAACTAACCCACTCACTCAATGGCACTATCGAATCCGTAAGTTCATAGCCGCGCCGACATAAGCTGTCCATACATCCCTATCCTGAGCTGTTTTACAATTATTCTCTGTATAATATACTTCCCTCAAATCACGGTTAATGTTATTCTCCCATCTCATTTATGGTCTACCAACTTCGTCGTTTTTCATCTGGTTTTCCTACAAAAAGCTTTCATCCCCCTCTTTCATTCCCCATTCGTGCCGCATGTCCTGCCCATTGAAAATTACGAGAACTGAACAGTTCTTATATCTGGGTTCATATGAAGACCATCTAGCTCACTGTTACGCAGTATTCACCATTCGCCTGTTTGTTCTTCTCTCTTTGGCTAAACATTTTTTCAAATAACATTATTCTCAAATACTCGTACTCCTTTCTGCTCCCGTAAAGTATGTGTCCATGTTTCGCTTCCATATAACATAACTGAGGCAATAACTGTTTTATATATGTTCAGTTCAATTTATTTTTTGAAGAAATTGGGACAAGACTCCCCGTAATGCATAATGTCATACATTTCCAGAATTAAGCCTATGTTTAATTTCTTCGTGCGTCTCATTATTTGTAATTATTTTTCCTAGGTGTTTGAATTTTGCCATTTCTTCAAAATTTCTCTCGATTATCATTAACTGTCCATATACAGTAGGCTATGTATTGTCGGACCAATGGATTTGTGCCCCTTCAGCGCTGCAGGCGTTCTTAGAAAAATTAACGTCAAACAGCAGCCACGTTAACTTTCCGAGTAAGGATGTTGCCAAACATATTGAATCATGTAGGGTTAATTATTAGGCCTTCTTATTCATATTTAAATAGGTTCAATGACGCTGATTGATTGTTATAATTTATTGATATTTCTTTCACCACTCCGCGTGAAACAGTGTTCACATCACTGGACTGCAAAAGCTAATAATCTGCCCCCCCCCCAAGAAGGCTAAAAATTGTGAATAGTGGGAGGTGCGAAAGAAAAGAGAGAGAGATAGGAGTACAGGGAGGAAAATTATTTACCGAGGCAGAAAAGGAATTCGTGTTCAGTTCGCATATCCTACGGGTGCACAGATCCGTTGCTCAGGCAATGATGTACGAGTATTTCTATGTGTGAACATATAATTCAGTTTTAATTGTGTTTTCTTGCAGCCACAATTTCTTAATTTTACATAATGGAGTGTGTTGGTCCTTAGTATCTTCTCGCTATTGCCTAATAATATTAAACGCCATTTGACATTAAATGTCAAAGCGTCAATCAACTATCATTAGCCTTCAATCTTGTTTTAAAAACTTAAACAAGGTACGAATTTAAAGGACTTGCCCTTATATGTGGTGGAGAGGTATATTATCGCTAGACAAACCTCTATTATAGAACCTCATTATGTTGTAATAACGGACTCGCGGTGAATTCCCACCACAAACATCTGCAGTAGACACTGTGTCACTCCCGCCTTTGTTAGCCTTAATACCTCCTGCACTGTTCTCATATCTTAATACTATGTGTCCTGTGTTACAGCGTGGATAATAACAATAATTTGACGCAACAATAATTTAAAAAAACTTGATTGAGATGCAGAAAGAAATTAAAATGTACAGCCTTTGAAATAATTGATGGCGCACAGATAATTTTTAAGTCCCAGAACGAAGCCATTGCGCATGATCAGAAGTCTGCTACTTGGTTCACAAATGCTCAATCAACTATTTGATAAACTAAATTCCGTTCTAGTTTGTTCTGTATCGTGCAAGGGAAAATAATTTCGCGTAAATAGGTACTGCCGTAGATACTGTAAACAAAGCAAAACAAAACAAAAGAAAACAAAGAAAATGAATTGCAATAAGAACGAGAGAGAGAGAGAGAGAGAGAGAAAGAGAGACAGAGTAAGAAAGAGAGAGAGAGAAAGAGAGAGAGAGAGAGAGAAAAGCACAACAGCAGGATCGAACACCCGACCTCATGGATGGGAAATAGACGTTCTCTCCACTAGACCACAACCGTCCCTGCCAGAAACAGTCTGTATGAAGCGATGGAATACTACAGGATTTAATTGTATATTGAGATTACTTATTAACTTAGTTTCAATTAATCAGACCCGTTTTGCATTAGTTGTGTTTTCTAGATGAAGCAATGAGATGTTGCATTCGTTATTCATTTTCTATATATTACCTGTTTCCTTCAATTAATTTATTCCCCTATATCCATCCATCCGTAGTAATTCTGCCCGAAGACAGGTCTTTCACTGCAATCATAGCATTTTCATGCTATGCTTTGCAGCTTTACTAGGGAATTGTAGGTGTGGTAGCTTCCCGTTGCTTTCCACACCGGTGAAGAATGATGATGGTGATGATGATAATGATAAGGATGATGATAGCCATATGATTTCGGGGACCGTTTGGGCCTTAAAGTTTTCCTGACATTTGTTTTAGAGGTGAGGAAAAACCCCGATAAAAAAATTCACCCAGAAAAACTGCCCCGACCGGGGATCGAACCCGAGCCCGCTGCGTGACAAGGCAAGACGCTACCTCGAGACCACAGCGGTGGACAATTTTTCCTATATATATAGGCTATATTCCACCGCTGTGGTCTCGAGCTAGCGTGCTGCTTTGTCACGCAGCGAGCCCGGGCTCGATTCCCGGTCGGGACAGGCTTCTGGGTGATGTTTTTTCGGGGTGTTTCCTCACCTCTAAAACAAATGTCAGGAAGCTTAGGACCCAACGGTCTCCGAAAATCATCAAGCCATCATCATCATCCTTATCATTATCATCATCATCATCATCCTTCACCGGTGTGGAAAGCAACGGGAAGCTACAACACCTATAATTTCGTAGTAAAGCTGCAAAACATAGCATGAAAATGCTATGATTGCAGTGAAAGACCTGTCCTCGGGCAGAATTACTATGGATGGATATAGAATAGAATATATGTATTTAGCCTGGTATATATATATATATATATAAATAAATCATTTATTTAACGAAGCCTGGTAACGTGTAGGCATTGTGAAAATTAATGTCGTTATTAGAAAAAAATTCTCGCTGACCAGGATCCAACCTGGACCTGCGTCGTCGCAAGAGAGCATCCTACGGGCTGTTCCACTTAGGCGGACGATAAGAATGATTCATGAAGAAAGACTGAACGCGGCCCGATTTGAACTCGCAGGAGACAGCATACGAAACAACTTAGTGGAGCGAATCGCTTTTCAGAACTTTTAACTTTCCATCATCGATAGTTGCGCCATCATTTTTTTTCAAAGGCCGTACATTATATAACAGGCTATTATACTATAATTCACCAATAATTATATTTAATTATAACAACATTATAGTAGGTAAATTAATTTCGTTCCTGGTTGCAGCTGATAAATTTAACAAATTAGAGATATCTTTAGGCCTTTTATTCTAATACTCTTGAACAATAATTTGGCATTTCATTTTTATTTTGTTCTGTAATTTAACTATTTTTCACATGCCCATCATTCGATTGATGTTACATTTTGCTATTTTGAACGAATCATTACCTAAATAACACAGCCAGTAAATACAGAGAGGATCTCCCGATCTACGGCCGGGTTAGCGGGAAAAGCACATGCGGCCACTGAGTCCTTACTCCGCGTCACGCGGCATAGCAACTGCACGGATCTTTTTCCTGCTTATTTTACTTGGTTTGTGCATGACCATGAAAATAGAGAAAATAAGTTATATACCTTATGACAGAATATGTTGAAAATGATGTTCATGCATTACAGTTATTCTGTACGGTTTCAAACGTAAAAGTTTCGTAGCTCGCAATACTGACGCCTTCGAAACACTGGTTTCTTGTGAAAGATGTCTTAAGGATTTTATTGGCGTGTGTTCTAATCTATCTCCGCTTTCGTCTATTTTTTCCTGAGTAAGCACACGTTTTGTTACCTTATCGAGCACAAAACCCGTTACTCTTAATTTGTTTACAAGTCGTCAAACAGCATGTCTATTTGAAGGATTTATATCTGGAAATTGTGTTCTAAATCATCTAACGACTTTTCTGCAAGACTCTGTTTTCACATAATTATCGTACATAAATACTCTATGCTGTACTGTAAACACAGATCGAGGCATAATAACTATAAGCTAAGATCATTAATACGAGAATACACGGCGTGTATTTCACCTTACAAGCATGTAACTCAACTGCCTGGTCAGGCTGTGAGTTTCGATATATCTCGGCGGCGGCGCGAGTTTATGACTCAGAGTGAGCCGTGCAGTTGCTATACCGCGTGACGCGGAGTGAAGACTCAGCGGCCGCATGCACTTTTCCCGCTATCACGGCCGTAGGTCGGGAGATCCTCTGTGTATATTGTTTTCACAACATTGTCCCTCTTAGAATAAATTGTGAGTTACAATAGGTGCTAAACATTTATTAGAAATGCGTCACAATGTTATAGAGAACTAAATTAAATTTTATTTATTTGCCTAATATAGACCAATATGTGTTTTATTTCTTTAGATGAGAAAATGGGCATGTTAGTGTATGACATATTAGTTTACAGTTTATTGGATAAACTGGCGAACGATAAGGATGAGTTGGATATTCTGTTTTAAGAGTGTCTAATGCAGTTATAGGCAGGACGGTGGATTTTGGTCGATGAATCTCTGCTGTGTACTAGTCCGAAACAAGTCAGTGAGACTAAGAATGGGGAGCATGCGCAGAGACAATATAGCGACAGTTGAATTAAACGGGTCGCTGTCATAACTTAAAGTGTTCTTCATACGTTCCAATTTTATATACTATGTAGTTGCGTATTTATAGTCATTTTAGGTACTATCTTATTTTGAATTTACAAATGTCACCAGTCCGATCAAAATTGCGAAATAAAACATTATATAGACACACGTGAGCATTTATGTGACGTTGCTCCATTTAACACCTGACTCCGGGTTACAGTATGTCCCTTATATATTCACATCCGCACTTTTCAAATACTTTTCTAGTCATTCCCTTTTGCATACAAATAAAACGCTGCAAAGGTATCGAACAAGAATAATTACAAATAAAAAATCATT
Organism: Diploptera punctata; assembly: GCA_030220185.1. Taxonomy (NCBI): domain Eukaryota; kingdom Metazoa; phylum Arthropoda; class Insecta; order Blattodea; family Blaberidae; genus Diploptera; species Diploptera punctata. Next base: position 906,377 of record JASPKZ010005677.1, on the reverse strand, counting down.
AAATATTTTAGGAATCATTTCCGGGTCAATGGGTTAATGTGATCAAACTAATGATAGAAAAATCATACTTTTACAGAGAGAATTATTTTATGAAATTACACCGTTCTGCATTTTAAAACTTATTTTTTGTTTTTCTTTAATCTGATACGTGATTCTAAACGGATTTTTTAATCCTGAATTCGAAAATGATCTCCATTTTCTCCCATAATGTCAGGTTTCTAAAATATTCATGAATAAACTAGAAATGAAATTATAGCTTTGTGAAACGTAATAAAAATTACTTTGAACAAGAATTTTCCTGAAAAACCAGGCCAGAATTTTTTATTTGCCTGTACCGAAAGAACTATTTCCTCGGAACACTCAAATATGTGAAGCAAGTTGTAAACAAGGTTATTTTCATCCATTCAATTCATTCTGTTATCGTCTGGTGGACGTCAGCTCGAGGAGAGCTGTGTTGTTTTGTGTTTGGTCCGGTAAGCCAGGGTAGGGTATCCGGGGGTATGGACCCTAACCCTCGGCTGGACTAAAAGGTATGCATGAGTGCTTGTGTGAGTAAATATTGTAATTTTTGTTATTATTTCTGTTTTATTTAAAGTTTTGTTATGATCAAGAATAATTTATGTTTAAACATCTTTTCATATTTCAACTTCAGACATATAATTGGAATATTAAATTCTATTTTAAATAAACAAGAATGTTTAATTACTGTGCTTGTTAGCTATGCTACTGCTGCCTTATATTTTTCCTACATACAAGCTTTCTCAAGGTTATATTAGCTCCCCTCGCCCTTCTAACTTTCATGGTTGTAAATATTATACCGGTACTGAGTTAAATACGAGTCATATAAATTACATAAATTACACAAACATAAATAAACGCCAATTGTATTCTTCCGCCATTCGCGCCACAATTACTGTCACATTAACAGGGAGCACGTGTGAAGTATTTAAGACAAATGATCGTTGAATGGGGTATGTTACAAGAAAGCTGGTGAAATCTTTCACTGAACTTGTGAAATGCATTTGAAATAACTGTTTTTTGACCACTAGCCAAAGGTTTGCCAGACTTGTGTTTTAAAAATTTAGATGGCGACATAGCAAACAGAAGATTCAACACCTTCTGCCCATTTTATTGAATCAGAATCGACTGAAGCATGACTCAAATGCGTAATAAATATGTAATACACTATTTGAAGTTGTAATTATTGATTAGGTATGTTTTATAATATTTTCTGTTTTGAATATTATTTCCATTCACGACGAATAATAACTATATTCAGAGGACATATTTTTAATTTAATGAAGGGAACTACTTTTTCGCGTACTTACTGCTTGTACATCATACGCCGGTGTCTATAACCAATGAAAAGCGAGAGGTCACATGGTTTTGTTTTGAAGAGGATCACTTTAGAAGCGGATAGCCATTAGAATGTGTGTAATAATACAGGGTGAACGGACACCGACAAACTTCAGTGACTGATTCCTGACTGTAAATGAAGGAAAAAGAGGTCCTATATACATGTGTCCGGAAATGAACGATGTGCGTGCAACAACAACAAATCGTCCCGACACAGAGTGCATAGCATAATCGTATCCACGTCACAACAGATGTTCAAAGTGGACTCCATGGGATAAAATGCACGCGTTCACACCTCGCATCATGGATTGCTTCACTCTTTCGCATGTTCCGGTCTCTCTCCGAATAACGCCACAGGCGACGTGGACACGATGTTGAAGGGTAAGCACATCAGGAACTGGTTCAGCATACACAATGCTTTTCAGATGCCTCCAGAGGTAAAAATCCAGGGGGTTTAAATCCGATGATTAGGCCATGCAACAGGGCCGAGAGAATGTCATTAGTCAGTGCCATCTACCGTGGCTACGTTGCATTTATTGACACTTATTTATTGGACATTTTTCCCTCCATTTCCAGTCAAGAATCGGTCCCTGCAGTTTATCGGTGTAATTAAAATTCACTCTGTATATCATCAGAACATACCAGTAGCTGATTAAACCCGTTGTTTTGTACGTTCTCTTATCCTCTAAGAAACAGTCACTGATAGGTTTTGCTTTTTTTTGTCAATCACCCTGTAGTGTATTGACAACTCTGCTTTTTGCAGACGATCAAGTAATAATGACAGCATCAGAAAATGCTTTACAACAATTCCTTTATACTTTAAATAATATCTCTCTAACATACAATTTAAGAATATCTACATCTAAAACAAAAATATTAGGTGTGAAATGAAAATGTGTAATGAGAACAAAAATAGTGATAAACAATGTAATTATAGACCAAGTTCAGAATTTTAATTATTAGGGATGTCAGTTAGGTAATGACAGAAATTTAGATAAACACACTAAAATACAGCGATTCAATTATCTGTGTGACACAATTAAACGTACTTTATTGAATAAAACTAGAAAAGAAACTATTTTAAAATTTTACAAGTATTGGCAGTTCCATCTCTTATCTATGGATGTGAAACCTGGACATTAACAAAGGCAGTTAGTAAACAAATAGAGGCTGCAGAAATGAAGATGTTGAGAGCAATAGCAGGATACCAAAGGACCGATAAAAAGAAAAACGAATATATAAGAACAGAACTTAATATATTCAATCTCTGTCAAAGAATAAAATACTATCATAATGCTTACCTTCAGCACATATTACGCACGTATTACGAATGAATGAACAGCGTATACCACGAAGAATGTATAATTATAAACCAAAAGGGAGAAGATTGTTGAGAAGACCATTGAAGAGATGGAAGGACCAATTCGACCTATAATGAGATCGGAACAGGCCATTGGGTTTAAGCCTTGTTGTTGATGATCCTGTATTTTAAACTGTGTGATAAGGGGTGCAATATTTTAAATTTGAGAATAGAATGGGATTTGTTGATTGGTTCACAATTACGAGAGCTCCATAAATATACATGTTTTCTGTAAAGTTTAATCTCGTTCATCATTTGGCGAGTTTCAATTCTCTCCATTAATCTGTGTTCGCAGAATGGTTATTAACACCCCATGATTGGAATTTAATCCAATATTTCATTGAATTGACTAGTTTAGGATTATTCATACAACGTTATTAATGAATATATAAATACAATAGCATTAAATGGATCAACTTCTGTATTTCACATGGTCCACATTCTGCAAAACAATCCTCAAATTTAAAATATTCCAGGTAATGCTAGGGCCTGAGCTAAGTTCTATTGTAACAAACCAGATATATGACTGCATTTTCATTGGTCGAATAACTGTTTTACCTTTACAGTGTAAGAAAATGTAGTTTGCTCTCTAACACTCAACATTAATAAAATTTATGATAAAATTTCGTTGAGGTTTTATTCATAAAATTAAAAATTATAAAATAGTTACCCAAAAGGTCCGTCTCCTCAACTTACAAATTATTTAATCAATTGATTTGGCATTTACTTGACGAAATCAATAATTTTTAATTTATTTAATTAAATGAAAATAAAACTTAGATTTTTATATAATTTTCATATTTATTAAAATATAAATTCGTAACAGCTGTTTCGGTACTTTGTACCTTCTTCAGATATGATTAAAAAGAATGAATTTTGTTATTATATATATATATATATATATATATATATAAACAGCTGTTACAAATTTATATTGTAATAAATATAAAAGTCATACAAAACTTTAAGTTTTATTTTTATTTAATTAAATAAATTAAAAATTATTGATTGTCTATAGCGCTTTCGTGACTAGTCCCATCATCAGCAGAAGTAACAGGATGTGGGTTCTTATTAGTTGACTCCTGATTCAATATTGGTTGCATTGAAAATCTATTATAGGGTATTATACGTACTGGGCGTACAATTCGTCGTTTCTAATTTCCTTAAAAATTTACATTTCTTCGAGTAGGTTTACCTTAGCTGGATTGTTTTCCCTGTTGTTAAGGTGTTGTCAATGTCTAACATATGATGCCAGCTAAGATAAACGTACTCGAGGAAACGGAAATTTGAAGGAAATTAGAAACGACCAGTTGTTGAATGAGAACACGCCAAGTACGTATAATCCCCATTACCAGATTTTCAGTGCAACGCCAGGATTTGAATCAGGGGTCAAACTAATAAGAACCCACATCCTGTTACTTCTGCTGCTGATGATGGGACTAGTCCCGAAAGAGCTACAGATATTCAATATATTTTAAGTTGAGGAGACTGACCTTTTGGGTAACTATTTTATAATTTTACATTGTGATTTTTAATCTCTAACACTCGAAATAAAGAAAATAAAAATATATTTTTTCTGTCACATCTCAAAATAAATTATATGACAGAATCTTAAAATATATAATTACAATGTTAATAGATTTAATAAGCATTGTTTTATTATTAGACATGCGCAATGCAGAATACGTTGTAATTTCAATTACTTCAAAATGGCAAAATGTTTAGAATTTCTTAAAATTTGGAAAGCAAAGCATTTGGAAAGAGAAGAGGAACAAATTCTTTTGAATGTGTTTCAAATGCTGGATGATTCAAAAGTCTCTTGACATTTTCGTCAAACCAATTTTTTATGCCAAACTTGTTATTACATATGGGAGGTAACGACTACTGGATGATAAACTCAGTACATTTCAATGTGGTGGCCATCTAAGTCACGGCACAGACTCCATCTTTCTTGTATACAGTGAAACACTTTTGCCAGCATAGCTGGTACGATTGCAGCTACCGCTGCAGTTACTCGGTTTCTCAATTGTGTAAGGTGTTCATCTTCACTTAATACACTTCGGACTTAACAAAACCCCAAACAAAGATGCCTAGTGATGTCATATCTGGAGAGCGGGCCGGCCAAATTCTCGGTGAACCACAACCAATCCATATACCGAGGAAAACTTTGTTGAGGTGGTCACGAACAGTGATGGCAAAATGGGGTAGTGCACCATCTTGCTGCAAAACCACAGTATCTTTTACAGCATCCTGTTTCGGGTATTGTTATAACATGTCAAGATAGTTAATTCCAGTTACTGTTGTTTCCGCAAACATGAACGACCATAGTTTTTTTCTTTTTGTTATTCCCAGCCACACATTTACCTTCGGTGTGTCCCTCTGAAATTCTTGTATGGAGTTAGGCTGTTCGCCTGCCACAATTATGCCTCTTGACATGTCCACATGTGTGGAATGTTGCCTCATCACTGAACAGCACATGTTCCATGAGGTCTTCATTTTCAATTATATTTAACAGGTTATCACACATAGCTTGTCAAGCTACATAGTCTTGTGCATTATCTGGATGTGATAAGGGCGTTTGTTCAGTTTAGAGCGCAAGGTACCCCTTACAGTGCTTTGGGACATACCCAACTCTCTGCTGAGTCTTCTGGTTGATGCACTGGAACTTCTTGAGATGACATCCTGTATGGTTTGCACGTCTTCTGGTGTTGTAGGCGGCCTCCCTCTACGTGCCTCATCAGCGACAATCCCGTCAGTTTCATTTTCAGTACTAGATCTCAAATAGCTTGCCTTCTAGGACCTGGTTTTCTGAACTTACTACTGAATTGTTCTTGGACCTGCCCATACATCAATCCTCGTATACGAGCGAAAACGGCAGTTAATATTTCCTCTTTTGTTAGCATAGTTTCCAATTACATATAACAAAAATATATAAATTAACGATATGAGGAAAATGTCAAGAGACTTTTGAATCACCCTGTAGTTTAGAGAAAAGTATCCCACTTTAACCATTGAGAATATGTTGAAAATAACAGAGAATTTACAGGTGAATCAGCAGGGAATATGAATTCTGCTCATAATGAAATTATACCGGTAAATAAAGGTTTTCTATTGACATCATGGAAAAAGCGCAAAACATCTAATAATTTAGGCCGATATATAATTGTTGTCATAAATGAATAAGAAATGGAAGAAGTTCCTAATTTTGTATTATTGGTATATTATCTTATATTGTATTCAGTCTTTCTTCCCGTAAAATAAGATGTTCCCATAATGTTTCTATCATACACAATTCAATCACATGGCGGTTAAAGGTAGTACCACAGTCCACCCACTAGATGCAGTTTGCAGAAAAATACATTTATATTATTATTAATATTTTGGAAAAGTCTGAACTATCTACCGAGAAGAGGAAGAAGAGATCGGGGACGCCCACGAAAGAGATGGGTACAACAGCTATGATACTTAGAGCCGGAACAAACCAAAAGGTTTAAATCCTTATGAGAAGAAGATTATTATTATTATTAGTCGTAGTTGTTATTATTATTATTATGTTATTATTATTGCTGTTTGTTTGGACAATAACACAGCATGCCAACAGAATAACTGTAGTTGAAATAGATTATTGGAGAAGAGCTGCCAGAAAATCTCGACTGGAAAATTTTAGAAATACAGAAATTAGAAAATGGTTGAATGCAAAAAGAAGTATAATGGATGAGATTGAAATAGAAAGCTAAAATTGTATGGACACGTAAGAGGAATGCAAGATGGAAGACTACTAAGGGTCGTCTATGCATGGAAAATTGAAAAAAGAAGAATCAGACAAGGAGGACCAAGAACAACTTGGAAGTATAACATTCAGAATTCAATGAGGGAATTTGGTGTAATGGATGAAGACACAGAGGGCAGAGAACGATGGAGAACATTAATTAAGGGAAATTTGTGAATGTTTGTTACAAACTGATAACATCGTCTATAAGTCCGAAGTCATTTATGTATTTTTAAAACTGATGTAAATTATATTAAGTTTGGTTGGAGAAAACCCTTAATGATGAGGAAAATTCTCAAAATGAATGAATTGTTGTTATTATTGTTATCATCATTATTATCATCATTATCGTCATCATCATCATCAACATTGCTATTATTATTACAATTATTATTATTATTATTATTATTATTATTATTATTATTATTATTATGTTATTATGTTACGTGTCCCGTATAGCGACGTTTAAATTACGCGGGCAAGTGGCCCATGGCGAATTAGATTACCCGCACAGCCGACAGAATTGTCTGCAGTGCGTTGCCAGTTGGTTCTACAGGTGTCTCTCTCTTATTTGGAGAAAGATCCATGCTAGAGGATTCTGGGCATCGAACTGCCTAAATACTGTTTCCAGAGCTTCCCTAGCACCTTATGAAAGGGCAGAGGCATGAGACCGCAGTCAGTCTGCGATAGTCAGTCATGTGTTGAAAAGTGTGACGATAAGTTGTGGAGAATTTATTTATCAGTGAGTGGAAAATTGTTCTAACTGAGTTAACAATTAAAAGAGTACTCTTAGTGATTTGTAATGGTGAATAGAAATTGGTTGATAATTGAAGAATTAAATAAAGTGTTTAGTGAAATTTTTAATAAATTAATTATGCTTATTTACGGATAAATAACCTAGAAGAAAAATCGAGGCTATCCTGGCACATTATTATTGTTATTATTATCATTATTATTATCATCATTATCATCATCATTATTATTACTATTATTATAATTATCATTTTTATCATTATTATTATTATTATTATTATTATTATTATTATTATTATTGACAATTTGCAGCATGAACAAGTGAGAGCAGCAGAATGTGTTATGAGGTGATAATGCAACATGCTGTTATGAATGTGTGCGACATGACCTGCTAAAATAAATAACAGGAGGCCGTCACTTGTACCGTGTCATCAGAATGAAGTACAGGTTATGTTATATTGTATCACATTATAGACCTCGCACATTCATAGTTACTACGTAAATTAATATTATATTTATAACAACGTTAAAGGGGAACATGCATGTCCTATGTCGCTCATGTTAAACTACTATATACTGGATATTTTCTATAAATCTATACATGACCCAGATTTGAAATGACGTCTAGAAAATATAAGATTCCGTCACGCAGGAATTGTAAACTAAGGGGATTCCTCAGCGAGTGGAATTTATTTATTTGTATTTATTTAATCTGATAGAGTTAAGGTCATGTGGCCTTCTCCTCCACTAGCAAGGAAGAACATTAGAATGTAGCAATTAAAATTAACTCTAATACTAAATACTAAATTAATATTTCATTTATAAGCTCCATCTAGAGTAATTCTGCCCGAGGACATGTCTTTCACTGCAATCATAGCATTTTCATGCTATACTTTGCATCTTTACTAGGGAATTATAGGTGTGGTAGTTTCCCGTTGCTTTGCACACCGATGAAGGATGATGATGATAATGATAAGGATGATGGTGGTAGCCGATGATTTTCAGGGACCATTGGGTCTTAAGCGTCCTGACATTTGTCTTACAGGTGAGAAAAAAACCCGAAAAAACTCCACCCAGGAGCCTGTCCCGACCGGGAATCGAACCCGGGCCCGCTGCGTGACAAGGCAGCACAATTCTTCGAGACCACAGCGGTGGACATTTATGAGATATCTATAATATTAAGATCAATAACATAGGCAATAATGTTAATAACAATTAAAATTATTGGTTCTATTTTGCTGGTTTAGGTCTCCAGAATATATATTTTGTTTGTTAAATTGGATACTTCGTAAACTCAATTTCGGATGCAAACCTATTTAAAAGTATCAGACTTAAGTGAAAACAAACCATTCATAACTTTCAAGTTATTACTTATTGTATATTGTTGTATAATTTGATATCAATTTGAATAACAACAACCGATTCGTTTTTCATTAGCCAAACATTCCAATATTGGGCCGTAGCCTCTCCTATTCTGAGCTAATGTTTTGTCATTCATCCCCTGTATAATATACTTCCTTCAAATCATGGTTAATGTTACTATCCCACTTTATTCTCTGCCTACCTACTTGGGTCCTTTCACTCTGGATTTCCTACATAGTATCCATGCCCTCTTTAGGTACGTACACATATGCGCGCCGCGAACACGAACGGCGCGCGCGCGGCGCGTGTTATGTTCGTCGAAATGATTAATTTCAACGAACCTCCTGCGATCCATAGGAAACCCACAAACCTTCAGTAGACATTTTGCAGAGCAGGTGTAACCAACCATGTCTATTCCCTTTCTGTTCTCCTGCTTGTCCTGCATTCTTTCCTAAAAATAGGGACTTTTTTTAAAATGTCGCGGGACGCAGGACAAATTGTTAAAAATCAGGACTATCCCGCCAAATTCGGTACGTCTGGTCACGCTTATTACTTATTACATCTTATAACTTTATTTATACTTTTTCAAATATTATAGCATTAAAGGAATTTAAAAAAATATATGATTTGTATATATATGTTTAAAATTATTAAGAATCTGTCTCACCATAACATGGCCTTAATTTCTAATAAACAAGTACATGATTATTATACTAGAGGTTGTACTTTATTGCACAAAGATACTAGTTTCTAAAAAAAAAAAGGTATAAAAGGGATTCGTTATGCATTAATCAACCATTACAATAACTTACCTATTGAATATCAACATTTCACGAATGTTAAACATTTTTCTAATTGTATTAAAAATATTTTTTCTCGTTGCTTTCTTAGTTAATTTTGTTATTATTAATATTATCCTGTTTAAATATTGTATTTATATGTGTATATATATTGTGCATCTATAGTAGTTTGTATTACTTAAACTTATGCCTGAATTTGTTTTCTTGTTTTTATTGTTAATTGTTTTATGGCCATTATTTTTTGTATATTGCCCCTTAACATGAGCAATCTTGCTCTTTGGAGTCTTTGAAGAAATAAATAAATAATTAGTAATAAATGTGTTTATATATTGTATTGTTTTGTGATACTTCATACATAATATTATGAAATGAACGTCTTAAATAAATAATGTTTTCTAAATAATTTTAATTTATTCATACAATTACAGCACACACGAAAAAAAAACACATAACATTGAAAAAAAACAGGCATCTCCTTTCAATGATTTTTAAAAATGATCCTTATGTTGAGGATCCCACAATAATTGCTTGCTTCTATAAATATCAATAAGTTTTAACATGTTTTCCTCTTACCACTCCATACTCAAATAATAGGTGCGCACCGAAAACAACGAACCTCTCAGGTACCCGTCCAAATATAAACAGCGAACCATCAAAGTGTTCGTGGAAAAAACCGACAATGAGTGGATCGTGGTGAGAGACGCGCGCGCGGCACGCGCGCCGTTCGCGCGCACCTTAAAACCCCGTCCAAATCTGACGAACATGGTGCGGCGCGCGCGCCGTTCGTGTTTGCGGCGCGCAGGTGTGTCCGTACCTTTTCATCCCCCATTCGTGCCACATGTGCTTTGTTAGAGGTTACTAGACCATATATCTATTTACATTGGTGCAACTGCTCAATGTTGGGCTTTGGCCTCTCCTTTGTTAGGAGTTACTAGATCATGTTAATTAAGTTACGTTTATTTCCCTACAAATGTCATGAATGGTACATGTAGACATGAGACATGTAGCAGGCAACAAAGGTATTACTAGCATGATGAAGGTCGGTAAATTTTGGTTAGAGGCCTCTTTATTCAGGCTTAAGGTTCTTTTACAATCCTGAAAATATCGAGACTCGGGGCCTACGGCTTAAATACCTTCCCGGAGAATTTGTCTCTTAGATGTTTCCATCCTAAAACATCTATCGATCGCGGCCATATTTTAACCCGAGACCTTTGCGACTAGAGGCCAGAACACAATGACTGCGACCATCATTAATGTTATCATCATCATTATCATTATTTTAATTTATTATAAATATCATTATTGCAATGATCTTGAGAAATAATAATAATAATAATAATAATAATAATAATAATACTTACTTACTTACTCACTCACTGGCACTATCGAACCCGTAGGTTCTTGGCCGCGTGGACATAAGCTCTCCATACATCCCTATCCTGAGCTAATGCTTTCCAATCATTTCCTGTATAATCTGCTTCCCTTAAATCATAGTTAATGTTATTCTCCCACCTCATTATTGGTCTACCAACTGGGCGTTTTCTTTCTGGCTTTCCTACAAGAAGCTTCCATGCAAGTCTTTCATTCCCCATAGTGCAACATGTCCTGCCCATCGCATTCTACGAGACTTAACTGTTCTTATCAATCTGGCTTCCTATAAAGACCATGTAGTTCATTGTTATGTAGTCTTCTCCATTCACATGTCTGTTCTTCTCTCTTTGGTCCAAATAATAATAATAATAATAATAATAATAATAATAATAATAATAATAATAATAATAATAATAATAATAATAATAATAATAATAATAATAATAATAATAATAATAATAATATCATTATTATTATTATGATTATTATTATTATTATTATTATTATTATTATTATGTTCTGAAATGAGTATTCCTGTAGGAGGAAAAGTACTGCATTCATTATTATTTGCAGATGATCAAATAATTTTTGCAGGGGAAGATGATATGAAATATATGATAAATAAACTAATGGAAGAATATTAAAGAAATGGGGACTGAATATCAATTTACAGAAAACAGAATATATGTGTTTGGGAAAGGATGTGGATGACCTCAGACTCAAAACAAGGAAAATAAAAAAAAGTGAATTTTTTTAAATATCTTGGGTCAATAATTACAAGTTTAGGTACGTGTGAGAGAGATGTACAGACTAAAATTGCATTGGCAAAAAATGCAACTAAAACATTACATGGAATAATTTGGATAAAAAATATCACAAAGGAAACTAAAATGAAAATTTATGAGAGCATAATAAAGAATATTTTGTCATATGGAAGTGAAATTTGGTCTTTGACGGAAGTACAAAAAAATATAATTAGAACAGTTGAATTTGATTATTTTAGAAGAAGCCTCCAAAAAAAAGACAGGATAAAATAAGAAATGAATCCCATTGGAGAGAAATGAATGTCACCACATCGGTTGTTAAGAGGATTGAAAATCAAACGCTTCACTGGTATGGCCATGAACAAAGAACGGGAAATGAAAGATGGCCAAAAATATATACCAATGGTCACCCCTGGAAGAAATAAACGTGGCAGACCAAGATGGAAATGGAAAACCTACGTCAGAACTATAATGGATGATAGGAATTTGGAAGAGGGAGATTGGAATGATAGAGATAAATGGAAACTGAAGACGGCGGCAAACTTATAAATGGGGGAAAGCCGAAGAATTATTATTATTATTATTATTATTATTATTACTATTACCATACTATTATTATCACCGACAAAATTGACTATTGGGAATCGGACGATATCAAAGGCATTAATCAACCGATGAGCTATCTATATATTATTATCATCATTATCATTGGTGAGGAGTGTACTATTGTATGGTGCAGAAAAGTGGACATTAAGAAGACAGCAAGCACATGAATTATTGGTGACAGAGATAGACTTCTGGAGGAGAAATTCTGCAAATTCATAAAGAGATAAAATTAATAACACTGAAATTAGAGAAATATGGATGTTCTAAAATACGTCCAACAAATTACTGAAATTTTATAGATAATAAAATAGTACCTTTTATTTTATCAGTGTTCCTCAAATAGAATTCATTTTTATTTTAAAAAAAACCTCGTTAAATTATTAAATCTTGAAGGCCTTTCAAAAACATGTTTCATCTTCGGCATGCTAATTGGTAATGCTATTGAAGAAAGAAGGCTGAATTGGTTGGCCACGTAAAGCGGATGTCAGATGTCAGGATAACTAATATGATATTACATTTTGAAGCGGAGGACAATAAGACAAAGAGGAGACCATAAGAACAGTGGATAGGCCTATAAGGAGTGCGTAGGAGTAAGGTGTCGAGAGGATTAATAGAGAGTGATGCAGAGAATAGGGATGTATGGAGGAGAAAAATTTACAGTGGGTTGTAGGAAAACAACTGTATCATAGAGAAATTCTTAAATAATAATAATAATAATAATAATAATAATAATAATAATTAGTATTATTGTTATTATTGTTATTATTATTATTATTATTATTATTATTATTATTATTATTATTATTATATTATATAATATGCATCCATCGTAATTCTGACCGAGGGCAAGTCTTTCACTGCAATCATAGCATTTTCATGCTATGCTTTGCAGCTTCACTAGGGAATTATAGGTGTGGTAGCTTCCCGTTGCTTTCCATACCGGTGAAGGATGATAATGATAATCATAGGGATGATGATGGTGGCCAGATGATTTTCGGGGATCGTTGGACCCTATTATTCCTGTAATTTGTCTTACAGGTGAAGAAAAATCCCGAATAAACTTCACTCAGTAGCCTGTCCCGACCGAGAATCGAACCCAGGTCCGCTGCGTGACAAGGCAGCACGCTACCTCGAGACCACAGGGGTAGACATAATATAATATATACACTGTTATTTGCGGATGACCGGATAATAATTGCGGAAGAATATGAAAACATGGATTTTTGTTCAGAAAATCTTTGGACCAATACGATCATTGAAGTTTGAAAATTTAACATTGGAAAAACAGAAGGGGTATATTAGAGGATGTGAAGAATTTGAGTATTTGGGGATAAGAATAGGTTTAGAGGATAGGCAAAAAAGTGACACTAAGAAGGTAATAAATAAAGGTAGAGCAATAACAGTAATGTTAAATGGTGTCCTGTGGAACAGACATATAACCAGGAAAATAAGTTACACATATATAATAATTATACAGTTGTGAGGAGTACTGTCACATATGGAAATTAAAGAAAGACCTAGAAAAAAAGAACTTATGTCGATGGAAATGGATTTCTTGAGGAAAGCACCAAGATATTGAAAATTTGAAAAAATAAGAAAAAAAGTCATACGAGAATAAAATGAATTTAAAATATTCAATAATAGATGATAAGAAGAACAAAAAGCTGCACATAATTGGATCGGATAAAAATGAAGACATAAAAACAGAGTTAAATATATATCCACTGAATGATAATATCAAAGAAGGTAGAGATTGGTTTAGACATGTAGACAGAATGAATGCAACAAGATCATTAAAAACAGCATTTAACTATAAGCCAAGAGGTTCAAGGAATTTATGAAGGCGAGTGAAGAGATGAACAGAACAACTATTAGGTGGAACAGGCAATTTGCCTAGCACATGAAGTGAAGAAGAAGAAGAAGAATTATAAGATATTAGCAGTTAAATTGGAATGGGCATGTACGACGAATCCAAGAGAAAGGTTACCCAGAAAATATTGGAATTGTGTCCATCTGGAAGAAGAAAGAAACGAAAATCTCGAAACTCATCGATGCAAGAAATAAGAAATGGAATGGGAACAAGAGGACTGGAGGACATAGAGTGGATGGATAGGGAAGAATGGAGAAGGAAAATAAAACTTCAGCACAGAAATATGTGTCAACATTGAAAATCTATATATAAATAAAATATCGTTTATTTATTTATTTGAATAAATTCATACATAACTTATTATTCGCAGATGATCAAGTGGTAGTCACATCGGGATCTGAAGATGCAAACTATATGGGTAGAAAACTAGAGGAGGATACTCAATATGGTGTTTAACAATTAATTATAATAAAACAGAATATATGAGCACAGATCTTTCCGTGGAATTAGAAATAAATTGAACAAAGATTAAAACAGTAGAATATTTTAAGTATTTGGGATCAATAATTCAAAAAGATGGATCATCTGAATTAGACATCGAAAATAGAATAATAGAGACAAAGAAAGTTATTGACACATTAAATTCTATTTTATGTGGTAAGCATATAATCAAGAGGACTAAATCATTAATATATAACACAATTGTGAAGAGTATTTTATTATATGGTGCGAACACATGGACGTTGAAGCAAAAACACAAAAATAAATTATTAGTCACAGAAATTGACTTTTTAAGAAGATCGGCAAGAATATCAAAATTAGATAAAATAAATAATAATACGATAAGAGAAATAATGAATGTAGAAAAGGATATTGTACAAGAGATTGAAGAAATCCAACTAAGATGGTATGGACATATAATGAGAAGAAGGGACACAGAAACAAACAAAGCAGTATTGAAATGAATACCTCCTGGAAAAGGGAAACGTGGTAGACTAAAGCCAACGTGGATGAAGGGAATTCAAGACAACATGAAGAAGAGAAATATGACAGAACCAGACACGCAAGACCGGGAAGTGTGGAAGAAAAAAAATGTATATTTTGGTCGAAGATACCTGTAAATAAACAATCTTGAAATACATTTTTCTTCTTTTTCTTCTTCCTTTCATGTGATGGACCTAGTGGTCTGTTACGGTCTCAATCCAACGTTTGTTGAAGGGTCTGCCCGATCTCTTGCCTGGTGGCTGGTATCCTTGTTCTGCTCATTCTTCCTACGTGAGATTTCCAGTTGTTTCTGTATTTTTGTACAAATTCCATGATTGATTCTGTTAAAGGAAGAAGCTGCACAGTATTCACTTTAAAACAAATAATAGAGAAGCGAAGAAAATTCAACTTAGAGGCGCACATCCTCTTTATAGATTATAAGAAGGCCTTTGATAAAGTGTCTAGACCAACATTATGGAACAAATTATGTGAAAAAGGAATTCCACTACACTTGATAGCAGCAATTAAAAAATGTACGAGAAAACAAAAATAAAAATAAATCAAAGAGAACCAATACATATAACAGGAGGAGTTAGAAAAGGTTGTCCACTATCAACCACTCTTTTTAACATTTATTTCGACGACATGATAAGATCATGGAAGCAAATGACGACTGGGGGAATTAACTTAGGAAATACAGTAATAAAAACAGTAGCATTTGCAGATGGCCAGGTTTTAATAGCAAAAACAGAAGACGAACTACAAAGAATGCTATATAAACTAAATGGAATATCGAAAACACAACATGGAAATATCCTCACAAAAATAAAAAACAATGGCCTTCAAGGGCGTTCATCCAGTTAGGACAAAGATAATATTAGAAAATAAACCAACAGAACAAGTAGTAACATATAACTTCCTAGGTTGCGAAATATCATACACAGCAGAAACATATATAAATAATATAATAAATAAGTTTAATTATATAACAGGTACACTAAAAAGAACTTTGAAAAATAAAGCCAGGAAAGACTCTATAATGAAATTATACAAGACAATGGTAGTGCCTACTATTACTTATTTTTCTTCTTCTTCTTCTTCTTCTTCTGCTTCATGAAATTAGGCCTTTTGACCTGTTTTCACATCAAGTGGGATTTAATGAATCCTCCCATCTAGTAAATGGGCATCCAACATTTCTATGTCCTATTGTTTTGTACTTTAGTAACAGCTGAGGGATTCTATCTGTAGGCATTCTCTTGACATGTTCATACCTGTTGTTTCTCATGTTGTCAATTCTATTTGTTAAATTAAAAATATTTAAGTCCTTCCTAATATCCTCACTTCTTTTCTTGTCCAAAATTGTCACACCCGCTACTGAACGTAGGAACTTCATTTCTGCAGTTTCTATTTTCCTTCTGTCTGAACGGTTAAGAGTCCAATTTTCACTTGCATATGTTAAGACAGGCACTGCCATAATTTTGTAAAATTTTAGTTGTGTGCTCCTCAAAGTTTTATTTTTCAGTGTCCGTCTTATAGTGCCAAACATTCTGTAAAATCTATTTAATTTAATATTAATATCTTCCTTCTGGCAGTATGATTATTACTTATGGATCCGAAACATGGACAGTGACAACACAACAATCTGCCAGGATAGAAGCTGCTGAAATGAGATTCCTCAGACCAATAGCAGGATATCAAAGAACAGACAAAAAACATAACACAGAAATAAGACAACAACTAAAAATAGAGGAATTAAACTCAACAATAGAGAAATACAGAACAAACTGGAAAGAACACTTGGCAAGGATGACTGAGAATAGAATACCAAAAGCAGCATACAACTATTCACCACGAGGAAGAAGAAGTTTGGGAAGACCAAGGAAAAATGGAAAGAGCAGCAATTTGGAGCCGGAACAGGCTAGTAAATAAGCCTAAACCGTGAAGAAGAAGAAGAAGAAGAAGAAAAAGAAGATTCTGTTTGTAATTCTTTGAGAATCTCAGAATTCCTTTTATGGTCTGGTCTTGAGTAACCTGCAGTACGTCTCATAAATTTCATTTCTGCCGCAGTTAGTCTTTGTTCATATACACTGCGAATTGTCCAGGCCTCACAGCCGTAACATATTATTGGTCTGGCCAGTGTTTTATAAATTCTAGTTCGTGTGTGTTGCTTACTGTGTTTGGCTTGAAAATATTATTTATAATTCCTGTTACTCTGTTAAATTTTATAATTTTCTGACTAAAATATTTTTCCTCTTCGTATTTAACTTGGCATCCGAGGTAGTTAAATGTGTTAGTTTGTTCTATAATTATTATTAATAACAATTTTACTGCGAACTGGGTCTTTATGTAGGAAAGCCATGACTTTAGATTTTTCTGTTGAGATTTCCATGTTATAGTTTATTGCAATTTGGTGAAGAGGGTGGACTGATCGTTGTAGGTCATCTTCTGAATTCGTTATAAAAACATTGTCATCTGCAAATTATAGGGTGTCTAAGTTACGTAATCTATTAAGTGATATTCTGCCATGTGGTTGTAGTAAATAAATAATAAAGAAATTCCAGTCTGTATTAGTACCATTAATGTTGTCAGCACTGGATTGAATCGAACAGCATGCTCGATTTAACTGTAACATCGTACTTAGAATGGTCTGCTACTGCATTAAGAATTTATAGCTGGAGGCCGTGTTGAATGTCAGGGAATATGAGAAACGTCAGCCTGCCAAGAGAAACCGCAATAAAATGTCAGACAATATTATAATCCATGCTGCGTTTCCATAACCATAAATCTCTTTTCTTTAAAACTAGAGTTTCTGATATCACTTTAAGATGGAAAATGTGTTTCACTAATGTTGCTCTTTACTATAGGACTAACTAACTAACCGATTCACAAACAACGCTGATTCCGGAGGTTGGTTGACGCCCGGACACAACTTCTCAATATGTCCTGAATATCAACTACTGTGTTTAAATTATTTCCTATATAATTTGTAACAAGAAAATAGACTCTAAGTACTAAAATACAATTAAACGATTAATAGTAATAACTGGAAGGCACACAGACATGCACATGAGTCTATTACCAACATAAGAACCCCAAACGAATGGTACCTACCCCTCTAAGGTGTAATGAATAACATATGCATTTGGAGTGGGGTAAATTAATTTATGGGAGGAGTCATCGCCCTTATAAGGCAAGGACACGCGACAAAACTTTCTCACATACACTCACACCCATACGTTCTACAAGAAGCAAGTTCTTCAGTAACTGTCCGCGACCTTCAGTAAATTTTAAAATCTTAATTATTTTAAAATCCAAGATAATTAGTAACTCAGAATTTTAAGTGATATTAAATACACGTGGACTTAAGTAAAATCATCAACTCCACTCCGAATATTAGTGAGGTATAAAAGATTGTAATTCTATAATTCTATATGCAAAATTATTCAATAAACTGGAGTAATAAGTTTATAACATAAACATTCCTGAGTTATCATATTCTACCCTGAGCGAACCGGCACAAATTTAGTTCCCTCAAATTATGGTTAATGTTAGGTTATTCCGATGTCAGTACGGTATTGACCTACTACTGAGCGTTTCTATATTTTTAAAGGGTTTGTTATTATTATTATTATTATTATTATTATTATTATTATTATTATTATTATTATTTTACATTCATATTTTCAATATTTACACATTTTTCTGTGCTTAAAGTTTTATTTTTCTTCTCCACTCGTTCCTATCCATCCACCCCATGTCTTCCAATCCTCTTGTTCCCATTCCAGTTTCCTATTTCTTGCATCTATAAATTTCGAGGTCTTCCTTTATTTCGTCTTCCTGGAGGACCCATTCCTTATGTTTTCCTCAGTAACCATTCTTCTTGCATTCGTTGTACATGCTCATATCAATTTAACTGCTTACATATTATACAGTATAATCTACTATTGAATATTTAATATTCATTTTATTCTCGTATGACTTTATTTTTTTTTATTCTAGGGTTTTGTTTCATTTCTATACTTCAGCTCCACATGTGCCAGTACTTCTCATTATTAAATAATTTATAACTTATTTTCTTGGTTATATGTCTGTTCCATAGGACACCATTTAACATTGCTGTTATCGCTCTAACTTTGTTTATTCTGCTCTTAATACCAGTTTCGCATCTATCCTCTTTTTTTTTACTTCACAATACTCAAAATGTCCACCGCTGTGGTCTCGAGGTAGCGTGCTGCCTTATCATGCAGCGGGCCCGGGTTCGATCCCCGGTCGGGACAGTTTTTCTGGGTGAGGTTTTTATCAGGGTTTTTCCTCACCTGTAATACAAATGTCAAGAAAACGTTAAGGCCCAAACGGTCCCCGAAATCATATGACCATCATCATCCTTATCATTATCATCATCATCATCCTTCAGCAACGGGAAGCTACCACACCTACAATTCCCTAGTAAAGCTGCAAGCATAGCATGAAAATGCTATGATTGCAATGAAAGACCTGCCCTCGGGCAGAATTACTATGGATGGATGGATACTCAAAATCTTCATATCTTCTAATATACCTTTTCTGTTCTTCTAATTTTAAATATTCGATTTATTATTATTATTATTATTATTATTATTATTATTATTATTATTATTATTATTATTATTATTTACTCGTCATACAACAATAGCAGAACTAGAGCCGGTCAATAACACATTCACTCAAGTTCGATTCTCGCTACCCGAGATTCCCACTCTCGTTGTTTCTACGATGACACTTGGCGTATTCAAGGGAATAGGAAAGATATGCCAAACGCATGCGCGGGAGTAGAATGCAAATTATAGCGACCGGGAGTCCCGTTGGATCAGATTCCACTTGCGTAATGAAGAGTCTTCATAAGCAAAATAATGTATTCAATGACTGCGAAAGAGAATGTATTAAATAAATCATCTGATGGAATCTACCTTCTACAAGCTTTGAATATAAGCCTGTAAATTTCATGTGAGAAAAAATTAATTAATTATGTACTTACTTCTGTAAATAAAATGTACACCGACTGTACTAAACATGTGTATAGAATTAACTTCAGTTTACAGTGGAGGAAATTGGTATAAAGCCACTAACGCTCAGTAGTAAAACAACCTGAAATATTTATGCAAATACCGTATGTGTGTCATAGGTTACATACAATTATCTTGGACATAATTTCATACAGGTCTCCTCATTTTGTATTTATTATATATGTAAATAATACGTAAAATCTAAGAAAACGCTGTCCTAGGGGTGGAAATCGGTACAAAGGCAGGTCAACTTCTGGCTCTTGCAGAGACATAAATGTAAACTAAACACTACAATTACATGGAGACGACGTGTCTGTGAGCATCGTTCATCAGTTACAAGTCAGTAGTATGTACAATGCCACGTGGAAAGCCTCTATCAAATGAAGAGAAATCAAGAGTTAGTGCCTTCAAGGAGATGGGCCTTTCCAATAGACAAACACCTACGAAATTGGAGCTTCAAGATGTGTCATTGATGATTTTGTCAAACTGGGCTCACAATATGGAAAAAACGGGAAATATGGACGGACAAGAAAATTGTCTGAGCGCACTAAATGTCTCATTTTACGTAAAGCAAAAGGTAAGAGTACGTTTTCTTCTCAAATCCAGGCTGATTTGAAGTTGCCAGTAACTGCCAGACGAGTAAGACAAATTCTGACAGAAGAAATGAACCTAAAATTAAAAAAAAAAAAAAACACCTCTGAACGATGCACATAAGAAAGTTAGAATAACTTTTGCTGAAGAACACATGTCCTGGACCTCAGAATGGAATAAAGTAATGTTCAGTGATGAGAAGAAGTTTAATCTGGACGGCCCTGATGGCCTTCAGTATTACTGGAACGACCTCCGTACTGAAGAGCAAGTTAGAATGAGTAGAAACTTCGGTGGTGGAGGCGTTATGATTTGGGCAGCATTCTGCTTTAAAGGAAGATCAAAAATAGCATGGATACGCATCAAGATGAATTCTGAGTCCTACACTGAGGAGCTTCTGGAGTCCAAATTGATACGAATGTATGAGGAATTTGGCGAAGATCTAATTTTTCAGCCAGATAATGCTTCCATTCACGTGTCTGCCAAATCAAAGGAGTGGTTCAGGAAGAAAGAAATACCACTTTTGACGTGGCCAGTCAGAAGTCCTGATTTAAATCCGATTGAGAACTTATGGGGGATCCTGGCAAGGCGTGTGTATCGCAATGGACGGCAGTTTGGGACAGTGACTGAGCAGAAAAATGTTATTCAGGAAGAGTGGGCTTCAATCTCAGTGGAAGAAATAAACACCCTCATCAAGTCAATGCCAAAGAGAATTTTCCAAGTAATTAACAACAATGGAGGTTCAACTAAATTTTAGAACTTTCTTGTAAACTTTGCGCTCAGTCTTTTAGGTTTAATCTGTGAAATACACAAAGTGCCTTTATACTAATTTCCACCCATATGTGAGAGTGGTTTCAGTTTTCATGTACTTTTTTGGACGGAAATGGATAATTAATTTTGACATTATTTGTGTGTGTTTTATACTCAATCACCTCCTAAGTTAATATAGAAACATGCCAAAGAAAGAGTAAATAAACTTGTTTTAACACTTTTAACAAGTGCCTTTATACCAATTTCCTCCACTGTATTTCCATTCGAAATTGTTAAGAAGATTAGCCTATAAATTATGAGGTTTACTTTCATCTACCAATAAATAAAAATATCAGACAATATTTGGTAAGTATAGCATAACTAACTAACTAACTCACTGATACTATCGAACCCGTATGTTCATGGACGCGCGGACATAAGCTCTCCATACATACCTATCCTGCGCTAATGTTTTCCAATCATTCCGTGTATAATCTACTTCCCTCAAATCATAGTTAGTTATTCTCCCACCTCATTCTTGGTCTACCAACTGTGTGTTTTTCTTCTGGTTTTCCTACAAGAAGCTTCCATGCACGTCTTTCATTCCCGATTCGTTCCACATGTCCTACCAATTGCAGTCTACGAGACTTAACTGATTTTATTATATCTGGTTTCCTATAAAGACCATGTAGTTTACTGTTATGCAGTCTTCTCCGTTCATTTGTCTGTTCATCTCTCCTTGGTCCAAAAATTTTCCTAAGAACTTTATTCTCAAATACTTGTAATCTCCTTTCCTTCCTTAAAGTAAGAGTCCATGTTTCGCATCCATATAATGTAACTGGTAGAATAATAGTTTTATATATTTTCAGTGTAATGTTTTTTTGAAAGGAGTTGGGAATTCAAGAGTCTCTGTAATGCATAATAGCACGCATTTCCAGAATTGAGCCTATGTTTAATTTCTTTCTGCATCTCATTCCTATTTGTGATTATTGTTCCTAGGTATTTGAATTCGGCCACTTCCTCAAAATATCCCTCATTTGTCATTAGCTTTCCATTTCTATTATATAATGTATTTATGTGTGTGACCATATATTTAGTTTTATTGATATATGCTTCCAGTCCCAATTTCTTAGTGTTATTCAATAGTGTGTGCGTGTTGGCCTTTAGTATCTCCTCGGTATCGCCCATATAGTACTACTTATTTATTTATGTACCATTGTTAATTTGTTCAATTCTACATTAATTGAATCTACGTCGTTTAGAAAAATGTAACTATCAGCGTACTAATTTTCAAGCGATGGAGCATAAAATTATATATAATGTGACTATATTTTCACGTTTAGGAGGTCGTTACTTTTTAGGAATTTTTTTCGAACGAAAATCGTCTTTTTGAAATTGCGATAAATTGACATGTATTATATTATTCTTTAATTACAGCACCTATATCAAACAGAAACCTGAAATTATGTTTGAATGTTCAGAGCGTCTCATTATAAAAAAAGTAAACTTTTGAAGATGGGAGTTCAGTTTTTATTAATTTATTTATCATTTTTTGCAGATTTCATATGGAATGAACCTTTAGTGTATTACACAGAGTGTAACTAAATTCCCGTTGCAGGCTTTGAGAACGTGCATTGGGGACCAAGACGATTACTTTTAGCATAGGAACTCATGTCCGGAAACTTACCGTTTTCCCTCTACACGCACTCAAAATACAACACACATTGTACTCTCCCGTATTTTCGGCACCAAAGACCCTGCACTTTCTCCCGACTTGACCTCGCTAGATTATCGCATGTGGGATCACATGAAATCCTTGATTTACGAGACGTCTGTAGTATCCAAGGAAGACCTATGGGTTATGTTTGCGGCGGATGTTGCAGGACCAAGGATTGGTGATCATGTGTACCAGAACATGATACGAAGGTACTGTATCTGTGTTAACCTCGGTAGTCGTCACATCGAGTTAATCGTTTGGCCCCAGACAACAATAGCAAGCGTCCGAGAGAGCAACGTGTGTTGTGTTTTCGGTGTAGCGGGAAATCTGTACGTTTCCGGACATGGGTTCCTATGCTAGACGTAACCGTCTTGGTCCCCACTACATGTCCACAAAGTCTGTAATGGGAATTCAGTTATACGCTGTATATTTACATTTCAATAATAATAATAATAATAATAATAATAATAATAATAATAATAATGATGATAATAATAATAATACCAATAATAATAAATAATAATAAGAATAATAAATAATAATATAATAAATGTGTATAATAAATAATGCTTTGTGTAGTGCTGATGCAGTGCGTTTGTTTATGAGCTATACGAGGAACGTTTTTCTATTGAATTTGGATTTGATATACACCGTGTCCATAAAGTTTTTCCAGCATTTCAACTTCCTATAAGATGAAAACCAAAAGTTAGAGTTGTGTGGTTTGTGGTAGATGAAAGACAAATTCTTAAAGTTTGTAAAGCAATGCCAGTGCAACTTCCACATGCGAACCTCTTGTCACCTGCATAAAATCTAAGCGATATTCAATTTCTCGCCATATATTATGCTGCATTTCTTCGGTGATGCTAGCAATAGCATCAGGTCTCCTTCTTCTCAAAGTGTTCAAATTAGGTGAATTTTACATAACCCCAAAGAAAAAATCGAAGGGATTATATCTGGGGATCACGGTGGCCAGGGTCTTGGATCATCGCGCCGAATCTGTTAGGAAATGTGTTATCCAGCGATCCCCAGTCATAATCGGCCTAAGTTTTTTTTTCTATGGGGTTATGTAAAGGACAGGGGATATGCAAAACATGTACCGGTACCTGATTTAAACATTTTGTGAAGGATAACTGATGTTGTTGCTAACATCACCCAAGAAATGGTGCATAATATATGGCGAGAAATTGAATATCGCTTAGATTTTTTTTTCGGGCGACAACAGGTACACATGTGAAGTACACTGACATCTTTGCAAACTTTGAGAGTTTGTCTTTCATCTGCCACAAACCACACAACTCTAACTTTTATGGATTTCATGTTATGGGAAGTTGTAATGTTGGAAAGACTTTATGGAGACGGTGTATTTTTGAATATGAAGTTTGTAGGGATTATTTTTGGGCAAAGTCGTCTCAGAGTCGGCGTTGGTTAGTCAGGATAGCATGTAAAAATTTTGTTTTGGTCGTTTAGAAATTTCTTAGTCTGGTTACCGTAGTATTAGGTGTGCAGTCTCATTTGGGATCTCTTTTATGCAGATATCACATTATGTATTAAGACTCAGAGCAGACCGCAGAGAAAACAAAAGGAAGCGACTTGACCTGTTAAAAGTTTTCTCTGATAAAAATGATTAATTACCTCAACATCTTACATTGTAAAAGTAAAGTTTATCCCTTCACAGAGACGTGATTTAGGGCTTTTGTTTAAGTTGTT
Source organism: Diploptera punctata (assembly GCA_030220185.1). Classification (NCBI taxonomy): domain Eukaryota; kingdom Metazoa; phylum Arthropoda; class Insecta; order Blattodea; family Blaberidae; genus Diploptera; species Diploptera punctata. The sequence continues at coordinate 881,578 of JASPKZ010005677.1, read as the reverse complement.
GTGGTGCACAAAGTTACCGGAATATTAAGAAAATTAGTAACGTCTCGATAAAATTCTGTAATAATATAAATTTCAACAACAACATTAAAAATGAATGTCTGCCTAAACTAAGCGAATTTCTCTGCAAGTTGAATTTATGTTCCGATTTTTATGTTCCCGTTTTTAAGCACATTGCGTGCACAGAGGAGTGTGTCATTTGGCATAATTAAAGTTCATATAGAGAAGGAGTGCAAAAAATAAAATTTGAGTATAACATTTGTTACAAATAAATGAAATTAAACAAAAGAAAATAAATTGTGTCTAAGGAATTGATGTGTATTGCTCATTGATTTGTATACTCATTAATTTAAGTTCATACTGAAAGTTCATTGTTGCAAAAAGAAAATTGTGCAGCGCATTTATTATTAGTGGTTTAAAAAAGTGACTACATTTTGTTATTTAAATTTAAATTAAACCCTGTCTAATCTTGGTTTTAGTTATTTCATTACATTTTTTTTATATTTACATATTCGCACCTACGTCTATTATTCCTCGACATAGAACATTGACGAATCGGAGTGAGAGACAAAGAAGAAGAGATATATGTTCCCTTACACATAATAATAGGCGAATGCAAATTTCAATAGTATAAATAGTATACAAATATCAAATGACGCGTTTAAATATGGCTTAGCCAAGGTATACCACATATTTTCTATCGTTCGTATTTTAAAATAAATCGAAAATTAATGCATAATAACGTATTTGTGACAAACTTAAAAATTTAAGGAATTGTGGTCGAATTTCGACCTTTGGGTCACCACTAGTATTTATTTATTTTTTAATTAAATTGTATGAGATACAGTTACATTACGACAAAGCGAACATGGCATCTGCTACAGCGATTTTTTTAATTTCGGATTTCAGGTTAAATACTCAATTTTAATGTTCAAATGTTTATGGTGTTTTACGAATACCTTCCTCGTATTATTCCAATAGCATATACTGGGTTTCGATGCAAAACATAGAAAATTTCGTCCCCTAGAGCTATTTTTAAATTTTCGTTTCTGATGAGATTCTACTCTTAAAGGTTCGATCTCGCTAGCTAACAAACTCGGCATTACTTTCTTAATCGATCGCTAAAAGCCAGACGCCACAATATTAATTGATATAAACATATAGATATTTATAAGATCAGTTCCATCAATCCATCCAATAGCTGTTTGGCTCAAATTCGAGCTTTGGCCTCCCTTAACTTCTGGCTCCAGTCATTTCTATTTTGCGCAGCAAGCCTCCAGTTGCGATACTTAAGTAGGTTTGCAGCATCTTCCTTAATACCATCCTCCCATAGTCTTTTTTTCGGTCTTCCAACTCATCTGTTCACCATAAAAGTTGCTGTAGTTACTAAACCTAATTTTTTAACGTGTTGTCTACATTCATATTAAGCAACCGGCGTATCTTGTCCATCAATTTTTCTCCCCCTGATTTTATTAGTTCTGCTGGGATCTCATCTGAACCTAATGCTTTATACATCTTCAATTTTCTATCGGCATTTCAAACTCAAATGCACTTGGTTCTGCAATTAGAATTTCTACTGTCTGTAAATTATCCTCTTCAATATCCTGTTCTGTATGTACATTTATTAGCTGATTAAAGTAACTTTTCCATCTATTTAATATACTCATGGAATCTGCAGTTATATGCCAATTTTCATTCCTAATTATGTTTGATCTAGTCTGAAATCCTTTCTTATCTATACTAATTCTCTGATATAATTATCTAATGTTCCTATTTTTGGCATTCATTTCAAGATCATTAATCTTCTCTCTCAAATATTCCCTCTTTTTACTTTTTAGTAACTTGGTGGTTTCCCGTCTAATACTATCCAGTTGCTCTAAATTTACCTCATTTGGTTCGTCTAACCATTTCATATTTGTTAGCTTTATTTTCTTTACAATTTTGGCACATTTCTCAACAAACCATTTCTTGTTTTGCCTTCTTTTTTTTTTTTAAATAATCAATGCTTTCTGATGCTGACAATTTAATAGTATCTCTTATAGCCTCCCGTTCTTTATTTATGTCAGTTTCTTCTTCGTTTGCCCGCATTGTTATCTGAATATTCCAGTACTTTAGATCTATTAGCAATAAAACATTATCTCAGGATAGGGATGTATGAAGAGCTTATATCCACGCGGCCATGAACCTACGGGTTCAATAGTGCTGGTGAGTTAGTTAGTTAATGTGTACAACATTTTATCTACGTTCAGAGTATTTTAGTATAACTTACGTTGTATATTTAGTATATTTAATGAATTTATTTATTGCGAAAATGATAATTTAGAGAAAGGATAATGTGGGTATTGGGGAGAAAGAGAGAAAAATAAGACTCGATGAATCAGCAAACATTGCTGTTATATTCTGCAATTTTGGGTGCTAGCTTCACATGTGAATTTAAAGTGAACGTGAGCTGAGAAGGAGATTTTCACGGTCCATCAGGTAAACTTTTAAAAACAGTTCAAGATGCATTGTTAATACACTTCCAGAGAAGTCAAGGAAAGTATATTTTTTGCATATTTCGGTAGTTTTTGGGCCTAGTAATTTCATAGAAATCCTGGCTCTATTCATCAGGGATGTATTGTTCGGGGGAGGCCATAGGCAGAGCAATATTGTAGGCTCACTTGCAAGAAATTGTTATGTGTTATTGAGAGGCAGTAATGAGGTGAAGTTGCAATTAGTGGTGTCAGTCCTTTGCACCGGGTCCCGGGGCTCCATTAAAGGAACAAGGTATTCAATTCTTCTTTGAATAGCATGTCTGTGAAATTTGATTAGTTCGTGCGCGCACAACTCTACGTTTTCTGGGAATATAACAGAAGGTTGTATACATTACAACTGGATCGTTATTCCAAGAATTGAATTCAAAACGATCTCACTGCTGCACAACTTAACAGAGATGAAGGCGCCACTCCGACACCTTTCAACTGAAACTTAAAACATTCATTTGTTTAAGAAAATTAATTTTATGTTTCACATAACTAGGCAAAAATAGACTCAAGTTAGAAAAGCTCGACCTATGATTTCCCATATTATATTCTTGTCCGCCTCTCACCGCTGGGGTCCCGAGATCGTGTCTTGGTCACTCCATATGGGTTTCGTGGTGGACGAAACGGAACTTGCTCAGGATTGTCTCGGGGTTTCTCCCGTTTTCCCCTGCTACAAATTTCATTCCATCATTTCACCATACTCATCCATTTCGTTTCGTTCATCATTCATAGTGCGTCAGGGATGGTCGACCGGCACCCTTGTAGTTCACAGACCTCTATAGGTATAGGGGCTTCACCTTATCTCATTTCTCGACTCGACCCTGAGTTGGACACGAATTAAGGATATTTATTTATAATACTGCTGTTCTATGTACTTTTTCCGTCTTTACTAAAATGTCGTACTATTTTAAACTATTTGGAACGATACTTATAAAATTCTATCCAATTTTAAAATATGTATTCTTTTCTTAAGCCCTTTCCTTCCCTGTACCGGGATTAGGACACTACCTAATGGGAACTTATTGATCAAATTAATATAGTTACGCTCATTTACCCATAGATGTCAGCGAGTGTTAGGGAGTAGGCCTAGCGCCTCGATGAGACATCTAGAGGCTAACTAAGATATTAATGCATGGGAAAAGGTCGATAAATTTTGTGCAGAAGGAGATAACAAACGCATCATTCTCCGGGCCTCAGAAATATAATTAGTGCAAACACGGCCAGTGAATAACCGACAGTTATCACTTTAAACATTTTATTAATAATACATAAAATTAAGATATTCTTAGTGACGTGATACCAAGTTTAGTTTGTAAGTTTGTTGAAATATTTTACGACCATTTTTCGTTTAAATGATGATTTTCCTTTGACAGTCTTTGACAGGCTACAGGACAATAACCTTCCCACTCCCCTTCTCGACCCCACTACTTCAAGGAATGCTTTAGAAATAGCTTTGTCCACATACCCTACTTCCTTGCAGGTAGCCCATTTCAATGCTCAGAGTATTACTGCACATATAGGTGAGATCAGAACTATTTTCTTCTCTTTAAATATTCATGCTCTTCTCATATCCGAAACGTGGCTAAATCCCACCATTACTTCTTCTTTAATTGACATGGATGGTTATACTTTTCTTAGACACGATCGTGTTTACAGTCGCGGGGGCGGTATTGGAGCCTTCGTTAGAACAGACCTTACTCCTAAAATTGTGTATCTATCTAATAACGAACCATCTGCCGAAATTATGTTCATAGAAATATTTGTCAGTTTCAAAAAATGTCTTCTCTGTGTAGTATACCAACCTCCTAAAATAAAAGCCATCGCTGAAATTGAGTCCACATTACAAAACGCGCGAATACAATATGAACACGTTATCGTTATGGGCGACTTTAATATAAATATACTAGACACTGATAACAGACATACACAACAACTGATGGCTACGTTCCAGGCTTGTGATATGACACTCCTACCCCTACGACCTACACATCACACTCATCACTCTGAGACGTTACTTGACTTAATTGCAACTAATAATCCAGACAGAGTACTTACTCACGGGCAACTGCCAGCCCCGGGAATATCAGCACATGATATTATATTCTTAGCATATTCACTGCAGTGCCCTAAACCGACTCGAAAGACTATTACGTATAGAGACTTAAAACATATAGACAATGCAACCCTAATTGAAGAAGCTATGCAGATGCCGTGGCATTCAATATGGACGCTGCATTCTGTAGATGAAAAAGTTGAGACACTAAATGACTTTATACTACAATTATACAACAGACATGCCCCACCAAAAACTAAACTCGTGAAACGACGCCCTGCACCCTGGATGACTCTTTCAATTCGTAACTTGATGACTGATAGAGACGCAGCACATAAGAAATATAGACTCAACAAAACAGACACAAGTCTCACTCAATATAAACAGTTACGTAACAAGACAAATCAAGCTATAAGAAACGCCAAACTTAGACATTTATACAACCTAACAAATACCAATACTTCAGAAATCTGGAAAAAACTTGAATAGAATGGGAATGGGAGAAAAGACACACAGGTAGACAAATTACCTGTTTCCCTGGACACACTCAATAATCACTTCACAGGTATAACTACTACTCCAAAGGATAAAGAACAACAATAAATGAATTATCACTGACAAATCAACCCGACAGAGAACATTTCCACTTCTCATATGTTACAGACTACGACGTAAAGAAAGCCATCATGCGAATAAAAACCAAAGCAGAAGGAACTGACCGTATAAATATTACTTTACTGAATAAAATAATCGAAGCTATACTACCTACTATAACTCATATTTTAACTCCTCACTACAAACTTCTACATATCCCTCATTGTGGAAACAAGCCCTCGTACGTCCACTGCCTAAAGTTAAAACGCCCTCAACCCCGAACGACTTTCGACCCATTAGCATTTTACCTACTCTTTCAAAAGCTCTGGAACGATTAGTCCATAAACAACTGACTGAATACCTAAATGATTACAACCTTCTAGATCAATTTCAGTCAGGCTTCAGGACAGGACACAATACAAATACTGCTCTACTAAATATTTGCGAAGACATACGCGAAGCTGCTGATAATCGAAAACTTACCATTCTTACATTACTGGACTTTAGTAAAGCATTCGACACGGTAGACTTGGACTTATTGCTGCATAAACTTAAAAACCTCTTACTCTCTGAGAGTGCCACGAAATGGTTCAATTCCTACCTTCATGAGCGCCAGCAATCTGTTATAGGAAATCATACATTATGTTCTTCTTGGTCCTTCCGTAAAGCTGGGTTCCACAGGGTTCGGTACTTGGACCTTGCTTTTTTCAATCTACATAAATGACATATCTAACTCCCTAAAGCATTGCAAACATAATTTATTTGCAGACGACATGCAAATCTACATCACACAGACAAATATTCACTAAATGACGCTGTTGCCAAAATTAACGAGGATCTTGACTCACTAATGACTTGGACAGTTAAATATGGACTGCAATTAAATCCTAAAAAGTCACAATCAATCATTATGGGTCATCAGAGACTATTATCTACAATTAACCTAAACACAGTTTCGCATGTGTCACTAAACGGAGTTCAAATCCCTTATAGTGAGACAGTAAAAATTCTAGGAGTATTTATTGACAAAAACTTAAATTGGAATACACAAATAAACCATACATGCAAAACAGTCTTCTCAATAATACATTCATTAAATCGTGTACGAAATTGTTTGCCATTCGCCCTTAGGAAAATGTTAGTAGAAACACTTGCAATGCCCCATTTTGATTATTGTGACACTCTTTTTACAGACTTAAATATTATTTCCACTCAAAGACTTCAACGTGTTCATAATTCTTGCGCACGTTTTATTTGTGGTATTCGCAAATTTGACCATGTTACACCGTCCCTGGAACAATTATCGTGGTTTCGTCTAAGAGATCGTAGAACTGTCCATTCCCTATCCCTTCTCTATAAAATACTTCACACATCATCGCCTAATTATTTATCACGCCGCTTCATCAGACTATCCGACACACATAATCTTGACACTCGATCCCATCAGCACATTGTCCTTTATATCCCGCCTCATCACACTGTATATTATTCATTATCTTTTACGGTGTCACTTACCAAAACATGGAATTCCCTTCCACCCTATGTCAGAGACTGTCAAACTATAACATCCTTCAAAAACAAACTAAAGAATTATTTAACACAAACTGACTTATACACCTCACTGATAGTATTCTTTTAGCAATATTAATATATTTAATTAATATAATAATATTAAGAATAACAATATTTTATTTGTTTGTTTTTTAAATATTGTATAATCGTAAAATTAGTTTTCTATATCTCATTATTTTCCTGTTTTTTATATACACTAGACAGGGACAATTTAATATGTCTTGCTTGTATACATTTTATTATTAGTTTTAGTCTTAATTTTAACTAATATTAACTGGTTGTATTATAGATCGTAATATGTATATTAGATATTATCTTTTGATCAAATTTTTACTTAGTGTTTAATAATAGAGTTAATTAAGATTGTTATATTCTTATGTAATATATGTTTGTCCTGGTGAGTGGAAGAGAAGGGCACATGACCTTAACTCCACCAGGCTAAATAAATCTTAAATCTTAAATCTTAAAATCTTAAATCTTAAATCTTATTTATTCAGGTTAATGGTTCTTTTACGAAACTGAAAATCTCCTGACTCGGGGCCCATGGCTTAAAGTCCCTCCCGGAGGACTTGTTCTTTAGATTTTTCCATTCTAAAAATCCATGCACCACGGCCGGGTTTGAACCCATGTCCCTCGGAACTAGAAGCAAGAAATATAATCACTAACCCACCGTGGCCGACTACGTACGAAAATTGTCACATATATCTCTATTACGCATGCGCGAATTTTTAAAGAAACTTCCGCTAGATGGCGGAGACACCTGTGGAATCGGAATGATTAACATTCGGAAATATATTTCAAGAAATGGATATTCACTTCATTTTGTTAGGTTCCGATGTGACAAGTTAGTGTACATCAGATTAGTTTACATTTCATTAAATAATATGCATGCAAATTATTTGGTTAGGTTATGAAGGAGGAAGATAGTGTATATTCATTTCTTATAAGCCCTCCAGTTAATTGTATATACCATATTTTAACAAAGTTGAGGACGACGGCACCTACCAACAGGTACAATTTAATTTTTAACTTTCATCTTATAAACATGTTTGGGAATTTATTGGGACGATTGGTCATACCGATTTCACACATGTTTGCCATCTAGCGGAAGTTTGTTTAAGGGTTCGCGCATGCGTACAATGATTCAGTAGAACTTAAAAAAATTAATTACTCAAGGTAATATTAACTTTTTTCCGAAAAATATGCACCTTAGTCGGAATTTGGACCAAAAATTTCCAGCTATACGAGCTGGTTCTCTAGCATTGAGATATTTAGGTGCACCTCACGGACCTAGCACGTTTTCTCCTCTCTTTAATCCCGGGTCCGTTATAAGTAGTGGAACTTACGTTCACAAAACTTAATGGGAGTGTTTCTACTGAGAGGTTCAGAACAAAAGTGGACCAAGTCCATATTTTAATCTTTCGAGAAAAACTGTTATAAAGTTATATTTAGCATGAATTTTAAGTGACAGCAGCAGTTAAATATTAGTTAAAATAACTAACTCACTGGCACTATGAACCCGCAGGTTCATGGCCGAACGGACATAAGCTCTCCATACATCCCTAACTTGAGTTAATGTTTTCCAATCATTCCCTGTATAATCTACTTCCCTCAAATCATAGTTAATGTTATTCTCCCACCTCATTCTTGGTCTACCAACTGGACGTTTTACTCTGGTTTTCCTACAAGAAGCTTCCATTCCGCATTCGTGCCACATGTCCTGCTCACCGCAGTCTACGAGACTTAACTGTTATTATATCTAGCTTCCTATAAATACCATGTAGTTCACTGTTATGTAGTCTTCTCCATTCGTCTGTCTGTTCATCTCTCTTTGGTCCAAATATGTTCCTAAGAACTTTATTCTCGCATACTCATAACCTCCTTTCCTCCCTTAAAGTAAGAGTCCATGTTTCACATCCATATAATATAACTGGTAGAATAATAGTTTTATATATTTTCGGTTTAACGTTTTTTGAAAGGAATTGAGACTGTAATGCATAATAGCACGCATTTCCAGAATTGAGCCTGTGTTTAATTTCTTTGTGCATCTCATTCCTATTTGTGATTATTGTTCCTAGATATCTGAATTCAGCCACTTCCTCAAAATTCCCCACATTTGCCATTAGCTGCCCATTTCTATAATATAATGTATTTCTACGTGTGACCATATATTTAGTTTTATTGATATTTACTTCCAGTCCCAATTTCGTAGTGTTAGTCAATAGTTTGTAAAAGAGTATTACAAAAATTTAAAAAAAATATATGGAATAGCAAGCGTTTCCACCTACATTTTCCTTAGAGCAAATTTAAACAATTTGTTACGCAATTTGATGAATTGTCATTATTAATCTGGTAAATATGTCCCTCATTATTCTCTATCCTGATATAAATTACCTTCTCGTGTATAAAATTTACCTAATACTTTTTATTGTAGAATTCTTTCATCCATTAAGTCTTTGAAGTGTAATAATTACTTTTCAAGATAAAAGACGACAGATCCTAATTTCATTTGTGTCTGTTTTATTTTCTAAAGGCTATCACACGGGATATTTAATGAAAAGAATAAAAAAGGAACTTTCAGATATTTTTTGCATCGACATTATATTTTCATGACGTGGAGGCTTTGAAACTTAATTACGTCATTAAGAAGTTTTATAGATCGAAGGAAAAAGTTTTTTTTTGTCTTTATTCACTTTTCTTTCGATTTATTTGGCTTCTCGGCCATTTTAAACAGTCTTCCCCAGTGGAAAGTGAGATACAGTAGCTATATATTTTACTCTTCAAATATATAGAGAGTGCTTGAGTTATTTGTGTTAAATTTTAACAGTCGGAATCGATGGACAACTTGTTACCATGCTTGACTCGTTTTAAGGTTCGCGGGTTGCAACCGGGCGGGGTCGATAGATTTTTTAAGGACGTGAAATCTTGATAATAATAATAATAGTAATAATAATAATAATAATAATAATAATAATAATAATAATAATAATAATAATGATAATAATAATAATGATAATAATAATAATAATAGCTTTATTTTACCTGGCAGAGTTAAAGCCTTAGGCCTTGTCTACCACTCAACCAGGTTTAAAAAAGTACAAAAAAAAGTCTTAAATCTAAATTACAATATATTGATGGTATCTTCGTTCGGAAGGGAAGTAAAGATGTACATCCACTGACGTGTATTTACGCCATGTTAAAAAAAAAAGCAAAATCTTAGTCTAGAAAAGAGGCCTCCAAGCAAAATGTGTCGGTTCTAATACGATTATATTTGAATCATGACCTAAAGGCCTTCACTGTTAAAGAACATCGTTGAATAATAATTATAAGTATTATTATTATTACTATTATTATTATTATTATTATTATTATTATTATTATTATTATTATCATTGTTGTTGTTATTTGAAGAAGTTGGAAGGGCGGTGTGAGATCAAGTATGAGTGAACTGAGACTTTCAAATGAGGATGTTCAAGGTGATACAACTGGAGAAGACGAATTTTTAATTTCTTGAGGGTGATGGAAAACCATTGTTATTGGGGATAAATTCTGAGAAAAACAATTATATGAGAATATTTGATAATAGAGTTCTTAGAATTTGTTTTGGACTAAAGAGAGATGAACAGATAGGTGAATGGAGAAAACTACACTACATAACAATGAGCTACATTATCTTTATGGGAAACGTGATGTAATAAGAATAGTTAAAGTTCGTAGACTGAGTTGGACATGAATGGAGAGTGTAAGAGAGGCATGGAAACTAATTGTAGTAAAAAGGAAAGCTCCAAGTAGGCAGGCCAAGAGTGAGATGAGAGAACAACATTAACCATGATTTGGGGTATATACAACGGAAAAAAAAGAAGAATCAGTAGTTATTATTTAAATCGGTGTCAATTTATACAACAATATGCAAATAGACAATAACGAATTGTTATACTTGATTCGTTTTCACTGCAGTTCGCCACTTTTAAATAAGCTGGCATCAGTAATTGAGTTTCTTCAAGTTCACATTTTTTTAATCAGGAATATTCCAAAATACAGTGTTTCTGCGTCAACCCAAAGTGATTTGTCGCCAGAGGTTCCAGTCTACAGCATCGTCTTTCCTCAGATCTCCAGCTTCCATACTTCTCCTCGCTCCAACCATCCAACGTTCTCTAGGCCCGCCTCTTCCACTTCTTCCATTAGCTTTCCAATTAAGGATCTTCTTTGGTATTCTCTCTTCTTCCATTCTTATGATGTGTCCATACCATTTCATACGTTTTTCTTCTATTTTTTTCAACTTGCATACTTCTGACCTTAACAAAAAATTATATATATATTTTTTTTTTCCCCATCGTAAACCAGCAAAATGGGACCTTAAATTTAATTTCCTGAGGAATTTGCTTTGTTTACGCAGTTCCTGAATGACGGATTTGTGTATGTTTACGTTCTGTTTATTATGTATAACGTTTAGTACAAAATAAAATGAATGTTTTTTAGTCTCAAATATACGTTTGTTTCAGACCGTGCAGGATGTAACCACTGCCGGAACTAACATCTGACTCGACGTAAGTAGGCAAGAGTTTTTATTAATTGTACTGGCAGCAGCATCCATGGCGCTAATAGGCCTGCACTGGGGTAGGATTTAAATGTAAGCTAATACCCGGCGTGCGCTGCTACGCCTAAATTAATGAAGATGTGTTTTTTTTTATTTTTACTTGAATAAGTAAATAGAATATTTGCACGATAATGCGTTCTGTCGTACTTACAGCAATGACAACCATGATTGAAAGTTCCTAGGTATTTGAATTCCGCGACTTCAAAATTTTCCTCATTTGTCATTAACTGTCCACTTACGTTATACAATATATTTCTATGTGTGGTCATGTATTTAGTTTTACTGATGTTTACTTCCAGTCCCAATTTCTTAATCATTAATTTATTCACACAATTATCACATAATTGTTTGACAATAAAATGTTTAAACAGTAAAATGATTTCTTAATATCTCAGTCGTCTTCAAATAAATAAAAGTTCTCTTTAAAACACTTCAAGTAGTTAAAATTATGTGGGCATTTCAGAAATATGTTACATCTTCGGCATTTCATATGGTGTTTAAGTTGTATAACGGATTCAGGTCTGTGGGTGTGATCTCGTTCAGCATATCTATATTCTTTGTTTCTTTTAAAATATCCAAGTCTTCTAGGATGTTAATTTTGTTGTTTTTCTCTCTTGTAATATTGACATGGTATTATCAATTTATCGAATTGATGACTCGTTTCTAGTAAATGTTTGCCAAAATTTGATTTTTTCTTCCGTGATTAATACATATTTTTTTTAAATGTGCAGTGTATCTTGTGTTAAAACTTCTTGTAAAACTTGTCGCAATTATTGCATCTGAGTTTATAGACACCTATACTTTCGTATTTATAAGTTTCTTCAATTTAGTTTGATACGATATTAAGTTTGTTGTTTATTTTAAAGGCAATTGTTATGTTTCTGTCGTGTTTCTTGATCGAATTAGCTAATTTAATAACAATAATAGTTAAAAGAAATAGATATGTATTTTTTCTTTCGATTTGCTTTTTACTTCTCTCAACAATCGCTTCTTTTATCGCCTACTAGCTAATACCCGGCGTTCGTTGCTACGCCTAAATAAATTAAATTAATGTGCTATTAGGTTTAGTTGAATAAGTAAGAGGAAAAGTAATTATAAATTTATATTTTGTTAGATACCCCGTGCTGATTACCCGGCGTTGACCAGGAATCTACTTCTCCCTATCTTCTTGACATAAATGAGCTGAAATACGAAAATTAATGAGTTTTATGCATAGTTAAATAAGTAAAAGGGAAAATTTATATCGTAATTATTTTTAGATACCCCGTGCTGTTTACCCGGCGTTGTCCGGGAATCTACTCCTCCCGATCTTCTTGGCATAAATGAGCTGGAAGACAAAAATTAATGTACTTCTTATGATTAGTTGAATAAGTAAAATAATTATAAATGTATATCGTAATTATTTTAAGATTCCCCATGCTTATTACCCGGTGTTGCCCGGGAATCTACTTATCTCGGTCTTCTTTACATAAATGAGCTAAAAGACAAAATTCGTTATTGTGAGTTATCCGTAAAAGAATGTCCGCCATGTGCTGCTATGCTTGCACAGGAATCTACGTTATTTATTTATTTAATGCAGGTCACTTGAAATACAGATCATTCACCCAAATGACAGACCTTAATAACATATTTACAATAACTATACACAATTGAAACAATAACATAAAAACACTATAAAAATATAAATAGAATAATCTTAAGTAGATTAGGAGGTTTGCAGTGAGATAATTTTCCCTTTTGACTCCCAGTAGCGTTGATGGAGTGTAGAAGTTGTTAGTGCAGAACAGTGGAGTAGGTGGGCAGAATCCATATTGGCACCAGTCCTGCACAACATAGAGAGAGGATTGTTCAATATTCCCAGAAGATGAAGATGGGTAGCGAGACAGTCATGTCCTGTTGCAATCCGAAATTTTGCGACAGCTTCTTTTCGTGGCCAATCTGGTACTTCAGAAACAATTTTATTTCTCCATTGGCTTTCTTTGGTCCTTTCTAACAACGCCAGATGGTATTCAGATTTTATCTTGGCGTGGATAGCAGTGGCAGAGCTATGGTAAGGAATTTCTTTCATGGGTGCTTGTAAAATTTGAGTGCCTCGTTTTGCAAGAAGATCTGCAGCTTCATTTCCTGCGATCCCACAGTGTGATGGTATCCATTGTAGTGCCACTCGCTTTTGGAAGCAAATAAGGCTGTTGATGAATTTTATGCACTCTACAACTTCTTTGCTATAAGCCATTGTTAAATAGTTTGCAATTGCACTAATTGCTGCTCGTGAATCTGATAGGATAACAACATTAGAGAAGGATTCTGGTCTACATGTGAGGTGGAAAAGTGCTGTTCGAATGGCTTCTATCTTTCCATCAAAAGAGACACAATCTTTGCCAAGTGAAATATATATTGCGAACAGATCACTGTAGATTCCAGATCCTGTATTTCCATTTGAACTGATTTTGGATCCATCAGTATAGACATGTAACCAACTCTCTGCTGGGCATCGGGTTGAGATGGTTTCTAGCGCAATGGAGCGTAGGATTTCAGTTGGTGTTTCTGACTTGTTAATAATTTGAGTTAAGTCGAGATCGAATTCTATTTTAACAATTTCAAGTGGGTTTTCTATTGGGGGTAATTGTCCAGATTTAGTTGAGATATGAAGCATGTTCTTTTTCTTTGTTGCATAATGCCTTCTTGTGTTTTTAATCTTCTGGGAATGTGTTGATCTTGAGGGCAGTAAGGTATGTTAGGTAGCCATATCAATTTTTCATGCACTTTCAGTGATTTTGGCTTCTATTTGAATGTTGTTAGTAAATAGTAGCATTGCGTCTATGGGGGTAGTTCTAACAGCACCAGTTACTTGTCTCGATCTTCTTGACATCAATGAAAGATAAAAATGGTTATTGTGAGTTATCCGTAAGAAATAAACAATGCTGTCGCGGACTTTTTTGTAGAGCGTTTTGAGATATTCAATTCTGTGTACATTAATTTTGTGTATTTGTTATAGTTTAGGCAGCGTAAGTCATTTAAGCGTCCAAAGAGATACTTTTTTCACGTTTTCCACTACAAAGGGCGATTAAGGGTGTAGGAGTTGAGTATCACAACCCTCTTGTAGCCTATGTTCATCCCTGGAATCTCCTGAACAGTTTGTAAAAAGCTCCATCTCAAATGGATCAATGGTATGGCCGTGCTTAAAGTACGAACAAACAAACAAACAAACATTTTTATATATTAGATTTTATCAAAGAAAAAGGGTAGCTGTGAATGTTATTTGCTCCACGAGGATTTTCTGGTTGGAGCGAAGTTCGTGGGTCAATGTGAATTTTATAAATTGAATCACGCTCCATGAAGTTTGAAACTTTGTACAGCGTGTAAAGTTTTATAGCAATCAATAACAATCAGACTTGTCCATATTCTTACGTAAGAAAAATCAATGCGGTGAACCATAGAGGAATATAACCGAACTTATCAAATACTTAGTGACACTTTCTGCACCAAGCAGATTTAAAATTTCACCTATTGATTTAGTACTGTATTCAACGGAATATGGTATATACACGGTGTTCCAAAAGTTGATTTTCCAGTGGAATCTATACAACATGATACACCAATGCTATTTTGACACTAATCAGTGAAAATAAATCAACAAACATCTGTCAAGGGTACCCTCTATCCATATTTGGTTCGTCTTCCGGGCTTATAGGCCGTGGTCTGGTTGTCTTCTTACTCGACGTTTCGTCTACCGCAGCAGTAGACGAAACATCGAGTAAGAAGACAACCAGACCACGGCCTATAAGCCCGGAAGACGAACCAAATATGGATCAAGACGCCGGCCGTGAAAGCCTACAATTATGTACCCTCTATCACCACACTTTTTAATATCCATACAGACATTGAAAATGGTTAACGATTTTAAAAAATACTTTAATTATTTATTAATAATGTGAATTTTACCATATCACTTTTTGCTGATGATCAGGTAATTATAGGAAGATCAGAAGATGAAATAAAAAAGCTGCCTATGTCTTAAGCCAGGTTGCTGATAATTATAATTATAGGATGAAAATATGGGATAAAACTAAAATAATGCCTTTCAGGGGACACAATCCAGAAGAGCAAAAATTGCTATATATGGGAAAATGATTTAACAAGTAAATGAGTTTAAATAACACTGGTCAACATGATTTTTGTCTCATCAATACCAATAGTTGTACTTAATGAAGTTTTTTATCGTGTTTTCAAATATGTATTCGGAATTTCTCCATCACCCACAGTTTTCTTTATTTCAATTTCAATTAATGGATATAAATAATTATTTTTTAATAAACGTTTTTCCATCCTTTTGTTCATTGTAAAATAAAACCAAATGAGCTAACTCAAATGGTTTCAGCTGTGGAAAAGAGATATCAAGGCAAATAGAATCCTAATATGCTGGCCGATTATTGTTGGACCATCAAGAGGGATGCCCCACAGGCAAAATACAACAGAAAATCGTCATTTCTTACTTTCTAGGTAAGTCGGAATGTTCGAATTATGTGTAATTACGAATGTAGAAAATATTAAAGTGTTTGAAATTATAAATGCCTGTCTCTCAGAAACATTGCATGATGGAGAAAACCCGATATCATATTTGAATTCAGGAGAAAAAATACTATCAGAATCACATTTTTTCCTTTCCGAGATAAAAAAAAGTTTCTTTTTTGTTGCTCAGTGTAATTAAGATGCAACATAGGATACAAAAAGCTAATGGCGTTGAACTGAAATTAAATACGAGTATATTTAGACAATTTCGTGGAACATTACAGATAACACTGAAATTTAAAATACGAAACATACATTACTGAAAGTTGAATGCAGGCTTTCACGGCCGGTAATCGTAATGTAGAGTGATTCCGGGTTATGTGGCCGTGGTCCATAGTTGGTGTTGATACCAGACGTTTCGCCCTCAACTGCGGAGGGCATCTTCAGTGGCGAGTGCTTCTATGCGTGTTTCCTGGTCGGAAGATCTACTTAGAATGAACGCTGTGGACGTAGAGGACGTTGTATTAGTGGGGGGTGTAGGGTGAGTGGGCGTGGCTCTTGCTGATTGGCTAATAGTCGTCTCCTTGTTGTCACTGGTGTTAATGCATTTATTTTCTAGTGTATGTAGCCTTAGACAGTTTGATACCTTCTTCTTTTCTGTTAATATTTCCCTTATGCTTGTGTATTTCTATAGCCTCTCGGTATAATCTAGGGAAATAGTATGAAGTTGTGGCTAAAACTTGTGTATCGTCGAATAGAATCTGGTGTCCATTCGTAATGGCATGTTCTGCTACAGCTGATTTATCCATTTCTCCTTGTCTGCAGTTTCTTTTATGTTCTGATAAACGGGTGGCTATACTTCTTTTCGTGGTCCCTATATATGATTTACCACACGAACAAGGAAGTCGATATACGCCGCAAGTGGAGAGAGGTGGCCGAGGATCCTTAGCTGAGCGAAGGCAGTCTTCTATTTTTCTTGTAGGTCTGTAAACTGTTTTTATGTTGTATTTTCGTAGGAGTTTTCCGATACGATCTGTGACTCTTTGTACATATGGTAAGTAGGCTATGCTGGTTGAGGGTGTGTTATCCACTCTGACGTGCTGTCTTCGTGGATGTATGGTTTGTCTTATTTCCTTGGATGTGTAGCCATTTTTCTGGAAACAATTGAACAGATGGTGTTGTTCTTGTTTAAGGTGTTGTGGTTGGCATAACTTAGTCGCTCTGTCGAACAGTGTCTTAATGACACCTCGCTTTTGTCTTGGATGGTGGTTAGAGTCTTTCTGCAGATATCGGTCTGTGTGTGTAGGTACATACAGTTTACAGAAAACCTACACACACAGACCGATATCTGCACAAAGACTCTAACCACCATCCAAGACAAAAGCGAGGTGTCATTAAGACACTGTTCGACAGAGCGACTAAGTTATGCCAACCACAACACCTTAAACAAGAACAACACCATCTGTTCAATTGTTTCCAGAAAAATGGCTACACATCCAAGGAAATAAGACAAACCATACATCCACGAAGACAGCACGTCAGAGTGGATAACACACCCTCAACCAGCATAGCCTACTTACCATATGTACAAAGAGTCACAGATCGTATCGGAAAACTCCTACGAAAATACAACATAAAAACAGTTTACAGACCTACAAGAAAAATAGAAGACTGCCTTCGCTCAGCTAAGGATCCTCGGCCACCTCTCTCCACTTGCGGCGTATATCGACTTCCTTGTTCGTGTGGTAAATCATATATAGGGACCACGAAAAGAAGTATAGCCACCCGTTTATCAGAACATAAAAGAAACTGCAGACAAGGAGAAATGGATAAATCAGCTGTAGCAGAACATGCCATTACGAATGGACACCAGATTCTATTCGACGATACACAAGTTTTAGCCACGACTTCATACTATTTCCCTAGATTATACCGAGAGGCTATAGAAATACACAAGCATAAGGGAAATATTAACAGAAAAGAAGAAGGTATCAAACTGTCTAAGGCTACATACACTAGAAAATAAATGCATTAACACCAGTGACAACAAGGAGACGACTATTAGCCAATCAGCAAGAGCCACGCCCACTCACCCTACACCCCCCACTAATACAACGTCCTCTACGTCCACAGCGTTCATTCTAAGTAGATCTTCCGACCAGGAAACACGCATAGAAGCACTCGCCACTGAAGATGCCCTCCGCAGTTGAGGGCGAAACGTCTGGTATCAACACCAACTATGGACCACGGCCACATAACCCGGAATCACTCAACAATACATTACTGAAGTTCTGTATAGTGATTTTGTCACTACTTCTATATGGGAGTGAGTACTGGACACTAACTGCAGATAAAACAAATAGTCTTCAGAAATGAGATTTCTTCGATTTGTGGCAGGTTGTACGTTGTTAGATCACAGGAGAAACTTAGACATCAGGAATGAACTGAATATACAACAAAATGCTGCAGTGCTCGAACAATATAGGACTAATTGGAGAGACCATGTTCAACGTATGTCACTAACTAGAAAAGCAAAAGCCATCCTGAATAATTTTTTTAGGAAATAAACCCAATGGGTACAACTTGGACACTACACACACCCAGTCCAAAGGTTTTGAGATTTTTAAAATCCCTTACCCCGCTGGGAATCGAACCCGGGTCGCCGGAGTGGAAGGTAGGGACTCTACCGCCTACGCCACAGTGACGGACTCCTGAATTATAATACTATAGGACAAATAAGTGTTGGCAGACCTATGAAGAGATGGTGTGACTAGTTTTAAACCGGAACAGGCCAAAAGGTCTAAACCTTGTTGTCGATAATTATGATACATACGTATTTAAAATACATTATAAACCACCCTTGATATTCTTCATTTTAATCTTTGATACTGCAGCCCAGGATGGCCCTTGGTATCCCTCAACTGATCTCTCTCATTCTTCTCTATTTTGGGCAACTCTTTTCCAATTCCTAAATCCTGCTCTTCCATACAGGAATTTTTGGGGTTTTCTCGTGGTTCTCCCGCTTCCCAAATTTCATCCCACCGACACTCATCACTTCTCATCATGTCATTCCATCATCATTCATTTCATATCATCTTTCGCCTCATCTCAATATTAGGTAAAACTAATCTGGTCTAGCAAACCACAGGTGTTTAAAATATGTGGTTCTGGTGATGTGATGGGTACACTCATGTACTTCCTCATAACTCCGAGCCTGTGTGTCTACTTAGGACAATTTTAAGGCAGAAACAAAGGTTGAACGGGAGGGAAACATGTTATTTATCAATGCGTTTTCAAAATGTATCGGTTCATCACAATTTAGACACAATATACTTGTTTAGAGTCCATACCACAGCACATGCCATGTTTATACTCTGAATGTTACACATTGTATATGAGTAGAGCATGGAACTCACTTCCCAGTTATGTCAGGGACTGTCAATCTTTAAATCCAAATTAACTGATATCTTAAATTCCACACGATGAAAATCTTAACTGCATAGCAACTATATTCAGTATTCTGTACATACGTGTAAATTTCCATCTAGGAAGCTTTTCTTACTTTATTTCATTTTATTTGTATTCCAAGTTTTGTTAGTGTTATGTAATATTAGACTGTATCCGCATTGTGCTTTTCTTCTTCTTCTTCTTCTTCTTCTTCTTCTTCTTCTTCTTCCTTTCATGTGCTAGACGTTTGATGGGTCTGCCCAAATATCTCTTGCCTGATGGCTGGTAATTTAAGATTTAACGTGGTATTCTTGTATGTCTCATTCTTCTTACGTGATATATCCAGTTGTTTCCATATTTTTGTACATATTCCATGTTTGATTCTGTTTGTAATTCTTTGAGAATCTCAGAATTCCGTTTATGGCCTTTTATAATTTTTGTTTGATTTTATTATTCGCTGGTTGAGTTGAAGACAAGGCGCTATGGCCTTAACTCTGCCATAAAATGTTAAAAACCATAGTTTTAACAACTTGACGAAGTTTTTAAACAGACATTTATTTTAATTTAGGACGAGTGTTATACATACGTACATACATACATTCATAGTGTTCTGCCCAACAGCAGGTCTTTCACTGCAAACTCAGCATTCTCCACTCTTTCCTTAACTCAGCTTTCCTTTTTGTATCCGCATACAAACCATTTATTTTAATATTGTCTATCATCTGATGTCTTTTTCTGCCTCTAACTCTCTTTCCGTTGACCATTCCTTCTAGGGCATCCGTCAGCAGGCAGTTTCATCTTAGCCAGTGGCCAACCCAATTGATTTCCCTCTTCTTTATGAGTTCCAGAATTGTTCTTCCTTCACCCACTCTGTCTAGCACATCTTTATTTTTTAATTTGTCCGTCCATTTTATACGTTCCATTCTTCTCCATATCCATATCTCAAAAGCTTCCATTCGCTTTTCCTCATTCCGTCGTAATGTCCAAATCTCTGCACCATATAATGCTACACTCCACATAAAACACTTCACTAGCCTCGTCCGTAAAAAGCTGCAAACGATTGATATATCAGGTACTTATTTAATATTTTTAAGATTTTATTACATAACCTCAGCTATGATTTAAAATGCATTTTAGAAGTATTGTTTAACTCTGTCAGCTTAAATATATAGTAATATAAATATATTTATTTAGCCTGGTGGAGTTAAGGCCATATGGTCTTCTCTTCCACTCACCAGGACAAACATATGTTACATATAAATACAAAAAATTACAATAATAATTCAAGAATTAAACATCAAAAGGAAATAAAATTTTAGTTGCCAAAATTCTACTTCAAAACTTGACAATGAATGCGAATATGTTGAAAGGTGATTATTGGTTATTAATATTTGCCAGTCTTTACCTTACAAACGAGAAAAACTCCAAAACAAACCTCATCTAGGAAACGTACCCAGACCTGGGATCAACCCCGGCTCGGTGCGACCCGAAGCAAACCTCGAGACGACAATGGAGGCCTAAAGTAATATATATAATTAATAGATTTTTATGTAATAAAAGATGAGATTGCAATGCAGATACATTATTCAACTGTTCATATGTGAAACAAAAAACAAAATTTGGTCATAAGTCTAACTTCTCGTTATACTTTTAGCACATAAACATTCTAGCCATAATAATTGAAAATGGCTGATAATTGTAAATGTATTATTAGAAATGCAATTAAATTAATGCATTTCAGCCCGCAGACCGCTCTAGTTTGATGCTGCCCGAACATTGCTCCATGCAGACTTAAAGCTGATCTCAGCTTACAGAAGCGCTTTGTGTACATCCTAGTTAATTAATTACTATACAGGGTGAGAAAAAATATGCAAAAGCCCATAATCACAATAGTTAGAATTTCATTTTCTCCATCCTAGTTTTACCTCCCACCTTCTAGGGTATTTTACATGCCCCACACCACAGGCCCTAGCTGTAGGGTGAGAATGTTTTAACTCTGGAACAAATACACGTGAGACGTCTATTTAACCCATTCACTCTAAGTTTAAATGTTCAATGTATTTCCTCAGAAACCGGATTTAAGTCACTGTAAATTGTATTATATATTTTCAGACATTGAAAACGAACAAAAGATAACGGTTCTGGAGACCACAAAAAAGGGTTAAGGTTAACACATTCCTCTACTATTCATAAAAGTTAACAAAAGATTACACTGCCAAGGGATATACAAAATATTGCAAAATATATAACAGCAGAGTTAAGCGATTGTACCTCGTCTTTTGAGTTGAAACCATTTAACTGCTGGTGAGTCTACCTCGTCTTCTGTTGCGAATGGGTTAAACAGTGAGCTACGTATTCTTCATAGGAAACCAAATACAATAAAAACATTTATGTCTCGTAGACTCAGATGGGCAGGACATGTGGCACGAATGGGGAATGATAGAGAGGCATGGAAACTCCTTGTAGGAAAACCAGAGAAAATATGCCCAGTTGGTAGGTCAATAAGAGGTAGGGGAATAACATTAACCATGAATTGAGGAGTCGGACACGGTGTCTAGTGGTTATGTTCCTTGCCTCTAGTCCCGAGGGTCGCGGATTCAAACCCGGCCGGAGACGATGAATTTTTAGGAAGGAAAAATTCAAGGGACAGGTCCTCAGGTTGTACTTTAAGTTGTGTGGTCCAAGTCTGGATATTTTTAGCCTCGTAAAACAACCGCAAACGTGAATAAAGATGTCTCTGTGCAAATATAACCGACATTCATCCATCCAAGTAATGTGCTAACCATGGGTCATTCATTGATAACTATATGTAAATATGTGTAACTAAAATATTTTGAAAATAAAAAAATAACGCGTATACCGAGGCTTGAACCCTGGTTCTACGCACTAGTATGCAATCCCATTACACCATTTTAGCTACGATACAAACGTCAGCATTTATTTTGTCATATACAATTCGCAAATCACCTGAAGGCAGAAATTAACTAAATTAGTTTATTTAAGAAATTTCAGCTAGGGAACACCCGTATCTCCACATAGGACGTAAGAGGTATACCATCAGCATCATCAACTTGATTTGAGGGAAGTAAATTACACAAGAAGTTACAGGAAAATATTAGTTCAGTATAACAACCTGGGAGAATAACATTCAAAATTCAACGAGAAAATTTAGTGTAACAGATGAAGACACAGAGGACAGAGAACGATGGGGACTTCATTTAAGGAGAATTTGTGAATGTTTGTTACAAAGTGATTGTCTATAAGTTCGTAGTCACTTATGTATTATTTAAATTCATGTTAATTACTAAGATTGGTTGGAGAAAACCCTCAATGACAAGGTAAATTCTCAAAATTTAATTAATAAGGATATATGGACATAAATCTACGGGTTTGATAGTGCTAGTTAGTAAGTTATAAATGCAGTGTTTTTAATGATAAAGAAGAAACATAATAAGTATTTTTCTTGGTGATGACTTTGCCTGTTTGTTTTGTTGGTAAGTGAATGATATCACGTATCAGGCTGTACAAGGTTTTTCCGACTCCGAAGTACAAATGAGTTTCCCCGTCTCTTTCTCACGTATTTCTAGTTTTGCTTCATGAAAGAGAATTGTACACAAATTACATCCCCTTGTGGATACGATTCGAATTAAATACAAGATAGGGAAAAAAGGCTTTCAAACAACCGCAAGATTCTCTAGAGACTTTCGCTGAGTGCAGAGTCAAATTTCGTCATTTGTCTTATTTCTTTACACAGCTCCATTCCCAGGGCATAAATACCGCTTGCAAGCACTGGAACACGTTTTTTTAACTACAACACTAACAAGAGAACTATCAACCATTGCATGTCGAAACCTACCTTAAAATAGTTTCCAGATAAGCGTTGTGACATACAAAACCCATGCCAAAAAAAAACTATCTGCCGTTTTTAACTGCAAGGCACTAAAATCAATCTCCAAATATCTAGTTTTAAACTTTATTTTTGTCCAATGCCACTATAGTCTGTCCGTAGAATCTGTAGAGAAGCTGTTCGAAATAAGTAGGACTGAAAATAAATAATAGTTTTAAAAAACTAAAACATCACGCTTTATTAGAAAACCGAGCTAAAAAAATGAAAAATAATTTTAATTTCCAACTTGCTTGGGATAAATAATTTTACCACCGAAAGCGTGGGGTGTTCTTTATCAATTAATATATTTGATAATAAAGAGATATTGGTAAAAGTAAAGTCTCTAAGAAGAAAATGTAAAAATCACAAAAAGCACCCCACGTTTTTGATGGTAAAATTATTTAGCCCAAGCATGTTGAAAATTAAAATTATTTTTCATTTTTTAGTTCGGTTTTCTAATAAAGCGTGTTGTTTTAGTTTTTTAAAACTATTATTTTTTATTTTTTAGTTTTAATATTTTACAGAATAAGATAAAAATGTAAATATCTTTAAATTCGATTCTATTGTAGCATGAGCTGAAAGTAATACTCTCCTAAAAAACCTCCCAGCCGGATTTGAACTAGCGACCTATAGATTACAGAAATAATATACCATTAGAGTGTACTGAGCTGTTACAACGATTGAATAACAAGTCGACAAGTCCGCAACCTATTATACTAGTTTTCATTTTTTTGGTTTTCTGACGATTCTGGCCAGAATTCTAGAAACAAAATATGAAATTATTCTATTGTCACGGGTCCTTTACAAGTACACAAAATGTCAAGTCGATCCAATGTTTCTAAGTGGGTGAAAATCGTGTTAAAAAAATTCCGTTACATAGATACAAAGACACTTTTTTTTTTTAATTTTCTGATGATTCTGGCCATTATTTTAGAAACAAAATATGTAATCATTATATTGTCACGCGTCTTTTACAAGTATGCAAAGTTTCAAGTCGATCCAATGAGTTTAAGTGGGTGAAAATCGCGTTAAAAGATTCAGTTACATAGATACATACAAGCTAATATAAAGCGTGTAATAAATAATAGTTTTAAAAAACTAAAAGAACACGCTTTATAAGAAAACTAAAAAATGTAAAATAATTTTAATTTCCAATACGCTTGGGATAAAATAAAGTGGTCAACAAAAAAATCATCTCCAACACATATAGAATAAAATTAGAGTTATCAACAAAAATAAAATAATTTTACCATCAAAAGCGTGGAGTGCTCTATATCAATTAATATATTTGATAATAAACAGATATTGGTAAAAGTAAGCTCTCTAAGAAGAAAATATAAACATCATAAAAAGCACCCCACGCTTTTGATGGTAAAATTATTTTCTTTTTGTTGATAACTCTAATTTTATTCTATATGTGTTGGAGATGATTTTTTTGTTGACCACTTTATTTTATCCCAAGCGTATTGGAAATTAAAATTATTTTACATTTTTTGGTTTTCTTATAAAGCGTGTTCTTTTAGTTTTTTAAAACTATTATTTATTTTTTATTTTTTAGTTTTAATATTTTACAGAATAAGATAAAAATGTAAATATCTTTAAATTCGATACTATTGTAGTATGAGCTAAAAGTAATACTCTTCTATAAAAAAACTCCCAGCCGGATTTGAACCAGCGACGTATGGATTACTGAAATTATATACCACTAAGAGTTCACTGCTCTACCAACTGAGCTGTTACAACGATTGAGTAAAAACTCGACAAGTCGGCAACCTATTATACCAGTTTTCATTTTTTTGATTTTCGGATGATTCTGGCCAGGATTTTAGAAACAAAATATGAAATTATTGTATTGTCACGGGTCCTCTACACGTATACAAAGTTTCAAGTCGATCCAATGTTTCTAAGTGGGTGAAAATCGCGTTGAAAGATTCCGTTACATTGATACAAAAACACTGTTTTTGTTTTTCTGATGATAATGGCCAGGATTTTAGAAAATAAATATTAAATTATTGTACTGTCACGGGTGCTCTACAAGTATACAAAGTTTCAAGTCGATCCAATGTTTCTAAGTGGGTGAAAATCGCGTTGAAAAATTCAGTTACATTCATACAACAAACACTTTTTTTTTATTTTATGATGATTATGGCCAGGATTTTAGAAAATAAATATGAAATTATTGTATTGTCACGGGTCCTCTACAAGTATACAAAGTTTCAAGTCGATGCAATGATTTTAAGTGAGTGAAAATCGCGTTGAAAGATTCCGTTACATTGATAGATAGATACAGGTCAAGCTAATATAAAGCGTGTAAAAAGTATTGGCTATAAGCTAGGCTGCATCGTACTTAGACCGCTATGTTTACAAACTGCACGTTGACACACACTACTCGGGACAGACTTCTAGTACAGTCCGCTTTGTGTAGGAATGAACTCATCTTTGCACAATTTTTGTTTCTGCATTCTGATGCAACCATGCGTCACGTAAACATGTCTATTACTGAGGAGAGTCGAACATACACACTCTCCGTTCCGAGCAGGCAGTGGAGACGCTCGATAAAGACACGCATTTTGTAAACAATACGTATAAAAATTAGTTACTATCCTGATACCCATACTTTTTTCAGCCCTAGAAATAAGCCATCTACCCAGGAGTCTGGCAAAAATACACGGCCAAAGAGGCCGCGGAAGGAAATGCAGGAGGGAGAACAGATTACGTAACATTTTCCATTTCGCTCTTGAGTTTCAGGCGAGAAATATGTCTAATCATGAAGCTGGCGAATTTCTCTACACATACACGGACAGACTATGGTTTGTATACCGCCGTATATGAAAATCTTTTTAGAGTTGATTTTCTAGAAATTTTATAGATAGTATTTCAGGTCAAGGTGCAATTTATATTTAAGTGGCGATGGATTACAATATGAAATTAGTTAAACGGAATATAGAATTAAATATTTATATAAAGGTGGATTTAATAGTAATGTTATATAGACTATTAACTTGATTGAGGCTCTAGGATGTGCTATAGGATTAATATTACTTATTCAAACTACATTTATTTCAATATTAACGGGGTTAACCTATCAATCATTCTGATTTTCATATATTTTATTTTTAATTTTCTTAGGGGGGATGCTTGTCTTAGGTTGTTTTTTTATGACATTTCTAGCTTTGTTCCCTGACATTGGTTGAATTATAATTATCTTAGATTGGGACATCTGGAAGGTGGAGTTACGTTACCCCGATGATATGATGGGTAATAAATGATTATCAAGCGCCGGGAGAGTCCTTAACGTGAACTTAAACTAAATTCCAGACCATGGGCAACCACAGGAATAATTACATTTAAGGAAATATTCCTGCGGTGAGACCGGGAATCGAACCCGAGACCTCATGAACTGTAGAAAGAAACTGAGACCACTAGCCTATGAGACTGGTCTCATTTAAACTATAGGGAAGTAATACAACACATGATTTGATAGAATGGATAATTTTTACTACCTTCCCTCCGCTCAGCGTCCCGCTAAACTTCACTCCGCTCTTACTCGTGCAGGATGTTCATCTCCTCTGTACGGTGGGCTGTCACTGCTGGATTCTGCCTTTGATTTATGTGCCTTGCAGTTAAAAGCGGCAGATATTTTTTGACACGATCTTGATACATCACAACGCTTCTCTGGGATAGATTTCAAGGTAGGTTTAAGCATGTAATGGTTAACATTTCCCTTGTAAGATTTACAATAAACTACATGGGTTTAGTAGCTATTGAGGTATTCTCAAAATGTATTAATATTATAGCTTCTCTAGTGGGAAGTTTCTTAATCAGACGAATTTAGTTTCGGTTATTTGCCTACATATTTCCTTTTCCGTAAATGTCAGAATATGTCAGTCTTCTTTTTTTTTTTTTAGCTATTTTCTTTATATCTTCTTACAATCCCATTACTTTTCTTATCTCTGGATTTTTATTCTTTCTGTTCTCGATCTTTTGGATCTTCTTAAAAATCCACTTCTGTAGTTCTCAATTTTAACTTACGCTTATTCCCTACGTGAATGGCATGTGGTTAGCGAGACGTCTAGTAAGCAATTAAGGTATTACGTGATTGGTGAAGGTCGGTAAATTTTGCTTTGAGATACATTATCTGTCTCATAGTGAATATATAGTTATTTTTGTATGGATCTGAATCTTGGGTTGTCCTACTTACAAAAAAAAAGGTATCTCACACATTCAAGCCACAGAAATAAACTTTTTAAGATCCCTAAAGGATGTACACGCATGGATAGATTTCATATTCAATCAATAAGAAATGAACTGGAGATATTTTTAGTACTCGATAAACTAGAAGAGCACAAATACCGATGGAAAGAACATTTTGACAGAATGGACAATACAAGATTACCCAAAACGATCAACAACTACAAACCGCATGGAAAAAGATCCATGGGACGGCCAAGGAAACGATGGACTTGAGACCCGAACAGGTCGCGCTGATCCAATCCTGGAAAGGAAGAAGATATATATATATTTTTTTGAGACTTAATGTTATTCTACGAGCTTCAAAACATTCAAACTGGGAATCTACAGCTTAAATTCCCTCCCGGAATACATGTTCCTTGGATTTTTCCATCCTAAAAATTCCATCCACCCCTGCCGGGTATGAACCCGCGACCCTCGAATCTACAGGCTAGGAATATAACCACTCGACAACCGCTGCCGTTTGTTCTCAAAATTACAACCACAAAAACGTGTGTATGTGTATGCGACAAACCTGAAAATCGGGAATTTCAGTCCCGATGGGATCAGTATTTTTATACAGGTCTAAACTTTCTGGCAGCGCCCTAACTTAAAATTAATATATGTATGTGTATAGGTCTTATATACTTGTAATTCGAAGCTATCATTAGTTGATAATGACATGTGGGATCGTGTCGAAACGGAATCAGTGGCCAGAGTCCAAACTTGATTCCATGACACAGAAAACCCAAGTCCGCGAAAATCTACAATATAACAAATATGAAGAGCTTAGGGCAGTAATATGATAAGCCACATTCTGTTAATAAATGTCATTTATTACAATTACAGCAAATAAATGTATTTAAATATCCATAAAATCATTTGTAAGTGCATCAGTAATAAGTTAAAACAAATAGATACACAATGTATTAACAACAATACTGTCCAATTAGCATTTATAATTTTTTTGAAACATTAAAATCCTTATATCTTACAAAGAACAATACGTGACCTATCATGTTCTTTTAATTTGCTTAATGTCAAAAATATAGTTATAACATCTAAATATACAAGCGTTACTGCTATAAAGTAAAATATTATCTTTAAAACTTGCTTACCTGTTATGGTGGCCACTAAATGGCAGTTGGAACGACTTCCCGCTGCCTCTCGTGTAAATTGAGAATACTATATATATATATATATATATATATATATATATATATATATATATATATAAATGTTTGTGATCAGATGGTTAGAGCGCTAAACGTACAGAGACGGGTTCAAATGCCGACTCAGGCATTTATTTTTCTTTCCATACCATATATATATATATATATATATATATATATATATATAATCTTCTTAAGCCGACATCTCGGACCCTAGGTTCCCTATTTCAAATTCTTTAGTGGAGCATCTCCTATGCCCTGTTTAATTATTGCAAGCTTTTCCTGAATCACTCTGTATAGATCTACTCTTGTGCTTATTTTCGTTGTCTATTAAATAGCATTAAATGAAGAGTGAGTATAATTTATTTTTTTCCAAAATGTTTTCATGAGAGAAGGCTGTGAAATTGAGTAGATATTCTTGTATTTTGTATGTTTGTTATATGTGCTGCACATCTAATGCACCGTCCTGGGTGTACTGAGCACACCTGAGTGCATATACATCAATATAATGCGGGCAATACATCGTTTGAATTGAGGTGAAGCAGTTTGATTGACTATATATCGAACTGACAACTGGACACCTGTATTATCCCTTCAGCAATCCGGAATAATTATTGCAATAGTTCCCGAAGCAACCAGGATAATCTTCCTCTCTTGGTTGTATTATATATGTAGCTCTAATGATATCACGTGAGTAGTTACGCTAATTCCGAGCGAAGTTCCAGTTGTAATGTGAACAAATCAGATCTATGACTGCATTTTTGTTAGTCGAATAACGATTTTTTACTTTCGAGCGTGTAAGAAAATGTAGTTTTCTAACACTCGAAATAAATAAAATAAAATAAAAACTATATAGGGCCTACTAGCATATGCCTATATAAGTTATATGGGAGATTTTTCATTAATACTACGAGATTTCTGGTATTCTATCCTCGCACTGCGTACTTTTAGCCCACTTCTGAGGTTGGGGCGCCTGGAAGGCAGGGTTATGGCTGCTCCGATGAGATAAAATGTGGTGATGATGATAATGATGCGCAAGGAGGGGCCTTAATCTGTATTTAATCTAATGAAGCAAATATGACAATGATGAAAATGATGGCCATATGATGTTCGGGGACCGTTTGGGCCTTAACGTTTCCTGACATTTGTTTTACAGGTGAGGAAAATCGCCGAAAAAACCTTACGAAGGAAACTTCTTCTTATTGGGGATCGAACCCAAGCCCGCTGCGTGACAAGGCAGGATGCTATCTCGAGACCACAGTAACTATCTATCTAACTCACTGGCATTATCGAACCCGTAGATCCATGGCCGCGCGGACATAAGCTTTCCATACATCCCTCTCCTGAGCTAATGTTTTCCAATCATTCCCTGTATAATCCACTTCCCTCAAATCATAGTTAATGTTATTCTCCCACCTCATTTTTGGCCTATCAACTGGGCGTTTTCTCTCTGGTTGTCCTACAAGAAGCTTCCATACAGGTCTTTCATTCCCCATTCGTGCCACATGTCCTGCCCATTGCAGTCTACGAGACTTAACGGTTCTTATTATATCTGGCTTCCTATAAAACCATCTAGTTCATTATTATGAAGTCTTCTCCATTCACCTGCCTGTTCATCTCTCTTTGTCCTAAAAATTTTCCTAAGAACGAGACCACAGCTAGAATATTAAAATTATAAAATTATTTATCTTATAGATTCGTTTCTTCAACTTCTTAAAATATTATTTCGGGACCAGACCCATCATCAGCAGAAAGTAGCAGCTCTGTTGCCACTGACTTGTAATACTTCATTGAGGGTCAGTGTTAACAGACCTGCTAACTTCTGCTGAGGACGGGACATGACCCGAAAGGCTTATACGTAGTTGATTAATACGTTAATAAGTTGAGGAGACGGGGCTACAAGTTCATAATTTTATAATTTTATATCATAACTAGCTAATACCCAGCGTGCGCTGCTACGCCTAAATAAATTAAATGTGTTTTTTATGTTTAGTTGAATAAGTAAAAATAAAAATAATTATACATTTACATCATGATTATTTTTAGATACCTCGTGCGTCTTAAAATGAAATAGATCTAACATGGCGGTTGATAAAGTAAAATTTTAATTTCGGATTTCAAGTGAACATTCATTTTTAATGGTCAGATATTACTGATTTTTATATAAAACCTACCTCTGTTTGTTCAATTAGCATATACTGAGTTTCATTGTGAAACATCGAAAATTGCGATCTCTAGAGCGGTTTTTAAATTTTCGTTTCAGATGAACTTCTATACCTGATAGTTTTAGAGAATAACAGATAAAGTCTGAAAACCTGTATGTACAGATTTTCATGAAGATCGCTGAAAAACGTTCGGAGATATAAGATTTTGAACAAACGAACATTTACGTTTTTATTTATATCATAATTTTAATATTGTGATTAACACCTCAACCGAGTTTCATTACGAATTTTATTAACGATAACAGCAACAATTCTACATATTTGCAAAACTTTAGAATAATAGGTAGGTATGAATGGTGAAGTGATCCCACTGCAGACCAAGGAGGCCCTTGCAGAATATGCGATTTAGGCTCGCACATTTCTAGACAATCGGCATTACTTGTCAGCCGGTTTGTCAGTCCTGTGTGGTGGTCGCCTTTACACTAAAAAACAATGAATCTTGTACTGATTTCCTGTTATCACAACGTCTTCTTTTTCTTCTATGGTACCATAGACCAATAATGACTTTCCTCTCCTCGATGAGGAAAAATAAAACAAAACAAGATTCCAAAAACCTTTAAGGGTAACCATGAGTGAATTTTGAAACTTCGAAACTAATGAAGATATTTCTTTCAAATTTTTATCATAATTGCCTACCAGTATTAATGACGTATGTACTAAATTGCAAGTGATTTGTTCTATTAGTTCTCACGTTACAATTGTTTTTTTTTACTTTAATTAATTATAAACGTTCCCTGCAGCGCAGTGTTCATTATTTTTCCAGTATTTGCTCTGGATATTCATTATACTCGCTGTATCCAAAATTGCAGTGCATTTTTCTGTGCTGTTAATACTTTTGAATATTTTTTTAATTGACTTTTCATGTTGACGGAAACTGAGATATCTATAACAATATAAACAATCATAACTCATGAGCATTTTGAGTGTGATTAAAATCCAGTGCAAGTTTGATTCTTTATACTCTAATAAACAAGTATGGAAAATTTCAATTTAATAGGGGATAAAACTGCAGTGTAGGGAACTTTTTTAAATGGGCATGCGCTCGAAAATTACATTTTGAGATAAAAGGCTATAAAGTTTTTCATGCTTCTGACTGTTTTAATAACACACACTATCAATTTCTGTTTTGAAACAAATATTTATTGTGAACATCTGTCCCAAACTGTATTGTGGAGACTCTCATTAGCTTTTTGGGTTTTTCCTTTTATGCATCTCTTTATGCCAATCTTTGATACATATGTATCATTTTTCCCACTAGTTCTGGGGGAGTTTAAAAATGTTCGCCGGGGTGTTAATAATGGCAAAAGAGCAATAAGTTATATATTTTCTTGAACAGGAAGCTTAGGAGAATTTTATGAGAGATAAAACACAAATTGTATATTTTGCTCAATTTTCACTCAAATTTCATTAATTTATACCCTTAATTATCTTAAAGAAACCATCTCTAGAATTAAATCCTTCCAGGCACCCCTCTGCGAAGAAAACTGTTCCCAATAGTTTATTTTACATTTTTTCAGGTATTGTAGCATCTAGTTTTAGGGGTTCCTTTTGATCTGATTCCTTGAGGTAGCGAACCAAATATCTACACTAGTTTATAATTCCTGACCGCACATAGTCACGAATCCCGACCTTCCGGCTTATAGTCTATTGTCATAACCAGCTTCGGTGATCTAGTGGTTACGTTACTTGGCCAGAATCGATGGAATTTTAGAATGGAAAAATCCAAGCATTTGTCCTCCGTGAAGGATTTCAAGCCCTGGGTCCCGAGCCCAAAGATTTTCAGGCTCGTAAAAGAACACCAAGGCTAAAATAGATCCTCTGTAAAGTATTTCCATACTTACTTACATTTTAATTAGTTACCAGGCGTCTCTTTGAGGCCATCAGCTAACCACTTGTCACTTACTAGCCATGCGTACATCAAGACACCAACACTACCTTTCGTGCAACAGTGCTTCCAGACACCAGGTGTAGGCTTCACTTGTCGATGTTATAAATACAAGACTTCCCTACACAAACAAAAGACTTGGATACGAGAGTAAATTGTTGTGTTATTATTTCCCTTTGGATTTAATATATAATGTATAATATAACGTAGTAGTTAATTACGTAGATTATGTTTTCTTAAGAAATAACAACACACTGTTGCAATTATATTATTAATTTTCTTCGCTTTAAATAACATCGCAAGAGATAATATTACTTCAACGTCTTTATGAATATGAAAATATTGTTCCAGTTTATAAAAAAAATCTATGCACAACCCGGCGTATGCTGCTACGCCTAAACAAATTTAACATATGGTTTAATTAAATTATATGGTATACAACCGCGACGAATCAAACATGGCGGTTATTAGAATCAATTTTTAATTTCGAATTTCAGGTAAACCCCACCTTCTAACGGTCGCATTTCTCTGACTTCTGGATAATAACTATCTCGGTTTTTTGTAATAGAATACACTGAGTTTCATTGTTAAACATCGAAAATTGAGAGTGCTAGAGTGATTTCTAAATTTTCGTTTCAGATGAACCCCTATGTCTGATGGTCATGGAATATAATACACCATGTTCCAAAATGATGGACGGGGTTTCAAACTTGTTTAATTTCCGTTATATGATATATAATAACAAAACTTACATGGGATTAAAGAGAAATCTTCGAGTTTTCATAATGTAAGTGTTCGATGTGAGTACCTTTCGTTACACGACACACATCTAGCCCATAGTCCAATTCCTCCCAAACCTTGGTCAGCACATTTAGAGTAATGGATTCAACAGCAGTAACAATCCGTCTTCTGAAGTCTGGAAAGTAGACGGAAAGTGGTAGTATATACACATGATCCTTCACAAACCTCCAGTGGAAGAAATCACATGGTGTGAGATCGGGATACTGTGAAGGCCATCGGGAATGTACCATGTCATCCGGACCAACGCATCCTATCCATCGTCGGGGAACATTATTCAGCCACTGTCGCACATAATTAAGAAAATGAGGTGCAGCACCGTCTTGTTGCCAAATGAAGTCTTGAGATGCGTATTCATTTAGCTGAGGAAAAAGATAAATCTGCAGCATATCCATGTACTTTCTTTGTGGACTGCATATGAAAGCTGGTCTGGCATTCTCGATTCTTTCATTTGGTGTTCGTGGACATCCTGGACTTTTCCATTTACAGATACATCCAGTTGTTTCTGTCTATACCATCGACGGATACTATCATCTGTAGGAGGACCAATTCCAAATTGCCGTCGGAAAGCTCGCTGCACTGCCACAATGGAACCAGACGTAGAAAATTTGCATCAAACAAATGACTTTTGTACAGGAGTCGCCATTTTCATAAATTTAACACTGTGGCGTAATAATGACAAGAAACAAATTACTGCATACAGGATATGAAACTTTTGCAGTTTTTCTTTCATTCTAGCAAAAAATCACGCATCCAATTTCGTTTGTAAACCTATACAACAGCTTAAAACCCCGTCCATCATTTTGGAACAGTGAGTATATAGCGTCTAATCACTCTCTATACCTGAAAATCTGTATGTTAAATTTTCATGAAAATCGGTTGCATGGTTTAGATGCCTATAAAGAACAAACAAGCCTAGGGTTAATTTTTGTATACGTATAAAGATTAAGAAATATCAATTCTTTTGTTTTAAATACTTCGGAACAATTATACACTTACCAAAAAATGGGTCAAGTGAATTAACGAAAATGTTCCTAGCGCGGTTCATAAGATAACGCTTGTTCTTTTAACAACTTGCATGTGATCTCAAGACCTTATTACAATAAAAGCTATTATCGATATATTCTGTCCACAGCTAAACATGTAGCGTCACGTTAAGAGAGACACAACCGGGAAGACTTAAATTCGATCCCAGAAGCAATCCCTTTTCGCGAATACCGAAAGAATTAGGCCTTATTACGTTTTTGAGATTGGATAATTTTCATGGAAATATTTTTGAAATATTTTTACAGATTTCACCTCCTATCTACAGTAATAGATAGCAAAACTGACAATGATGAAAAACATTTAGGCATATATATATATATATATATATATATATATATATATATATGTGTGTGTGTGTGTGTGTGTGTGTGTGTGTGTGGTTCGATTCCCGTGGGGACAAATTTCCTGGGTGAGTTTTTATCCGAGATTTTTCCTCACCTGTAAGACAAATGGCACGTAGCTTTAAGGCCTAAAGGTCCCCAAACATAATCCGGCTATCATCATTATCATCCTTCACCGATGTGGAAAGCAACGGGAAGCTACCACACCTATAATTTCCTTGTAAAGCTGCAAAGCATAGCATGAAAATGCTATGATTATAGTGAAAAACCTGCCCAAAGGCAGAACACTTATAATATATATATATATATATATATATATATATATATATATATATATATATATACACCTGTTAATGCTCTTGCGGCAGCAATTTTGGTTTAATAAAAATAAAACTTGCCAAATAGCAGTTAATTAAAACAGTAAGGTTGATTTCGTTAGCCAGTAAAATCAGACCATTATGTGTAGGATATCATCTGAAACTAAAATTTAAAAACCGTTCTAACAGTCACTTTTAGCTATGTTTCGCAATAAAATTAAATATATGTTTTGAGAATAAATCTGAAACACGAAATTGAAAATTAACTCTAGCACCCGCCGTGTTCAGTTTGTCGCAATACATACAGTACAACTTGATTAACTCTTCAGGTACATTAATTTAATATCTTAATAAAGTCATCAGGTACATTAATTTAATATCTTAATAAAGTCATCAGGTACATTAATTTAATATCTTAATAAAGTCATCAGGTACATTAAATTAATATCTTAATAAAGTAATTTAAAAATCGGTATATACCTATATTATTTAAATTGGTTCTTTATAAAAGAACACAAGATAACGGCTTTATAAGGTTCTTGCACGAGCAGTATATTAAGATATGGTAGTGAAGCATTGACAATACCAAGAACAGATGAAAGCCGAATAACATAAAATGAGATATGATTTATGCGCCGTACAGCATGCTGTACAAAGTGGGGCCATAAAAGAATTGAGGAAATTATGGAAGAGTTGGATGTAGAACCCATTATTTACCATATACAAAACTACCAGAACAACTGGAAAGCCCATCTTCAACGAATGTCATGTCATAGAATTCCAAAAGCATGTTTCGTTACTGCCCCAAGGCAAAAGATCGTTGGGACGTCCAAAAAAAAGCGCTGGATGGAAAATTCCTCTTTGAGACCGTTAGAGGCCACATGGCCTAATACTTACATGGATGATGATGATAATGATGATTTAAATTGGTATAAAATTATACAGCAAAATGAAATAGATAATAACTTAGTTTATGCATGATTATTGTGTTCACTGCGGTCGGACACTTTCATATAAGCTGGCGCCATAAATCGAGTTATCCGATTTATTAAAATAATGATATATTACTTTTACTAAAATAAATTTGGCTTGCTGAGAAAATCCCTTATTTTACACAGTTCCTGTAGGGCGGACGTTTCTTTTCCTTGTGATTATTATTTACACAGTCGTAAATTTAATGTACATTTAAACCCTTCCGCTGACTGCCTTATAGCTCAAATTGTCACATAAGAAGGACCAGTCATTATTTTATGAAACAGCTGAGCCGAACAGTCTACCAGATTTCCTAAACCATGTTTATGTTAATATACAGCGGAGTGCAGTAAGCAACTGACTGCGTCATGTGTATTAGCAATATAAATGAGGGGACAAAAAGTCAGTCAGACACGGAACTCCAGCGGGAAAAATAATGACTTTACAAAAAAATGTCATCAATACTTTTTGTTAATTGTGTACCGGTAACTTGGAATCCAAGAGGAAATTTTAATCCATCAATCATTATGTTGTGTACAGTAATTTTTATCCGTTTTCTGTGACTGACTGACCATAACTTACAGTTAACAACTATAGGAAACATTTAAGGTATAGGCCTATATAATATTAGAATTCAATTAATACTGTTTCATTTACGACCAAATAGGACCAAAGCATGGTTTAAAAAGATTTTTTGTGAAATAAAACGAATTCATTCGACCAAATCATTAAACAAGAATTTGATAAAATTTTGCGTCTTTTTTCAGGTTTGGAATATGACAAGTTTTACCGCTATTATTAGATTAAAATAATGCACAGTTGAAACATTTTCTTGTAGAATTATAAAATTTGATATTTACAGATATATATTATTCAACAAAATTATTTCTGCATCATTTTCAAAATTTTCACCTCGGTATGACATTTTCATGGAATCGCTCTATAATAATAAAATAATAATTTTACTTTTCTTTAATTCTCCTTTTCGTTAAAATATTATTATTATTATTATTACTATTATTATTGTTATTATTATTATTATTATTATCATTATTATTATAAAATGCAGATTAAAAAAATGTTCTATAATAGTTGCTATGGGACAAGATATAACCTGGATATAGTTTATGGAATAAAATTATTCTATATGACAAAGATGTGGAAGGAATGTGGGGTGGGGGTTGTTGAAAGAGAGGAAATTGCGATTATGATGTACCATGCGTTACAAAAACATTGGCTCACCAATATCGCATCACTTTACAACGGAGTAGCTAATTCAGAATTTCTGAGAGAAATGTTTTTCGTATGACAATATAGTGTTATGAAGAACCGAGTCCATTAACCCTGAAAATATCGCTACACTCACTCCCATTGAAAAACTATCCCTCCATTTCTCCAAGCTTCACGTCCGACGAGCTCTGGCACATAAAATATATATCACTACTGCCAAAGTACGTCTGTATAATAATTGGACAATAATACGCAAATGGCTTTGTATGGATCTGAATCTCCGACTTTGACAGATAAAATGGAAAAAGTGTTGAACGCATGGGATAGAAAGGTATTTTTCTTCTTCTTCACTTCCTGGTTTAGGCATTAGTTGCCTGTTCGGTCTTCACTAATAGATCTAAGACCATCTCTTCCTAGGACATCCGAGAGCTGTTCTTCCTCTCGGAAAATAATGTAAGATTTTATTTGGTAATCTACTTTCTTCCATTCTTTCTACATGTTCTTTCCACTGAATCTTGTTGTTAAATATATTTTATTTTATGGAGTAGGTCTGCAGTTCTTCACGGATATCCTCGTTTCTTATCTGGTTTTATGTAAAATATATGGATCTCTATGTGAGAATAGAAGATGGAGAATTAAAATAAGTAATAAGTTAAAAATAAATATAAACCACCAAATATATATATATATATATATATATACATTATTCAATGCCACTTCCTTGTCATTTAGACATCCTGGTATTAGAGTTATTGTAAGTCACTTCTGAGGTTGGGGCGCCTGGAAGGCGGAGTTACGCTCCCCCGATGATACATGAAAATGATGCGCCAGGAGAGGCCTTAATCCGTTTGGTCCATTTGGGTCTTAAAGTTTCCTGACATTTGTCTTACAGGTGAGAAAACCCTCGAAAAAGGAACCATCACCCAGGAAACTTGTCCTGACCGGGGATAGAACCCGGGCCCGCTGCGTGACAAGACAGACCACAGCGGTGGACGATCACCAAATATTGTAACAGTTACTAATGCTCGCAGATTGGAATGGCTGGGGCATGTTATGAAGTCACCAAATAATAGAACAGGTAGAAAGATTTTAAAAACAATACCGTAATGAAAGAAACAAAGAGGAAACCCCAGATTAAGGTGGATATCGTTGAGAATGAGCTCAGAAATTTAAGAGAGAAAATATAGAGGAAAAAACCATAGAAAGAGCTGTGTGGCCATAAATTGTTAAGGAGGCTTATAGTCAAACACTAACGGCTTTTACACCAAATGAGGAAGAAGAATAATAAAGAGTATTGTGGCTCAGAATATGTTGAAAGTTTATACCCCTAATGCCATTAAAATAAAACGCACGCGGCATATTTTATTCATCTCTAATTACCATGTTTCTCTCTAGGATACTAAAAAGTATAATGACACATTGCTTTGTTGTATATAATGAGTTTTTTTGTGCTCTAACCACATATATAAGTAATCATTTTAATTTCGCATTAGCGTCCGTATTTTTGCTTGTAATATAATCATTTATATGCATTTTCTAATGTTATTTAATTGTACATTGTATTCATCTAATTGCCTAAAATGTTTGCTTTTTTTTTAAATAGCTACAATAAAATTACACTAGTTAACAAGGTATTTGCCACGTGCATGAAACTATACGTATGTATCAGAACAAGTTTTATGTGCTACTTACGAATATGAATATGAAAATCTTCCATCACTTTCAAATGTTTAGGAAATCACTAAAATATATCTAAAATATGAAAAAATATGAAAAAAAATTGAAGTTAGTATACATAAATTATTATAATTATTATCAATTATTAACGAATTGTGGAGCTTTATTACCTTCCTTTAAGTCAATTATCGTACCAATTTATAAGAAAGGAGATAAAACTGATTGTAACAACTACAGAGGCATCTCATTACTTTCAACTTCGTACAAAATTCTAACAAATATATTAGTCAGCAGACTTACGCCCTATATTGATGACATTATAGGAGATCATCAATGTGGATTTAGAAGAAACAAGTCTACAACAGATCAGATTTTTAGTCTAAGACAGACTTTAGAAAAGAAATGGGAATATAATGGTACTATACATCAACTATACGTAGACTTCAAAAAAGCATATGATTCAATTAAGAGGAAGAAGTTATATAGTATCCTGTTGGAGTTCGGAATTCCTAAAGAGTTAGTTAGACTTATACGAATGTGTCTAAATGGCACAAAGAGTAGGGTGCGTGTAGGCAAACAGTTTTCGGACACTTTTGAAATCCAGAATGGGTTCAAGCAAGGAGATGCACTATCTCCTCTACTATTTAATTTTGTACTAGAGCGTGCCATTAAATCTTTAGCGAATGAGGAAGGCTTACAACTCAATGGTATTAATAAGCTGTTAGTTTATGCTGATGATGTAGTACTATTGGCCGATAGCGAGGAGATACTAGAGGACAACACGCACACACTATTGAGTAACACTAAGAAATTAGGACTGGAAGTAAATATCAATAAAACAAAATATATGGTCACATGTAGAAATACATTATATAATGGAAATTGACAAATGACAAATGAGGGAAATTTTGAGGAAGTGGCTAAATTCAAATACCTAGGAACAATAATCACAAATAGGAATGAGATGCACAAAGAAATTAAATATAGGCTCAATTCTGGAAATGCATAGTTAGAGGGACAGACTGCAATTCGGATCATCATGTGGTCAGAGTGAAAATACGACAACGGCTATCGCTAATGAGAGGAACAAACGCTAAAGATGATTCTGTAAAATATGAATTAAAAAACTTGAAAAATGATGAAATGCGGCAAGAATACAAAATCAAAATTGCTAATAGATTTGAAGTACTGGAATATTCAGATGACAATGTGGCAAACGAAGAAGAAACTGATATGAGAAACTGATATAAATAAAGAATGGAGGCTAGGCTATAAGAGATACTACAAAATTGTCAGCATCAAAAAGCATTGGTTGTTTAAAAAAGAGGCAAAACAAGAAATGGTTTGATGAGGAATGTGCCGATATTGTAAAGAAAAGAAACCTAGCAAAAATGAAATGGTTACACGAGCCAAATGAGGTAAATTTAGAGCAATTGTGTAGTGTTAGACGGGAAAACACCGAGTTATTAAAGAGTAAAAAGAGGGAATATTTGAGAAAGAAGATTAATGATCTTGAAATGAATACAAAAAATAGGAACATTAGAGAATTATATCAGGGAATTAGTTAGAGAAGAAAGGGTTTCAGGCTAGAACAAACATAATTCGGAATGAAAATGGGGATATGATTGCAGATTCTAGGAGTATCTTAAATAGATGGAAAAGTTACTTTAATCATCTATTAAATGTACATACAGAACAGGACATTGAAGGGGATAAGTTACAGACAGCAGAAATGCTAGTCGCAGAACCAAGTGCATTAGAGGTTGAAATGGCGATAGAAAAATTGAAGCTGTGTAAGGCATCAGGTTCAGATGAGATCCCAGCAGAACTGATAAAATCAGGGGGAGAAAAATTGATGGACAAGATACGCCAGTTGCTTAATACGATTTGGGATAAAGAAGCTCTTCCAGATGAATGGAAAGAATTGGTTATCGTACCAATTTATAAGCAAGGAGATAAAACTGATTGCAACAACTATAGGGGCATCTCATAACTTTCAACTTCGTACAAAATTCTAACAAATATATTAGTAAGCATACTTACTCCCTATATTGATGACATTCTAGGAGATCATCAATGTGGATTTAGAAGAAACAGGTCTAGAACAGATCAGATTTTTAGTATAAGACAGATTTTAGAAAAGAAATGGGAATATAATGGTAATGTACATCAACTATATGTAGACTTCAAAAAAGCATATGATTCAATTAAGAGGGAGAAGTTATATAGTATCCTGCTGGAGTTCAGAATTCTTAAAAAGTTAGTTAGACTTATATGAATGTGTCTAAATGGTACAAAGAGTAAGGTGCGTATAGGCAAACAGTTTTCATACACTTTTGTAATCCAGAATGGTTTGAAGCAAGGAGATGCACTATCTCCTCTACTATTTAATTTTGTACTACAGCATGCCATTAAATCTTTAGAGAATGAGGAAGGCTTACAACTCAATGGTATTAATAAGCTGTTAGTTTATGCTGATGATGTAGTACTATTGGCCGATAGCGAGGAGATACTACAGGACAACACGCACACACTATTGAGTAACACTAAGAAATTAGGACTAGAAGTAAATATCAATAAAACAGAATATATGGTCACACGTAGAAATACATTATATAATGGAAATGGACAGTTAATGACAAATGAAGGAAATTTTGAGGAAGTGGCTGAATTCAAATACCTAGGAACTATAATCACAAACAGGAATGAGATGCGCAAGGAAATTAAACATAGGCTCAATTCTGGAAATGCGTGTTATTATGCATTACAGGGACTCTCGACTTCCGAACTCCTTTCAAAAAACGTTAAACTGAAAATATATAAGACTATTATTCTACCAGTTATATTGTATGGATGCGAAACGTGGACTCTTACTTCAAGGGAGGAAAGGAGATTACAAGTATTTGAGAATAAAGTTCTTTGGAAAAATTTTGGACCAAAGAACAAAAGGTGAATGGAGAAGACTACATAACAATGAACTACATGGTCTTTATAGGAAACCAGCCCGTGCGACCCATATTTGTAAATAATATTGTAAATATCTTACTTTTTGTCTAATAAAGTCCTACTACTACTACTACTACTACTTATAGGAAACCAGATATAATAAGAACAGTTAAGTCCCGTAGACTGCGATGGGCAGGACGTGTTGCGCGTATGGGGAATGAAAGATGTGCATGGAAACTTCTTCTAGGAAAGCCAGAAGGAAAACGCCCAGTTGGTAGACCAAGAATGAATGAGGTGGGAGAACAACATTAACTATGATTTGAGGGAAGTGGATTATACAGGGAATGATTGGAAAGCATTAGCTCAGGATAGGGATGTATGGAGAGCTTATGTCCGCGCGGCCATGAACCTACGGGTTCGATAGTGCCAGTGAGTAAGT
Organism: Diploptera punctata; assembly: GCA_030220185.1. Classification (NCBI taxonomy): domain Eukaryota; kingdom Metazoa; phylum Arthropoda; class Insecta; order Blattodea; family Blaberidae; genus Diploptera; species Diploptera punctata. The sequence continues at coordinate 839,122 of JASPKZ010005677.1, read as the reverse complement.
AAGTAAGTATTCTGGAAATGTATGCTATTATGCATTGCAGAGACTCCTGATGTTCCAACTCCTTTCAAAAAACGTTAAACTGAAAATATATATATTATATGGATGCGAAACATGGACTCTTACTTTAAGAGAGGAAAGGAGATTGCAAGTATTTGAGAATAAAGTTCTTAGGAAAATTTTTGGACCAAAGAGAGATGAACAAACAGGTGAATGGAGAAGACTACATAACAATGAACCACATGGTCTTTATAGGAAGCCAGATATAATAAGAACAGTTAAGTCTCATAGACTGCGACGGGCAGGACATGTTGCACGTATGGGGAATGAAAGACTTGCATGGAGGCTTCTTGTAGGAAAGTCAGATGGAAAACGCCCAGTTGGTAGACCAAGAATGAGGTAGGAGAATAACTAGAGGGAAGTAGATTATACAGGGGATGATTGGAAAGCATTAGCTGAGGATATGAATGTATGGAGAGCTTATGTTCGTGCGGCCATGAACCTACGGGTTCGATAGTGCCAGTGAGTAAGTAAGTAAAGCCAGTTTGCACAACAATTTGCCCATTCTTACATGCCTGAAGATCCGTAGAGATGTGCGGTATATTTCGAGGAAGGGAGTAGTGAAATTTATTACTTTATTGCTGTAAGTGCTCGGTCTACAGGAAATGGCTGAGTATAGGGTGAGGGGTTTTTCAACATGAAAAGATCAGATTTTAGTTTTAGTTTTAGTTTCAGTTTGGATATGTCTCTGAAAAGTGTTGTAAGTGATTTTTGCTTCCTACAGTTTTAACTTTCACTGCAATTATAAAATTACGCCGTGCTTGTGTTAATTCGTCAAATAATTTCAGTTACATTGTTACACAATGGAAACACTAAACCATCAATACCTGTAGCGCATTCAGTAGAAATGAAGGAAACGTATGAAAATATATCTTGTTAAATGTAATACAATATAACAAGTATTGCTGGCAAATTTGCGGACATTTAAAGGTCATTGCCATAGTACTACGCCTGCAAGAGTACTTTTCGAAATATTGTTGTTTTCTTTGTTTGTGGGATAGTATGGCAACTGGACCATACTATACTGTAAAAGACTGGCCTCCCGGAGATATGTATGTACCAGGACAACACAATGTTAAATACATTCCATTAGTGCTACTGCCCTATTTGTATATAAAATTAGGCCTGATGAAAAATTATGTTAAAGTCATGGACAAGGATGGAGAAGGTTTTGTATAGCTAGAAGTCAGTTTCCAAAGCTTAATGATGCAAAAGTGAAAGAGGGAATATTCACTGGCCCCCAAATTCGAAGACTTGTACATGATGATACCTTTGAGAGAAAGTTAAATGATAGAGGTCTTATGTGAGGTAGTGAATGGGTTTCTGGGAAATAATAAAGCAGAAAATGATCGACAATTGGTTCAAGAACTTCTAGAAAGTTACCAAATCTAGGATGCAGAATGTCTCTGAAAATTCATTTACTCCATTCGCACCTGGAATTTTTCCCTGATAATTTGGTTTCTGTCAGTGACGAGCAAGGGGAAAGATTTAACCAGGACATTCAGAAAATGGAGCAGAGATATTAATATAGATGGGATCCTCACATGATGGGCGAGTATTGCTACTTTTTTAGTTAGGGAGACTGACACTACAAGAGCAAGAATTAACTGTAAGTCTTATTTTCTTTAATTTTAAAAGTAGCTGTCACGTTTATAATCCATATTACCTGCATGTTTCAGTTAATATTTAGTACTACAGAAGGTTTGTTACTATTAATTCTTAGGATTTCTTAATTCCAAATCACAATTTCAAATTGTTTAGTTTATAGCAAAAATTACATAATTTTATTACATTTTACTGAGGTTGAAAGTCAAATTGTCAATAGTAGCATCAATTTTATTCCTTTTATAATACCTTATATGTAAACTTAAGGCATTTTACAACGTAATTCCATAATTATATTAATTATAATTGTGATTTTTTTACAATTATGTTGAAATTAATCTAGATTTTGTCATTTTTGCTAGAATCGAACTTAGTTCTGTTACAGAAAAACGTTACGTGTTACGGACTTTTTACCGTCATTTTTATGTTCAGGAGGTCTGATTTATATAAAATTACATGTTTTTGTCCATGTGGCAGATAAAAAGTTGAAATTTGTTGACTAGTGTTATAGCTCGCTCACTCTAAACAGGCAGGTCCGTGACGTCATTTTATACTAGGAGAAACAAGAGGTGGTACTATTAACAGTCTTAAAAATATCGATTTATCTCTTATTACTGAAAAAAAAACACATTAAAAAGTGAATTTGTACTTAGAAGTGATTATAAGTTAAGCAACACTTACTGCTGAGAAAATTCATATTAAAAATCCGTTGAGGTCAAAAGTCATGATGTAAAATATTAAAATAAATACCTCTATAAGGTGAAAGGTTAAACTGCGTCACTGGAATGGAATAAATGTTTGGACGGGTTTAAAACCTTGAACTTTATAACCAGAAGCGTATATGGTGTCCACCAGAAATCTCGGGGTTTGAGAGTCCCACTAAGTTACTGAATTAGTTAGTTACTTATTAATATTTAGTTATTGGTTAGTGAATTAATTAGTTATGGTTAATTAGTGAGTTAATGAGTTTGTTAGTTCATAGTTATTTGATTAGTATGTTAAAGAGTTAGATGTGGTTGATAGATTAGTTAGATAGTTACTAATGGGTCATTCCATCTCAAGTGGTCTAATTTTTAAAGTCATCCACGATGACCATCACCAATTTTCCTGAAACTTGGTGTGACATCAGGTTCACCCTAAAAATTAACCTCTACAAAATTTCAAATTATAGTATCAACTGTGTTGGAAACTAAGGCCTTCCATTTGGAGGGTTTTTTTAATAAATCTACGGAGAAACCGAAAACAAATCAATATTTGACTCTTTATTACTACAAGGCAAAAACAAATAGTAACCTCTTACTCCAATGTCTTTCAAAACATTTTACCCTGAATCAGGAAATTGCTGTCTGATGACAGCAAATTTACTTTAGGGGTCAACAGCATGGATCAAAGTGCCTAACAAAATCTGTCGCGGAAGCGTATATCAAATGTTAGTCCTTCATTTAGGGCCAAATATCTCAGGAATAAAAAAACAAAGGATGACTAATACTTGGTAAATTTCTTAATGGTGGTTCAGACAGTGCACTGCCAACTATCGTTATTCATAGCCACTTATCTAGGATTATACTAGATCATAAACATGGTGCCAAATAAGCAATTGTCAAAAAGTTAGCTATGTTCAAGCTCAAATAACCTGACTTACGTCATCTTAAATGACCATTGGAAAGAGAACATCTTCGTCTACTAGAATCAACTTATTTCATTTTTGATTCGGTTCAACAAGGGATGAAAACTAAGGTTGAATATCATGAAAAATCACTTGTAATCCACTAATTGCAGTAAAATGGTGCAATGTGCTGACTCGTTTCTACAGGACCACAAGGATGCCAGTCAATAATTTGAGCTTTCTTTGGCATAGTATAACCGCAGAGTGGATTTTTTTGGCACAAGCTATGGAAAATCTCCAAGTGATGGCATTGACGGAACATCTAAGCAGTTAGCAGCCAGAGCAAGTCTACAGGAGACTACATAAAACCAAATCCAGACAACTAAAGATTTCGACGTTTTTATTATTAATTTCATACACATCAATGTTGGATAAATCATATTTGAAGAGAAAAATTTGCTTAGAGTGCAAAAGCTCCTGGGTCTAAGTCCCAGTCAGAGCGTATAATTTTTCTCTACAAACATGAACTAAAGATTTATTCAGTTTCTCCAAACAGGATGTACAAGGAATCATGTTCTTCTTTGTATCAAATGAAGAAGTAGAAGCAGAAAGAATAGTACAAGAAAAACGATATGAAAATGACCACACAATAGCTGGAATTCGAGAAAATTACAATTTTTCGCGTATTGGTTCCAAGCATATTCAGGTTAGTCGGGTCTCAAATAACAACCTCTTTGTTGTGTCAATTGATCAATCAATTAAAGCAGTTCCTTTTACACCAGTTCTGTTTCTTGTTCCTAGTCAATACATTGCCTACATTTATGATAACCAATGGTACATTGGCAATGTATGTCAGGTTGATCTTGAAGAACATAATGCAGAAATCAATTCCATGCACCCGTTTGGTCCAGCTTGCTCATTTGACTGGCTTGAAAGAGAATACAAATGTTGGGTTCCTGAACAGCACATTATCGTGAATATCCCGGCTCGTTCAGCAACCAGAACAGGATGAAAGTATAATTTCCCAGATACTTTAATGCAAAGCATTGAAAAAAATTCAAGTATAAGAAGCATTCATTATGAATATAATGGGCTTGGGAACCAAATTAAAGAGACCCTACAGAGGCTTTGGAACCTAGACAAAGAAACCAACAACTATGCTTGGGAATAAAGTAAAGATACCCAGCTAGGCTTTGGAACCTGAACAATGAAACCAACCATCAGGCTTGGGAACTAAGATAAAGAACCCCAATTGAGGCTTTGGAACCTAGAATGAAGAAACCAACAAGTAGGCTTGGGATCGAATATGAAGAAACCCAACTGAGACTTTAGAACCTAGACAAAGAAACCAACATATAGGCTTGGGGAACCAAGATAAAGAAACCCAACTGAGGCTTTGGAACCTAGACAAAGGAACCTATACTAAGGCTTGGGAACATAGATAAAGAAACGCAAATGAGGGTTTGGAACCTAGACAAAGAAACCAATATTAAGGCTTGGGAACCAAGATAAAGATACCCAAATGAGGCTTTGGAACCTAGACAAAGAAACCAGTACCAAAGCTTGGGAACCAAAATAAAGAAACCAACAATGTGGCTTGGAAACCTTGGAAAAGTAACCCACACGTGGCTGGACTTGCCTGGCTATCGGGTGTGGCCCCTTGGTGATGGGATACTGATTCTTAAGAAAAAACTTCTAAAGGATTGATAGTGGCATAGCCACCATGGACTAACATAATTCTGAGATATCGATGGTTTCCAGCCATGATTATAACCTTAAATATAGAGCTTTACTACAACTGAGTTTCAGTGCCTATATCAGTTTTCATTTTATTGCATTGATTGGCCCAGTTGTTATTATTTATGTGGATGTTTGTAGCTGATGAACTAACTTGATAGCTCGATATTCCAAAGAAAGCTCAATTTCTTGATTGGCATCCTTGTGGTCCTGTAGAAATGAGTCAGCACATTTACTGTTATTTGTGGATTACAAATGATTTTTCATGATATTCAACCTTTGTTCTCATCCCTTAGATGAACCGAATCAAAAATGAAATAAGTTGATCCTAGTAGATGAAGATGAGCTCTTTCCAATGTTACTATAGAAAATACTATTTAAGATGACGTAAGTCACGTTATGTGAGCTTGAACATAGCTCACTTTTTGACAATTGCGTATTTGGAACAATGTTTATGATCTAGTATAATCCTAGATAAGTGGCTATGAATAAAGATGGTTGGGCAGTGCACTGTGTCAACCACCATTACGAAATTTACCAAGTATTAGTCATCTTTTGTTCTTGAGATATTTGGCCCTAAAGAAAGGACTAATATTTGATATACGCTTCCGTGACATTTTGTTAGGCACTTTAATTCACGCTAGTGACTCCTAAATTGGATTTCCTTTCGTCAGACTAAGTCTTTTGGATATAGGATAAAAAGTTGTGCAAGACATGGAAATAAGAGGTACCTACTTGCATTTGCCTTGTAATAACAAAGAGTTAAAAATTGAATGTTGTTCGATTTCTTGATTGGATTTATCAAAAAGGCCTCCAAATGGAAGGTCATAGTTTCCCAAACACTTAATATTATGATTTGACATTTTGCAGATGTTCATTTCTAAAGAGGTTTCACCAAGTTTCAACGAAATTGAACATGTTGAGCGTGGAGCACTAGACCACTTGAAGATGGAATTACCCTAATATTAAGTTATTGCTTAGTGAATTATATGGTTAATTAGTGAGTTAATGAGATTGTTAGTTCATAGTTATTTGGTTATTAAGTTAATAGGATAGATTTGGTTGGTTGATAGTTAGATAGTTAGCCTACTTACTAATATTAAGTTATTGGTTAGTGAATTAGTTATGGTTAATTAGTGAGGTAATGAGTTGGTTATTTAGTTGATAGTTATTTGGTTAGTAAATGAATGAGTTAGATTTGGTTGGTCGATTAGTGAGTAAGTTACTAATATTTAGTTATTGATTAGTGTGTTGTTGGTTAATTAGTGGGTCAGTTAACGAGAATTGATTAGTTAGTTTGTTAGTTAAGAGTTTGGTTGGTCGATCGGTAGGAAGATTACGAAGATAGATAGTTAGACTCTTCAAAAAAAGAATGAATTATTAAAAACGAATATTTCTTTTGAGAACGATAACTTCTAAGGAAATGTATTTCGGATAGTCTATAACCTGACATTCATAAATTCAGAATATGGAATCACGCATGTTTCATCCAAAGTGATTGCACGCTAAATCAAACTCTATTGCTGCCAACATTTGAAATTTTAATAATGGCTACACATTATACAATACGTGACATACGTGGGTCAATCGATTTTGTTCCTTTCAAAATACTCCATTGTACTTTACAAGTACAAATTCACCTATAAAAAATTCGAATAACGTTCGACAATGGCAGGACAAAACAGACAGAGATTTTTATGTTGAAATGCTTCTATCCAGCGTATTATATATTTTTCAAGCGTTAGACCAACGATCTGTAAAATATAAGTTATGTAAAATATATTCCAGGAAAATTTGTGATAAGATTACATTGGTAGTCCTGTAGTAGTATACAAATTCCGAGCTAAGTTCCAGTTGTACTGTAAACAAAGTTCCATAAGGTATTTACTTCGCCCACACCGTCTATTATGGGAACCATGGTGCTACATTTACCCGCCATATGACTGAATTCTATACAGAACTATCATTGATAGCAACATTGTTCTTAGTGAACATCATATTTTATGGGAAATAAGATTGGATACAAGGAAAAGTGGTACAATTTATTAGGAACTTCCATTTCTTATTTATTTATTTATGACAAAAATTATATATGGGCCTACGCAATCATACTTTTACGCTTTTTACATGAAATCAATAGATATCCCTTATTTACAATTTTTTACGAGCGGAATTTATGCACCATACTGACTCACCTGTAAATTCTGATCTTATTTTCACCACATCCTCAATAGCTAACGTTGGGCATTTTTCACTAAACTGCTTGAAAACATTCTAAATAATTTGTTTGTCTCCGCTTTTCAAACACTTCCCTACGTAATTCCTATAAATTACAAAGAAGCGGTCATTTTAAACAACTGAAATTCCAATGTATTCTAAATTGCGCACGCGTCGAAAATAACAATTCTCTTTTAATCTATTAAAATTGTAATTATATATTTTAAAAGGATAGTATATAACTTACCTATATAGACATAGGCCTATCCTAGATAATAAATATTTATATTATTTTATTTTCTCAATTTCAAAGTTAGAGATTGAACTATATTTTCTCACACACCTAAAGGTAAATAATAATAATAATAATAATAATAATAATAATAATAATAATAATAATAATAATAATAATAATAATAAATGCTTTATTTTAGCTGGCAGAGTTAAGGCCATAAGGCCTTCTCTTCCACTCAACCAGCGAATAGTAGAATTATACAAAAGTTACATACATATTACAATTTTATGATATTATTAAAATACAGACTAAACAAGATACAATGATGATGTGATCTAATACTAACTAATACTAACAAAAACATAGAATATAAAAATAAAAATTATATAAAATAAAGTAAGTAGCTTCCTAGATGATTATTTATAGAATGCTGTATTTAGTTGTTATGCAGTTAATGTTTTCATTGTGTCGGACTTAAGATATCAGTTAATTTGTATTTAAATAATGACCGCGATTGACTGTCCCTGACATGATTGGGAAGTGAGTTCCATGCTCTAGTCATGGATATTGTGTAAGATTCAAAGTATAGACATGTCCTGTGCTGTGGTATCAAAAGTAAAGAAGAGTCTTGTGATATTTTTCCTAAATTGTGATGAGCTGATAAATGTTGAAAACGTGTTGTTAAATAAGTTGGTAAATACGTGTGCAGAATTTGGAATAGTAAGGTATGTGAATGTAAAGTTCTTCTGTCATTTAGGCGTAGCCATGATAAGGCCTGAAATGAAGGAGACACGTGGTCATAACGACGGAGATTGAATATAAATCGAATGCACACATTATGAGCATGCTGTAGTATGTCAGATAGATCAGTTGTCAGATTGTCAGTAATATGTCGCAGTAGTCGAAGTATGGTATTATAAGAATCTGTACAAGTATTTGTTTTAATTTTGTAGGAAGGAAGTTTTTAAAACTATTTAGAGAGTGAAGAATTGAGAACACTTTCTTGCAGGTATTATTCACCTGGATTTTCCAGTCTAGGTGTTGGTCCATATAGATACCCAGATTTTTTACTACTGAGCTGTAGGGGATGTTTTTGTCATTTAGGAGAATGCTAGGGATATTTTTCGTAATTTATAATGCTTTGGATTCGCCGATGTCCTATGATTATGCACTGTGTCTTGTCAGCATTTAGATTAAGTCCATGTTTCCTCGACCATTGGGAAATCGTTATTCGACCAATGAAAATGCAGTCTTACATGTTATTTGTTTACATTACAACTGGAACTTATTCGGAGGAGATATCCAGAGCATGTCCAGAGTATAGGGCCTCCAGCACACCCTATTCCAAGCCAAAACCTTCAACTCTCCCCATGCCTTCCGGTTTCCTCCTCGACACTAGTTCCCCATGACAGTCTTGTCTTCTTCTTTTTCTCTGACCCTAACGGTTCCAAAACAGGACTTGTTTCTCAATAGCATTCTGATTCTTCCTAAGAGTATGGCCAATCCATCTCCATTTCTTGTTCTTCATCATCCAAGGTTTCTTGAAAGCTAGAATTGTTCTGACCATCTTCTATGTGGGCGTCCAACATGTCTCCTTCTGTGTGGTTTATAATTCAGCAATAATTTTGGAAATCTTTCTTCTGGCATTGTACCAACATGTTCTTTCCAGTTGTTCATATATTTAACTATTTGATCTCTAAGTTTAAAAGTATTTAGTTCCTTTCTTATATCTTCATTTCGCTTTTTATCTATCAGAATATATCCTTCTATATTTCTTAAAAAATTCAACTCAATTGTTTCCAATCTTTGTTCTTGTCTTTTAGTGATCGTCCAACATTCAGATCCATACATCAATACAGGAACAGCCATTACTTTATAAAATTTCATTTTTGTTTCATCTCCATTTCCTCAATTTTATTTGGAAATCAATGTGTTCTTTGTTTGTTTCCATAGATTTTGATTGGAATTAATATTTGGCCAAAATATGCGAAGGATTTTCCTCAGACACCTGTTTAAGTAGGCCCGGAGGCTCCTTGGTACTCAGCAGTTTCGCATTCATATAATAATAATAATAATAATAATAATAATAATAATAATATTGTCTTAACATTTGACCTGAAAATGCGGAGTTTGGTCGTTGTTACAATTTCTCTGCATCTCCACAGAGGATATAGTTGGATGTAAACTGAATTTGCCTTATGAATTCTTGATTTTACTTCACTAGTTGCTCCCCCATCCTCAGATTCAATACTGCCGGGATAAGTAAACTCTTTTACTTCTTTTATGTTTTTACCGTTTGCCCTTACATTCATCTGACTCCATAAAAGCCAACTTTTTTTAGCTTCGTACTCCAGTCCCGCGCCGTAGCCGAGCGGTTAAAGTAGGAAGCCTTGGCGCAGAGCTACGGGAGTTGCGCTGGTTCGAGTCTCCACGGGGGAAGAAATTTTCTCATGGTATTGCCGCCAGTATGGGACCGGTGCCCACCCAACATCGTGAGGCAATTGGGTAGCTACAATAAGTAGCGGCTCCAGGTTGAGGAACCAGCTATAACGGCTGGGGGACTCGACATGCTAACCACATGTCACCCCTACACTGGCTGTTGATCATCTACCTCTGTGATTGACACATGTGGAGGTGAAGGGCCAGCAGCCAGCTGGTAAAAGGGCAACCGCTGAAAAGTGGAAAGACCCTCAATCGGAACTCCAGATCTTCCAACTTCTCCTTCTGTGCCAGGAGATAAATATGTGTTCTTCTGCATTCACCTATCGTTTCGTAAGTGGAACTATTTAAATTTGTGCCAAATTATACACCAAAATGAATAACAATTTAATGTTATACATGATTTGTTTTCACTGCAGTCCAACACATTTAAATAAGCTCTCGTAAAATTTGAGCATTACGTTATATGTCCAAATACATGGAAAATTAATAGATGCCAAGCCAATAAACGATTAATAGCAGAGATACATTACTGAAGGAGATCATCGGAGAAGTCCAGATTAGAAAAAAAAAATTACAAACATGGAAATTAGAAAAATTATGGAAGTTAAAAGAAATGTATTACAGACAATTGAAGAGAGACGATAAGTTAGTATGGACATCTCAAGAGGATGACATCTGATAGAATCCCTAAGATGATTTTGGAGTGGAAAGTAGATAGGATAAGAAGAAAAGGGAAGCCCTAAAGAAGGTTGAATGTACGGTGTGAGAAGAAGTATGAGTGAACTGAGACTTACAGAAGAGGATATTCAAGACCGCTACAACTGGCAAAGGCGTATTTCTTGAGGGTGACGGAAAATAAATGAAAAAAAAATCCGAAATAAAGAAATTGAATTTCTCCAGTTTAATGATTGACGGAATGAAAATATGTATTGCGTAAACCAGCAAAATCGGACCATAAATTTGACTTTCTGAGGAATTCGTTTCGTTTAACACCTTAAATTCGCAATGTATCCTGCAGGTTACACTTTTTTAAATTTGTCTTTTTTATTCTTCTACATCACGGTTTAGGCTTATTTACTAGCCTGTTCCGGCTCCAAATTGCTGCTGTTTTCATCTTTTCTTTGGTCTTCCCAAACTTCTTCTTCCTCATGGTGAATAGCTGTATGCTGCTTTTGATATTCTACCGTATTCTCAGTCATCCTTGCCAAGTCCTCCCTGTGGATTATCACCTTGGCGTGGTAGGGATGCTTAGTACCAATGACCCAGACGATCATAACCAGGAAGCCTTGGCATGCTGTAGGATAAGAGGAGAGGGAACTAAGAATAATCCGCAACGTGGGAGCAACGACCACACTGGAAGCTGCAAACACGGAAGACCACAACGGCAGACACGGCGGAGATAGAAATATCGGAACGGCGAAAATGGCAGAAGTGGCAACCCAATCAATGGGGGATGAAATAAGAGACCCAGCTCGGGGAAATAAGAGTGAAGTCCTCAACGGCAGAAGGCGGAAGAGGCAACCCTCCTTGTGGGGATAAAACACAAGGAAGTAAGTCCAAAGGCTTTAAGGAGGCAGCCCCTCCAAAGGACTAACCCTGCAGAACGTTAGTAGCGTACTCAGGGGACACTTCAAAATACTTACAAGCTCCAAAGAGATAATTTATTGTATATTTTTAATAAAAGAAAAGAAAACGAAGAAGTACAAATTATAGTCTGTCCAACGGATCTGTGCCCCGTAAGATATGCGAACTAAAGCCTACTTCCTTTTTCTGCCTCATTTCCCTTCCTGCATTCCTATCTCTCTCTTGCACTTGCACTCCAGTGTTGTCAACTCGACTCCTATCTTGCATTATTCAATATTCAAGAGCCACATCCCTACTCAATGGCTGTTGTTTGACGTAGTGGGAGGGGAGTGTGGTGAAATGGTATGAGTATTGACGTGTACTTTTCTAAGAACGATGCCAGCGCTACAGGGGCACAGATCCATTGGTCCGAGTATACTTAGGTAAATGTGTGTCGAATTAAGCAATATACCTTATAATAACAGTTTTCACTGCGGTCCGCTACATTTAAATAACTGGCTCGAGAAATTAGCGTTCTGCCGAATTAGGGTTAAACAGTTGCTTGAGATGGAATTCTATATTTTTACACGCTTTATATTAGCTTGACCTGTATCTGTCTATCTATGTAACGAAATCTTTGAACACGATTTTCACCCACTTAAAAACATTGGATCAACTTGAAACTTTGTGTACTTGTAAAGGACGCATGACAATACAATTATTTCATAATGTGTTTCTAAAATCCTGGCCAGAATCATCAGAAAATAAAAAAAAAACGGTATACTAGGTTGCGGACTTATCGGCTTTTTAATCAATCGCTGTAAGAGCTCAGTTGGTAGAGCGGTAACTTCAGTAATCCATAGGTCGCTGGTTCAAATCTGGCCCGGTGGATTTTTTTAGAAGAGTATTAAGCAATTAAATGTTCATGGGATTCCGGTTTATGACAATCAATTAAACTGAAAATAAAAAAAATAGTTTAAAAAACTAAAACAACACGCTTTATTATGCATACCTTTTACAGAATTGAGAGAGAATATTTTACTAACTCTAATCAGGGAATTTTAATTTATCAATAAAAATGAACTCCAGTATGTGATATAAGCTATACTAAATTAATAAAGTATTTAAACCGATCAATTTTAAAACAGTAAAGCTCCAGAAATGCTCTTTTAAAAAGTATTAAATGCAGCATATATAAAGTTGAAAGCGGAACTTGATTAAGAGCTGGGGTACGTTCAGAAAGTTATAAAACCGATGAATCTGTTAGCAAAGTTGCTAGTTGATGGCCACTTGAATGGCAAATGTCTGCATGTTGGGAATTTGTTGATGGAATGTTACAGGGAAGTGAATCCCATCCCTCTATTTACTCGGCCCTCGAGTCAATTAAAACTGAATATCACATCCCTCCAATCCGCATGTCAGTATCCATTCCACAAACTTCTTTCACATTTACAATACATGGAACATGTCGAAAGATTTTTCACAAAACAATTTATTTTTAAACATTTTAAAATTATCAGAAAATTTCAATATTGCTTTGGAATAACCTACACAATGGAATTAAGAATTAATTATTTAATAAACTATCAAAGTTTTACATGATATTCATAAATGTACCTATATATATATATATATATATATATATATATATATATATATCTGTTTGGTGGAGCAAAAATATTTAAAAAATAGAAAATTACAAATATATCAAACCATAATTCAGAGCATTTTAACATATGGTGCTGAAGTCTGGCAAATTCCTACTAGGGAAATGAAAATAATTTTAAGTACAGAAATGGATGTTTTTTAAGAAGATCAGCTGGAAAATCTAGAATGTATATAATACAAAATAAAGAAATAAGGGAAATTATGGGTGTACAAGACGAGCCAGACATCATAGACATTATAGAAAAGAAAAAAATTACAGTGGTATGGCCATGTCAAAAGAATGACAGAGCAAAGATTGCCTAAAATAGTTATGGAATGGATCCCAATGGAAAGGAAGAAGAGAGGAAGACGGAAGAAAACTTGGATAGAAGGGGTACAAGCAACTATGAATATCAGAGGATTGGAGGAAGATCAATGGATAGACAGAGAGGAATGGCGTTTGGTTTCCGGAAGACGGCGGCAGCTGTCATGATACCGGATGATGATGATGATGTTGATGATGATATGTAATAATATTCTTCTGTACGTGTGTTTGTCACTGAATTCCTCCTAAACAATTGGATCGATATTGATGATTTTTTTGTGTCTGATTGGGTCCCTCGATTGTTTAGATTCACAATTGGGCCCCTAAAACCATTAGGTGTAGGAGTTCACTGAAGTGAAAATTTTAAAATCGCTCTAGCTGTCACATTTTTTTATGTTTCAAAACGAAACTCAGTATATCGTATTAGAATAAATTGAGGTAGGTATCGTCAAAAAATAAGCCAAATCCGACTATTAGAAGTGGAGGTTTACTTGAAACCCCAAATTAAAAACTGTCTATACGACTGGACCGATTTTCATGAAATTTTGTGTTTGAGTGGGCCCCTGGATGGTGTAGATTCACAATTGGACCCGGTAGGTGCCGCTGCGATCGGGTTGTAGGATATTTTTTTATGTCAGATGTGCAGTCATCTGCATTATCAACATATTCCACGCGAAAACAATGTGACATCGTCATGCACGCTTCTTGAGCCACAACAGATGACAGTGAGAAGTTTTCTCGCGAACTTATTTCATAATATCTAATTACGTCTTAATTAGTGAATTTTATAGTAAATAGTAACATATTTTTATCATCCGGCCATGACATGAGAATTGAATGTTCGGGCAGGATTTATGTCTGCCGGGTCCTCTAGTTTATTATATTTATTCTTCATCCAACCAAGTCTTAGGCCTATAGGCCTGTTATGATCTCACTGATGAATTTTGTATCCAGCGTTTCCTTGGACGGCCCAGAGATCTCTTCCCTGTTGGACAATAACGATGCATGACCTTGGGAACTCTATCTGAACGTTATATTTAACATTCGTAACAATACACTGTATTTTCACGAGACGAATGTCATAAATACAAGACAATGCTAGAGACTTTAGAAACTTCGAAAATAAAAAAATAAACAAAAGTAATATAGATTTAAATGTTTCACCTCTGTTAAATTTGTGAGAAAAAATGTGTTTTAAACTTTGCTATATAATTTGTTTACCTTTTCTTCATATTGTATTGCTTACTTACATTTGATTACATAGTGGAATACACACATAAATAAACATTTTATGACAGTCATCTGATGAAGATACAGTGAATTGAAACAGCTGTTACCAATGTTAAATAAAATAGATATTTATTAAAATCATATAAAATTTTGACAGTTTTATTTATTAAATAAATAATGGATTTTCATCAAGTAAACACCAAATCAATTGATTAAAAATTGATTTATTTATTTTATGTATATATATCTTCCACTCACTAGGGGAAACATGTGTTACATTCAAATATAAAAATCACAATAATATTAGATAGTAAACGATTATTTGACCTGACTGAACAATAATAAAAGTAAGATCTAATAACACAATAAAGTTAATAATAAATAAAATTTAAATAATGAAATAATTCTACCAGTTATATTATATGGGTGCGAAACATGGACTCTTACTTTAAGGGAGGAAAGGAGATTGCAAGTATTCGAGAATAAAGTACTTAGGAAAATTTTTGGACCAAAGAGAGATGAACAGACAGGTGAATGGAGAAGACTACATAACAATGAACTACATGGTCTTTATAGGAAGCCAGATATAATAAGAACAGTTAAGTCTCGTAGACTGCGATGGGCAGGACATGTTGCACGTATGGGGAATGAAAGACTTGCATGGAAGCTTCTTGTAGGAAAGTCAGAGGGAAAACGCCCAGTTGGTAGACCAAGAATGAAGTGGGAGAATAACATTAACTATGACGGAAGTAGATTATAGAGGGAAAGATTGGAAAGCATTAGCTCAGGATAGGGATGTATGGAGAGCTTGTGTCCGCGCGGCCATGAACCTCGGTTTCGATAGTGCCAGTGAGTAAGTTAGTAAGTAAAATAATATATAAACGAAGGAAGAACAGCTCCTATATAGTCTACATGAAAATATACAATATACAATAAATTAATATGTCGCTTTTGTACACACACACACACACACACACACACATATATATATTAATTCATTCATTCATACTGTTTTACCCAAGAGCAGGTCTTTCACTGCAAACTCAGCATTCTCCACTCTTTCCTTAACTCAGCTTTCCTTTTTGTATCCGCATACAAACAATTTATTTTAATATTCTCTATCATCTGATGTCTTTTTCTGCCTCGAACGTTCTTTTCGTTGACCATTCCTTCTAGGGCATCCGTCAGCAGACTGTTTCTTCTTAGCCAATGGCCAATCCAATTAATTTTCCTCTTCGTTATGAGTTACAGCATTGTTCTTCTTTCACCCACTCTGTCTAGCATATCTTTATTTTTTACTTTGTCCATTTTATACGTTCAATTCTCCTCCATATCCACATCTCAAAGGCTTCCAGTCGCTTTTCCTCATTCCGTCGTTAATGTCCAAGTCTCTGCACCATAAAATGCTACACTCCAAATAAAGCACTTCACTAGCCTCTTCCGTAATTATTTTACCAAAAGTGCACAGAAAATGCTTCTCGTCTTGTTAAAAGCTTATTTTTGCCATTGTTATCCTCTGCTTTAGTTCTAGACTGCAATTCATGTTACTACTGATAGTACAACCCAAGTATTTGAAGCTCTCCACTTGCTCAATAGTCTCAACTTTAATCCTCATGTTTATCTACCTTGGGTTCCTTCCTATAATCATGGTCTTCGTCTTATTTATATTTATCTTCATCCTATAATCCTCGTACTTGTCATTTAGCATCAGCATGTTCCTCAGTGTCATTGCATCTTTTGCTAGCAAAGCCATATCATCAGCAAATCTTAAGAACTTTATTTTTCTTCCTCCCATGTTTACGCCACCCGTACTGTTGAAACAGTTCTTCATTAGGTCTTCCAGCCAGATGTTGAAAAGAGTATGTGATAAAGGATATGCTTGCCTTACCCCCCTTCCAATTTCTCTTCCCTCTGACATTTCTTCTCTTATCTTCACTTTTATTCACTGTTTCTTGTAAAGATTACTCATGAGCGTCCTCTCCTTCCAGATCACGCCAATTTTCTTCAAGATCCTCATGAGTTTATTCTGATCCACTCTGTCAAATGCCTTTTCCAGATCAACAAATACTGCATAAACGTCTTTATCTTTATCTTTTTATATATATTTCTCCAATTGTTCGTATCAATCCAATTGCATCTCTTGTACCCTTTCCCTCCCTGAAGCCAAACTGTTCTTCTTCCAATTCGCTTTCCATCGTAGAACGTAAACGTCGATTCAGTATTCGCAGGAGAATCTTTGCAGAGTGTGATATCAAGCTGATAATCCTGAACTCCTTACATTTATTTGCAATATTTTTCTTCGATATTGGTATTAACACTGTTTGGGTCAATTTCTCGGGCCATTCACCTTCTTTATATATATATATATATATATATAATATATATATATATATATATATATATATATATTGTTGCATAAACGCAAAATTTCCTTCTTTCCTTCACCCAAGCATTTAAGCAATTCAATGGGGGATTCCATCTACCCCTGTTGCTTTCCCATTTTTCATTTCCTTAATTGCTAGTTCAACTTCTTCCTTAAGAAAATATATATATAAAGTTAAAAAATTGATAAACTTTAATACTATTTTTATTTAATAAAAGTAAAAGTAAATTATTCATTTTAAAAGACTAGTAGGGAGGAGAAAAAATTACGAGTATTTGAGAATAAAGATCTTAGGATTTTTTTAACCAAAGAGACATAAACAGACAGATGAATGGAGAAGACAACATAACAGTGAGCTATATGATATTTATAGAAAAAACAGATGTAATAAGAACAGTTAAGTCTCGTAGACTGCGATGAGCAAGACATGTAGCTTGAATGGGGAATGAAAGAGGGGCATGGAATGAAGTGGGAGAATGACATTAACTTTGATTTGAGGAAGGTGAATTATATAAGAGATTATCGGAAGATGTTATCTGAGGATACGTAAGTATGGAGAGCGTATGTCAGCATGGTCATGTGACTCCGGTTTCTTAAATGTCATTCTTCAGTTAGTTTTAATAAGAATTAAAATGTAACAAGTTGTAAGAATAAAAAATGTTTTAAGATTTCGTTTCAAAATTCAGATGCGTTTGTGCAATAAATATATCAAATCTAACTAACAAACTAGGCCTAATTAACTCACTGGTACTATCGAAACCGTATATTCATGCCCGGGCGGACATAAACTCTCCATCAATTCGTATCCTTCCCTCAATTCATGGTAAATGTTATTCTCCCACTTCATTTTGACCTGACTGCTGGGGTTTCCTACAAAACGTTTCCAAGCCCCATTTTCATCTCATTCGTGCCACATGTCCTGCTCATCGCAGTCTACAGGACTTAACTGTTCTTATTATATCTGGTTCCCTGTAAAAATCATGTAGCTTGCTGTTATGTATCTTCCCTATTTGCCTGTCGGTTCATCTATCTTTGGTCCAATAACTTCCCTAAGAACTTGATTCTCAAAAACTCGTGTTATTTTCTCCTCCCTTAAAATAAGGGCCCATGTTTCGCATCCATATAAGATAACTGGGACAATAACAGTTTTATTTATTTTCAGTTTAATGTTTTTTTTTAGAAAAGTTGTGACATGAGTCCCTTGTAATGGAAAATAGCATGCATTTCGAGAATTAAGCCTATGTTAAATTCTTTAGTGCATCTCATTCATCTGTAAAAATTCACTTTAAGTTCTTGTAAAGTAAATAACTGTTACGACATATTGAAGTTAATGTGGCAATATGTAAGTAGCGTACAATTTGTGTCAGAATGGGAAACAAACGAGGGTAATTGGTTATTTATTACCTGCAGCACGGAGGCAATTAGTCATCCCGCAACATGGGTTTTATGGCTGCTCATGTGTACTAATGTGATCTTTAGTGATAACAAATCACCAATATTACTTCAGTTATTAATTATAGATAGCTCTCGTTCCTCGCTCGGTGGAACTATTCCCTGTGAACGAATCCTGCATACAATTATCAAGGAACAATTGATTTATCGATTTTAAATGACGTCATTCATCTCTTTCTCCAAACGAGCGAGTTGACTCAAACGTTAGCGGTTGAGATTTGCATTCGGGAGGACTCGGGTTCAATTCCCCGGTGCTAACCAACCTAAAGCATTCAAAGGTACTTATAACATTTTCTCCCCTCTTAAACTAAGATATAATTTTTCGCATACATATATAGGCCTATTTATTTATTTTAATTTTTTCAGAATTGTTTCTGTTATATACACAGGTATCCTCAACCAAAATATACAGTTTTTTCTTCCACACTTCCCGGTCTTGCGGGTCTGCTTCTGTCATATTTCTCTTCTTCATGTTGTCTTGAATTCCCTTTATCCACGTTGGCCCGAGGCTACATATTTTGGTTTTTTGGCATTAAGTTTTTTTTACAATGTATAAGGAGCTGGCCCATAGCATCAACCCCCAACCTGGAGGACCAGAGACTTTTTCTAGAGTCCATAATAGATCAGTTGCTCTCACTGCAACTAAGAGTCTGATCCATTCTTTATTACCTCATCCGCTGTCTGCAACATATCGTAGGTCTCCTACTCTGGTGTATCCGCCGTTGGGGGTCTTCACCGTAACCCTGGCTAGGGACCTTCACAAGGTACATAAGCCGGGTAGACTAGGTTAGATAGACTGGTCTAAGAGTTGGGAGAGCAGGAGCACTTATTTTGTATCCATACACGTTATCCCACGACCGGCCGAGCGTACACTCAGTTTGACCCGGGTGCACACTCAGCAGCCGAGCGAATTAACGTGTTGGCCCATGGCCTGTCCCTTCCGCCTGCTTTAGGGATTTACTATGCCCTCTTCAGCCCATTGATACATTTTCGTCGATGTTTGAGTGATATTCCTGCCGCCGGTCGCAACTAGTCGTAGATTAGGAGGCAAAGATCCAGTGTCGGACATTAGCAAGCCTTGAAACGTTGGTCAAGATTGATAATCTAAGTTGGTTCTAGGTTGCCAAGAGGAAGACCACAGCTGCCGCGGAAGCCGCCAATCCCCGAAGGGACAAGATCGAGAAGATTACTAGGTTAACCAGAAACGGATATTTTCAGGTTAAGTTGCTGTGTTGCGGAATTTTGAATCAAAAATAAATATATTTTGGAAAGTTATATATATATATATATATATTTGTCCAATTCTACCAGGTAGTTTTTTATGCCATTACTGGCTTTCTCCCCTGGCATTGGCGGAATTATAATCCATTTCATAGCTTAGGACATCTGCAAGACGGAGTTGCCTTACTCCAATGATGTGATGGGTCCAACCATCCATAGTAATTCTGCCCGAGGGCAGGTCTTTCGCTGCAATCATAGCATTTTCATGCTATGCTTTGCAGCTTTACTAGGGAATTGTAGGTGTAGTAGCTTCCCGTTGCTTTCCACGCCGGTGAAAGATGATGATGGTGATAATGATAAGGATGATGATGACCATATGATTTCGAGGACCGTTTGGGCCTTAAAATTTTCCTGACATTTGTCTTACAGGTGAGGAAAAACCCCGATAATAACCTCACCCAGAAAAACTGTCCCGACCGGGGATCGAACCCGGGCCCGCTGCATGACAAGGCAGCACACTACCTCGAGACCACAGCGATGGACATGTGATGGATGATAAATGATAATAAAGCACCAGGAGAGTTCTTAACCTAAACTTAACCTAAATCCTGGGCAACGACAGGAATAATCCCTTTTAAGGAAAAATTTCCAGGTTTTGACCAGGAATGGAATCTGGGACCTCATGACTTGTAGTCAGAAACGCTGAACACTAGCCCATGAGGCTGGTCAACTAAATATATATGTATGTATATATCACATAGTGGACAGTGGTGAAATCTGTTGCAATGTATGGAAGTGAGGTATGGACAATCAATAACTACTACAAGAATAGACTAATAGCTCTAGAAATGGATTATTTACGCAGAAGTGCCTTAAAGTCAAAATTAGAACATATCATAAATAAGGAAATTAGAAACATAATGGTAGCAGAAGAAAGCACAATTGAAAGAATTCAGGAGAAGGAATTAAAATGGTTAGGATATATTTTAAGAATGGAAGAAGAGCGATGGCCGAAACTACTATATCAATGGCAACCGACCAGAAAGAAGAAAAGAGGGAGACAAAGTTAACGTGGAAGGAATACATGAGGATAGTAATGCAAGCAAGAGGGCTAAACATTGAAGATGCTGAAGATCGTAGGCTTTGGAGGTTTGGCGCAGATCCACCGATCTTTCCCCCAGTGCACCAGCTGGGGACGTGTTTGGTTGCTGAAGTGGGTCCAGCCTGAGCATTGGTACGTCAGGTCGCTCAACTCCTGACGACCTCACAGATTGTCCTTGGGTCACTCGGTTCCAGAGTCGGCGCTAAATCCCACAAACAAAGACCGCGCTTTCTCCTCTCCCGAGCTTATTGACCTGGTGGTAATTCCCAGCATTACGCCCGGTATTGTCCCATCCAGCCCGTTCGCAAGACTAGGCCTAGTCGTGTAGCTGCTGTGAGACAGCCCACTGAGCAATGTAGGCATCCAGGGAGCTCATCTCCCATGGTGCCCCCACAGATGGTCTCAGGTTCAATGAACCAGGAGATAGGGGGGCACGAACCCCTAGTCTCCCACCGCCACGCCAACAGCGGCACATGCCCCCGCTGTGGGCCGGGATAGTTCTAGGTTTGACAGCAGGCCCCTTTCGCATATGTTTTTCCTGCTGACCCCACTCATGGTCCGCGAGTCCATCGGACTTGGAAGGGAGGACTGACTAGCAGATCCACCGACCTTTTCCCCACTACGCCACCGAGGGGACGCGTTTTGCTGCTGGAGTGGGCGCAGCACGAGCTATATAGTACGTCAGGTCGCTCGAGTCCTGACGACCCCACAAATGGCCCGCGGGTCCGGTCTGGACCTAGCCGGGAGGAATGCAAGCAAACCACCGACCGTTCCCCTATCCGCCACCCGGGGACGCGCCCTGTTGGTGTTGTGAGCACAGCTGGGGCCCGACGGACCCCCAGGGAGTCTATTATACAGGGAATGATTGGAAAACATTAGCTCAGGATAGGGATGTATGGAGATCTTATTTCCGCGCGGCCATGAACCTACGGGTTCGCTAGCGCCAGTGAGTTAATTAGTTATTATTTATTTTTGTATAAAAATAATTTTGAATCTAATCATCGTGGACTAATTAATAGGATAATGTAAATGGACAATTAATGACAGATAAGCGAAATTTTGAAGAAGTGGGTGAATTTAAATATATACTTACTTACTCACTGGCACTATCGAACCCATAGGTTCATGGCCGTGCGGACATAAATTCTCCATACATCCCTATCCGGAGCCAATGCTCTCCAATCATTCCCTTATAATCTACTACTCTCAAATCATAGTTAATGTTATTCCCCCCACCTCATTCTTGGTCTACCAACTGGGCGTTTTCCCTCTGGCTTTCCTACAAGAAGCTTCCATGTAAGTCTTTCACTCCCCATACGTGCAACATGTCCTGCCCATCGCAGTCTACGAGACTTAACTGTTCTTATTGTATCTGGCTTCCTATAAAGACCATGTAGTTCATTGTTATGTAGTCTTCTCCATTCACCTGTCTGTTCATCTCTCTTTGGTCCAAAATGTTTCCTAAGTACTTTATTCTCGAATACTTGCAATCTCCTTTCCTCCCTTAAAGTAAGAGTCCATGTTTCGCACCCATACAATATAACTGGTAGAATAATAGTTTTATATCTTTTCAGTTTAACGCTTTTTGAAAGGAGTTGGGACATCAAGAGTGTATGCAATGCATAATAGCACGCATTTCCAGAATTGAGCCTATGTTTAATTTCTTTGTGCATCTCATTCCTATTTGTGATTATTGTTCCTAGGTATTTGAATTCAGCCACTTCATTAAAATTTCCCTCATTTGTCATTAGCTGTCCATTTCCATTATATAATGCATTTCTACGTGTGACCATATATATTTAGTTTTATTGATATTTATTTCCAGTCCTAATTCCTTAGTGTTACTCAATAGTGTGTGCGTGTTGTCCTTTAGTATCTTCTCGCTATCGGCCAATAGTACTACATCATCAGCATAAACTAACAGCTTATTAATACCATTGAGTTGTAAGCCTTCCTCATTCTCTAAAGATTTAATGGCATGCTCTAGTACAAAATTTAATAGTAGAGGAGATAGTGCATCTCCTTGCTCCAACCCATTCTGGATTTCAAATGTGTCCGAAAACTGTTTGCATACACGCACCCTACTCTTTTTGCCATTTAGACACATTCGTATAATTCTAACTAACTTTTGTAGGAATTCCGAACTCCAGCAGGATATTATATAACTTCTCCCTCTTAATCGTATGCTTTTTTGAAGTCTAGGTATAGTTGATGTACAGTACCATTAAATATATATGAACAATAATTACAAACAAGAATGATGTGCAGAATGAAATTAAACACAGACTCAATTCAGAAATGCGTGATATTATGTATTACACGGACTATTGTCCCAACTTTTCTAAAAAAACATTAAACTGAAAACATATTCTCCCTGTTATGTAGATATGAAACTTGTACGCTTACTTTAAGGGAGCATAAATAGTTAGGAGTATAACTAACTCCTAACTCACTGGCACTATCGAACCAGTAGGTTCTTGGCCGCGCAGATATAAGCTCTCCATACATCCCTATCCTGAGCCAATGTTTTCAAATTATCCCCTGTATAATCTGCTTCCCTCGAATCATAGTTAATGTTATTCTCCCACCTCATTCTTGGTCTATCAACTGGGCGTTTTCCCTCTGGTTTTCCTACAATCAGCTTCCATGCACGTCTTTCATTCCCCATTCATGCCACATGTCCTACCCATCGCAGTCTACGAGACTTAAATGGTTAGGAGTATTTGAGAATAAATTGACAAATTTTAGATCCAAGAGAGATACACAGACAGACGAATGGAGAATATTAAATAAGAGTGAGCTACATGATATTTATAGGAAACTAGATATAAGTCTCGTAGACTGTGATGAGCAGGATATTTGTACGAATGGGGGATGAAAGAGAGGCATGGAAACTCCTTGTAGATCATCCACAAGGATGCCTAGTAGATAGGCCAAGATGGAGGTGGGGGAATAATTGTAACAATTATTTGAGGAAAGTAGATTATTCAGTGGATGATTGGAAATCATTAGCTCAGAATAAGGATGAAGAGAGAACTTATGTCCGCGCGGCCATGAACCTAAGGGTTCGATAGAGTCAGTGGATTATTATTTTTTGTAAAAAAATATAATTCTGAATCTAGTCCCCGTGGTCTAATTAATAACATACTCGCCTCTGGTTGCAAGAATCTCCGGGGTTTTGAGGGCGCAAAATTTCAGAGTATAGATTCCTGCAGAAGGGAACAAAAACCTTTGTTCCTGTACAATAAATTTATGACACGTAAGAGAATATTTTCCAATACTGTTATTTTAACACAGTTCCAATAATTGATCATATTATGATATTATAATGATATTGTGAAAACTAAAACTAATGTCTGAACCAGGAATCGAACCGTGGACCTCTAGTTCTACGTACTAGCATGCAGCCCACTACACCATTCTAGACTTGGCACAAATATTAACCATTCTTTCCACATATACAAATCTATAATTCTCGTTTCGTCCGCTTTCAGGTAGGTGTCACTACCACTCGTTTACTGCTTATAGAAGTGGTGGGTGTAAAATTCTCAAATATAGATACTTTTAAAACGAAGCCGGCCGTTGGCGATGGTAGTGACACCTACCTGACAGCGGGAAACGAGAATTATAGATTTGTATATGTGGAAAGAATCGTTAATGTTTGTGCCAAGCCTAGAATGGTGTAGTGGGCTGCACGCTAGTACGTAGAACTAGAGGTCCACGGTTCGATTCCTGGTTCAGACATTAATTTTTCTTTTCACAATATCATTATAATATCCACCGCTGTGGTCTCGAGGTAGCGTGCTGCCTTGTCAGCAGCGGACCCGGGTTCGATCCCCGCTCGAGACAAGTTTCCTGGGTGAGGTTTTTTCGGTTTTTCTCACCTGTAAGACAAATGTCCGGATACTTTAAGGCCCAAACGGTCCCCGAACATCATCTGGCCATCAGTATCATTAATATCATATTCGCCTCTTTAGATGAAGTTTAGGATTAAGGCCTCTCCTGGCAATTCATTACCCATCGTCATCATCCGTTATATCATTGGGGCAGCGTAACCCCGCCTTCCAGGCGCCCCAACCTCAGAAGTGGGTTACAATCCTACGCCAATGTCAGGAGAGAATACCTGACATGTCGAATGACAAACAGGTGGCATTTAACAAAAAAAATATCATTATGATATTACGTAAGAGAACCTCATGAAATTTGAAAAAATATACTTCTGAACAAATTTTGTTGGTTCTTTCTCGTCCATATTTAATTGCGACGTCACTGAAATTAGCTGTTAAAGAGCGTCGTTAAATAATTTAAAAAAAGTCTGTGAATATTACGTGTGAACCATATTATAAACGTGTCACAGACGTCGGTAAATATAACATTCTATGATGAAAGAGCGAGCGATTAAAAAGACTTCCGTTGAATGAAAGTTCTTTAAAAGTCAACATTGTTTGAACAATAAAAAAACTTTTCTCATACAAAATGTTAAGGTGAAAATTTGTTGTTAATTAAGTTGCTGAAATTAAATTTGAAAGAAAAAATAGAAATATAGCAGTTAATTAACAACCAAAGTTGGATTATTTAATTAGAAAATGAAGTTGTATTTAGAACTTTGTAGTTATTAAAATTCCAATTCAAAAGTTCGATCATAAAAAGTAATTAATACACACACAAACACATATACACACAGGGGGAGCGAGAGACAGAATTAGAACTCAGAAATGCCAGTTTAATATAAATGCCATTAAATTTACTTTTTGAATAAAATAAAGTTAGAATGTCCCTTTTTTAGATCAGAACCATCGTCCTCAACTTATAAGATATGTATAATTTTTGTCTGAAGGCCTTCTCAGAATCTCTATTCGATCTTCATAGCCTACAAAACTAATAATGAATTAAATAATGTAATAAATAACAAGATAAAAAAACATAATAAATTTAATAGCAAGGAAATATAATATAAATTAGCATGCAAAGACTGTGGCAAGTTCTATTTAGCCAGAACGAAAAGAAGCTTTAACTCAAGGTTTAAAGTGCATCGTAACGAATTCGTATACGCATATGGAAAGTCTAATTACGCTAAGCACATAATAAACGCCGGTTATAGAATTAACTCAATAGAAGACACCCTTAAAATTGTACCCAAAGACGGAAACCCAAAAAAATCAATATATTGGAAGACCTGGAAATTATCAAGGAGATAGACAACAAGTTGTTAATAAATGAAAGCACTCCCAGACTAAAAACCCACTATACGATATCGTCAGGAAGAAGACAACACTACATTAGGACCAGCACCAAGTATATCAAGTAATGTAGCGAAGAAAGACCTGCTGAAGACGGAATAGAGATTCTCAAAGGCCTTCGGACAAAAAAGCATACATATTTTATAAGTTGAGGACGAAGGTTCTCACCTACAAAACGTAGATTTTAACTTTATTTTCTTTTATGACTTTCCACCTCAACGGTTTTAAACAATGAAATTTATTAGTATTGATTGTTTTTTAATGTTTTACAATCGTCACATGGTATATTTGCCTTGTCGTGGTGTAGCCTTGCTTAAATGATCCGAGAGCTATGCATTGCTGCCGGAAGATAAGGCGGAAAAAAAAAGTATTTTAGTCAAGGGAGTGACGATCTTTCGTCACAAAAATACAATCGTTTAGAAATGCGGACATGAGTTCCCTGGGGTAAAATTTTCCGGAGGTAAAATAGTCCCCCGTTCGGTTCTCCGGACGGAGACTATTTCAGAGAATCATTGGAAAGCCCTTGTTATATCATACGGATGCGAAACACGGACTCTTACTTTAAGAGAAAAGATTACGAGTATTTGAGAATAAAGTTCTTAGAACAATTATATAGACACAGAATCAGATACAGATAGAAATCGAACATAGCGACTCATTTCTGGAAATGCATGATATTACGCATTATAGGGACTTTCGCCATAACTTCTCTCAAAAAACGATAAACTGAAAATAAATCAAACTGTTATTCTCCCAGTTACCGTATATAGATATATGGATGCGAAACACGGACTCTTTTATTTAAGGCAGGAAAAAAAAAAGATTACGAGTATTTGAGAATAAAGTAAGTAAAGTAAAGTAAAGTAAAGTAAAGTGATCCCACTACAGGCCTCAGGAGGCCCTTGGGGTAGTAGGAGGTTAAGGCTCCCACTTTTTCTTGACAATCGGCACTTGATGTCAGCCGGGTTGTCAGCCCTGCGTGACGGCCGCCTTTACCCCAGAACAAACGTCTGGTACTCATTTCAGTTAGAGGCTGAGTCGACCCCAGGGCCATAGTGCCGCCAGAAGGTTTGGGTCAGTTTAAAAATCCTGGCCCCACCGGAACTCGAACCCTCGACCTTCCGGCTTGTAGCGCAGTGCATTAACCACTACGCTACGGCGTGCCCCCTGAGAATAAAGTTCTTAGCAAAATTTATGAATCAACAAATCAGCGAATGGAGATGACTTACATAACAGTGAGCTACATGACCTTTATAGGGAACCAAATATAATAAGAATAATTATTAAGTCTCCTTCCATCTGGGAAAGGAAAGAGAGGTCGAACTAGATTTAAATGGACGGATGATATAAGAAGAGGTATGAGGGAGATAGGTCTCGACGAAGTGGAATAGGAAGATAGAGAAGAATGGAAAAAGAAGATAAACATTTAAAAAGCTTTGGACACAGGAAAATGTTTTATTACATTGTAAACCTGTTTATAAATAAATTAAGTCTCTTAGACTGCGATGGGCAGGTTATGTGGCACGAATGGGGAATGAAAGAGGGGATTTGAAGATTATTATAGGAAAATTAGAGGAAAAACGCACGGTTGCTAGACCAACATAAGGTGGGAGAATAACATTAACCATGATTTGAGGGAAGCAGATTATATAGATGTTGATTGGAATTAGTTCTTTTTTTTTTTTTAGAATTTCTAAAAAAATTATTATTTGTTACTAGGGTTCATGTGAGAGTAGTGTGGCCACCTCGTTCCCCGGTGGAGACTAGTTTTCCTGGATGAGGTTTTTGCGGGGGTTTATCTCACCTGTAAGACAAATGTCAGAAAACTTTAAGGCCCACATTGTTCCTTTAACATCATCTGCTCATCACAATCATCCATATAGCCTAACACTCGACTAGAATGTATGAATGAATGGTGTATTTCATTAATTTATTTTATGAAAACAGTGTTAAGATTAAAAAATAATTGTCTACTAGATAGCGATGGGCAGGACATGTGGTACGATTAGGGGATGAAAAGGGCCATGGAAGCTTCTTGTAGGAAAACTATAAGGAAAACGCCCAGTTGATAGAGCAAGAATAAGGTTGGAGAATAACGCTAACCATGATCTGAAGGAAGTAGATTATACAGGGGATGATTGGAAACATTAGCTCAGGATAGGAATGTATGGCGAGCTTATGTCTGCTCGGCCATGAACCTACGGGTTCGATTAGGCCAGTGAGTTAATTAGATTAACAAATATTTTATTTGTTTGTTTTAAATATTGTATAACCAACAAAATCAGTTTATTATGTCTCATTCTTCTTCTTTGTTTATTTATGCACATTAGATAGGGACAGTCTAGTAAACAATTTAATTTATTTTTCTTGTGTACATTTATTATTAGTTTTAGTCTTCATTTTAATTATAATTAGCATAGGCCTATTATGTTATCGATCTTATTCTTATATATATATATATATATATATATATATATATATATATATATATTACCTTATTGATACAATTTGCATACCATTCAATTAAGAGATATATTCTTATATTATATATTACCTTATTGATACAATTTGCATACCATTTAATTAAGAGGGAAAAATTCTATAGTATCCTGCTAGAGTTAGTAATTCCTAAAAAGTTAGTTAGACTTATATAAATGTATCTAAATGGCACAAAGAGTAGGGTGTGTGTAGGCAAACAGTTTTCGGATGCTTTTGAAATCCATAATGGGTTGAAGCAAGGACATGCACTATCTCATCTGCTATTTAACTTTGTACTAGAACATGCCATCAAATCTTTAGATGATGAAGAAGGCCTACAACTCAATGATATTAATAAGCTGTTAGTTTATGCCGATGATGTAGTACTATTAGGCGATAGCGAGCAGATACTAAAGGCCAACATTCACACACTATTGAGTAATACTAAAAAATTGGGACTGGAAGTAAATATCAATAAAACTAAATATATGGTCACACATAGAAATACATTATACAATGGAAATGGGCAGCTAATTACAAATGAGGGAAATTTTGAGGAAGTGGCTGAATTCAAATACCTAGGAACAATAATCACAAATAGAAATGAGATTCACAAAGAAATTAAACATAGGCTAAATTCTGCAAATGCGTGCTATTATTCATTGCAGAGACACTTGACTTCCCAACTCCTTTCAAAAAATGTAAAACTGAAAATATATAAAACTATTATTCTTCCAGTTATAGGCCTATTATATGGGTGCCAAACATGACCTCTTACTTTAAGGGAGGAAAGGAGATTACGAGTATTTGAGAATAAAGTTCTTAGGAAAAAAAATTGGACCAAAGAGAGATGAACAGACAGGTGAATGGAGAAGACTACATAACAGTGAACTACATGGTCTTTATAGGAAACCAGATATAGGCCTAATAAGAATAGTCAAGTCTAGTAGACTGCGATGGGCACATATGGCACGAATGGGGAATGAAAGACGTGCATGGAAGCTTCTTGTAGGAAAACCAGAGGGAAAACGCCCTGTTGGTAGACCAAGAATGAGGTGGGAGAATAACATTAACTATGATTTCAGGGAAGTAGATTATACAGAGAATATTTGGAAAACATTAGCTCGTGATAGGGATGTATGGAGAGGTTATGTCCGCTCGGCCATGATAGTGCCAGTGAGTTATTTATTGATACAATTTTCATTTCGTATATAATATTAGAGTTCATTGTAATTGCTATATTCTAATGTAACATACGTTTGTTCTGATGAGTGAAAGAGAAGGCCACTCGGCTAAATAATAAATAATCATAAAATAAAATGTATATATGATCGCGTTGTCTCGGATTTGGCCCTGGGAGTGAGATGTTAACTCAACCGGGGAGTTCATCAATATCTTTATGTAGTCTAGAAAGGTACTTGTGTGATCCATAGTTCCAAGTTTTCTTTCAACAGGTCGTGTCCTATAAGACCGAATACACTCAGATTCAACCCAGGAAGTTACTGTGTGTTTGGAATAGGGAACTGGGTTGCCATTTTAACAGTATTTTCTTGAGAGAAATGCTTATATAAAACTGAAGATTGCAACACAGCAGGTATATAGTTGTAAGTTGTAGCCGTCCAAAAGAAAAAAAACAGTTACCATTTGTCACTGAGCTTGTGCAGATCTGTACTATCTTGTGTAAAAGTGTCACTCCCATATTTACTATAAAACTAGTTTGCATGTCGTAAAAGAAAAACTATGTTTTTTAAATGTATATTACATAGATTTGGAAAAACTACTGCTAAACTTTGCCCCTCCTCCCCTCCATAACAAACAAATACCGTTATTATAAGTTTGGAAACATCTACCCTCTGTACGTAGGGGGACATTGACTTAGCCCATAAGGTCTGTAGTAACTCCCTGGGTTGAATTAGAGTGCATGGGGTATACGAAGTAGGCTACTTACAAAGGGAGAGGTTAAGCTAAGGGAAGGAACTAAATATTATTAAATGTTATATTTAAATCGCAAGAGTACCAATAAGGGAACCGTCAACCATATCATGCCGAAACTACGGTACCTTTAAATTTCTTCCATAGAAGCTTTGTGATGTACCAAGGCCGTGTCCAAAAAAATCTGCCGTTTTCAACTGTAAGGAACTAAATTCAGCGCCAAATCTCTCTCTCTTAAACAATAGGGAAATAATAAAAGTCCTGAATTGGTCGATTGGAAAACCTCACAACCTGCCGTCCGCGCCACGTCCCGACTGACTCCACTCCGCTCTCACTCAAGCAAGGAGTCCATCGCCTAAGTACAGTGGGTTGCTATTGCTGGATTCTGGTTCAGATTTCTGTGCGTTACAATAAAAAAGGGCAGACATTTTTTTTAAACACGGCCTTTGGTACATCACAACGTTCTCTGGGAGAAGTTTCAATTTAGATTTTAAGGTATTTTCGTTGTAGGTTAAACTTTACATTGTTTTTATTAATTAACTTCCTCCGCTTTTGGATAGTATCAGTTAGTTAGCTAGTAAGTACTTTTTCATGTCCGATGAATGGACAGAATATGAAATGAAGTAATTAAGATATACGTGAATAAAGAAAATACAGTTCTCTAGATTTTGTAAAATATAGACACTTTCAATGGCTTGGACATGTAAAGCGAATATATAGTGAAAGGTTAAAGAAGATTTTTGGGTTGGATTCGGGCGGGAGGATAAATAGAGGTAGAAAAATAAAGAAAGGCCTTTTTTTCAGGACATAAAAAAAGCGATGAATGAAAAACGATTGCAAGATGGGGACTAGGAAGATAAAGAGATTTGATGGAGAAGTATAAGAGTGTAGAACACAGGTCACAGGAAGGTTTGATAATTATGTATTGCAATACATTGTAAACCTGTTCATGATGATGATAATACGAGTATTATATATGTTAATATTCTTCTTCTTCTTCCTTCCAAGTATTAGGCCGAGGCCTGTTACGATCCTATAGAAAATTTTCCCTTATGGGAAATTCTCGTATAAGACTTGCAAGCATAATAGTAGTCCCTTCGATTGGTTGCTGGCCAAAGGAAGGCAAGACCAGTGATGGGGCTGCCATCTTATAGCCTCTGGTCAGGCTTTTCTGGAGAAGAAAAGAAAATAAAGGAAAGAAGAAATGGAAGAAAGGAAGGACTCCCTGCCCTCGGATGCCCTAATAGCGTCGGGGTCGAAAAAACAAGAGTTAACCAAGAGAGGTTAGATAGTAAAGTTAAAAGAGTGCAAAACACAAGTAAGTGGAAGAAATGTTTTGCACAGCTTGGGCACCTTGTGGTCGCCATCCACATATCCCCTAGATGAGGACCCCTGAGGGGATGTTAATATTAAATGTAATAATAATAATAATAATATAATAATAATAATAATAATAATAATAATAATAATAATAATAATAATATTTTTTCAAGTGCCCCAGGTTTGTCTTTCGACATTCCTGGTTTCTCTCCTGGCATGGCGTACTTGTAACCCACTTCTGAGGTTGGGGCGCCCTGGAAGGCGGGGTTACGTTGCCCCGATGATATGATGAGAGATGATGATGATAATGGTGCGCCAGGAGAATCCATAATCCTAAGCTTAACCTAAGATGAATATGAATTATAATAATTGCGATGGCCGTATGATCTCGAGGACCGTTTGGGCCTTAAAGTTTTCCTGATATTTGTCTTACAGGTGAGAAAAAACCCGATAAAAACCTCACCCAGAAATACTGTCCCGACCGGGGATCGAACCCGGGCCCGCTGCGTGACAAGGCAGCACGCTATATTATTATTACTATTATTATTATCATTATCATCGTTATTATAATTATTAATATCTTCATTAGTATCAATGTAATCTTTATTATTCGGCATATTATTATTATTCTTATTCTTATTTTCATAAGTAATGCCACAAGTGATTTCCAATTTATTAAGATGATTTGGAAATCAAGAGTGGCATTTGTTAGGAATATTTAACGAATAAAATTAAGCTGTTTACTCACAAATCATTATTTGAATATAGTTATTTTAAAATATGTATATCTTTAATGTAAACGGCGATGTTTGAAAACAAATGAGAAATGTTTGATTATGTTTCATTTGTTCATCCACTGGAATTAGATCATATTATTTATTGCCAAGTAGAATCGCAATATCGTAAGAATGCACCATAGTGGAGAAAACATTAAACACATCAAACACATTATACGTTATTAATTTATTATTTAGGAAACAGCTCAGTAAAATCATTATTTAAAAACACAATTATTGAACATACTATTATCAAATGTTTAGTTCGAAGGAATCTGTTCATTATTTGTTATATTCAATGTATTGTTCGAGAGCCAGTCACTGCAAAATAATGCTCTGACCTGTTCAGAATATTAAAAATGAAGAGCTTTCTTTATTTTGGTATCAGAATTCGATAAATATCGAGGTGAAACGTGACTGTAATTGGTTGTAAAACAAAATTCATTGAAATGTGATTGGTTATTGACTCCCATTTGGGGCATGCGTTAAATAGTAATAATAATAATAATAATAATAATTCTTCTTCTTATTATTATTATTATCATTATCATCATTATCATTATCATTATCATCATTATCATTATTATTATTATTATTATTATTATTATTATTATTATTACAATAAATATAATAATAATTATTGTTATCATAATCATTATTATTAGGAATATTATTATTTTTTAATTATATGAAATTTTGTTTTATTCGCTGTTTGACGGGAAGAGAAGACCTTAATAAAAATTTCAGTTAATTAACTACAAAAGTTGTAATATTTAATTAGAATATACCTTTTTTTCAATTTTGTAGTAATTAAAATTGCAATTCAAAGGTGCGATCATAAAAAGTACATAATTAATGCGTCTATAACACACATATATAGCCTACAGGGGGGAAAAGAGGGAGAGACATATAGCCGGTATAACTTGCAGGGACATTTAAAACATACAATCTCCTCTACCACGAAAAAGTTAAAGATACGGAAAGTTAGTTACAGAAAGAGTAGCGGTGACTGATGAGGGAAGCGAGGATCTACTATGATATGAACAAGTGCACATATGTATAGCCACTGAACAAAACATTCGCCTCCACTTACATGTTGTTACTGCACTATTTGTTAAATCAGTTACCATGGTTAATAATTTCACTATTAGGGCAAGGGAACTCCTGCCAACCTGATGTTTGTATAGCTCGCGCATTATAACCTGATGGGTCATTGTTATACTTGGGAAGCAAGAGGTCAATTGGTACTACTAATTAACTTAAAAATATTGACTCTTTTATTTTTACTGAAGAGGTGTTTCAAATGTGAATTTGTACTTAGAAGTTATTCTAAGTAAAGCTAAACTTACAACTGACTGGAAAATTATCGCGTGTAGCACACGAGAGAAACTATCTCAACACTGATACTAACAACAGAGTCAGTGTTTTCTTTCAGGTTTATACTAGGGGTTGAAATGTAGCAGGAGTGGTAGCTCTCAGGCTGTAACACTAATATAGTTGACGGTAAAATTCCTTTGACATGTTAGTTATACACCGATAGTGCTTAATTTGATTGCTGCAGTGACTTTTTTATGACGTGTTACAACCATAAGTTTATGAAGTGTGCTAATCCTTCCCCTATATTTGCCCATTCTTACCCTTTCCCCAGGTTGCGCCGTGTGTTACACTCCGTAAACTACATTATCTGCTTATATTTATGACGTGTTACAACCATAAGTTTATGAAGTGTGTTAATCCTTCCCCTATATTTGCCCATTCTTACCCTTTCCCCAGGTTGCGCCGTGTGTTACACTCCGTAAACTACATTATCTGCTTTTATTTATGACGTGTTACAACCATAAGTTTATGAAGTGTGCTAATCCTTCCCCTATATTTGCCCATTCTTACCCTTTCCCCAGGTTGCGCCGTGTGTTACACTCCGTAAACTACATTATCTGCTTATATTTATGACGTGTTACAACCATAAGTTTATGAAGTGTGTTAATCCTTCCCCTATATTTGCCCATTCTTACCCTTTCCCCAGGTTGCGCCGTGTGTTACACTCCGTAAACTACATTATCTGCTTATATTTATGACGTGTTACAACCATAAGTTTATGAAGTGTGTTAATCCTTCCCCTATATTTGCCCATTCTTACCCTTTCCCCAGGTTGCGCCGTGTGTTACACTCCGTAAACTACATTATCTGCTTATATTTATGACGTGTTACAACCATAAGTTTATGAAGTGTGCTAATCCTTCCCATATATTTGCCCATTCTTACCCTTTCCCCAGGTTGCGCCGTGTGTTACACTCCGTAAACTACATTATCTGCTTATATTTATGACGTGTTACAACCATAAGTTTATGAAGTGTGTTAATCCTTCCCCTATATTTGCCCATTCTTACCCTTTCCCCAGGTTGCGCCGTGTGTTACACTCCGTAAACTACATTATCTGCTTATATTTTATGACGTGTTACAACCATAAGTTTATGAAGTGTGTTAATCCTTCCCCTATATTTGCCCATTCTTACCCTTTCCCCAGGTTGCGCGCGTGTGTTACACTCCGTAAACTACATTATCTGCTTATATTTATGACGTGTTACAACCATAAATTTATGAAGTGTGCTAATCCTTCCCCTATATTTGCCCATTCTTACCCTTTCCCCAGGTTGCGCCGTGTGTTACACTCCGTAAACTACATTATCTGCTTATATTTATGACGTGTTACAACCATAAGTTTATGAAGTGTGCTAATCCTTCGCCTATATTTGCCCATTCTTACCCTTTCCCCAGGTTGCGCCGTGTGTTACACTCCGTAAACTACATTATCTGCTTATATTTATGACGTGTTACAACCATAAGTTTATGAAGTGTGTTAATCCTTCCCCTATATTTGCCCATCTCTTACCCTTTCCCCAGGTTGCGCCGTGTGTTACACTCCGTAAACTACATTATCTGCTTATATTTATGACGTGTTACAACCATAAGTTTATGAAGTGTACTAATCCTTCCCCTATATTTGCCCATTCTTACCCTTTCCCCAGGTTGCGCCGTGTGTTACACTCCGTAAACTACATTATCTGCTTATATTTATGACGTGTTACAACCATAAGTTTATGAAGTGTGTTAATCCTTCCCCTATATTTGCCCATTCTTACCCTTTCCCCAGGTTGCGCCGTGTGTTACACTCCGTAAACTACATTATCTGCTTATATTTATGACGTGTTACAACCATAAGTTTATGAAGTGTGTTAATCCTTCCCCTATATTTGCCCATTCTTACCCTTTCCCCAGGTTGCGCCGTGTGTTACACTCCGTAAACTACATTATCTGCTTATATTTATGACGTGTTACAACCATAAGTTTATGAAGTGTGCTAATCCTTCCCCTATATTTGCCCATTCTTACCCTTTTCCCAGGTTGCGCCGTGTGTTACACTCCGTAAACTACATTATCTGTTTATATTTATGACGTGTTACAACCATAAGTTTATGAAGTGTGCTAATCCTTCCCCTATATTTGCCCATTCTTACCCTTTCCCCAGGTTGCGCCGTGTGTTACACTCCGTAAACTACATTATCTGCTTATATTTATGACGTGTTACAACCATAAGTTTATGAAGTGTGTTAATCCTTCCCCTATATTTGCCCATTCTTACCCTTTCCCAGGTTGCGCCGTGTGTTACACTCCGTAAACTACATTATCTGCTTATATTTATGACGTGTTACAACCATAAGTTTATGAAGTGTGCTAATCCTTCCCCTATATTTGCCCATTCTTACCCTTTCCCCAGGTTGCGCCGTGTGTTACACTCCGTAAACTACATTATCTGCTTATATTTATGACGTGTTACAACCATAAGTTTATGAAGTGTGTTAATCCTTCCCCTATATTTGCCCATTCTTACCCTTTCCCCAGGTTGCGCCGTGTGTTACACTCCGTAAACTACATTATCTGCTTATATTTATGACGTGTTACAACCATAAGTTTATGAAGTGTACTAATCCTTCCCCTATATTTGCCCATTCTTACCCTTTCCCCAGGTTGCGCCGTGTGTTACACTCCGTAAACTACATTATCTGCTTATATTTATGACGTGTTACAACCATAAGTTTATGAAGTGTGCTAATCCTTCCCCTATATTTGCCCATTCTTACCCTTTCCCCAGGTTGCGCCGTGTGTTACACCTCCGTAAACTACATTATCTGCTTATATTTATGACGTGTTACAACCATAAGTTTATGAAGTGTGCTAATCCTTCCCCTATATTTGCCCATTCTTACCCTTTCCCCAGGTTGCGCCGCGTGTTACACTCCGTAAACTACATTATCTGCTTATATTTATGACGTGTTACAACCATAAGTTTATGAAGTGTGTTAATCCTTCCCCTATATTTGCCCATTCTTACCCTTTCCCCAGGTTGCGCCGTGTGTTACACTCCGTAAACTACATTATCTGCTTATATTTATGACGTGTTACAACCATAAGTTTATGAAGTGTGTTAATCCTTCCCCTATATTTGCCCATTCTTACCCTTTTCCCAGGTTGCGCCGTGTGTTACACTCCGTAAACTACATTGTCTGCTTATATTTATGACGTGTTACAACCATAAGTTTATGAAGTGTGTTAATCCTTCCCCTATATTTGCCCATTCTTACCCTTTTCCCAGGTTGCGCCGTGTGTTACACTCCGTAAACTACATTATCTGCTTATATTTATGACGTGTTACAACCATAAGTTTATGAAGTGTGCTAATCCTTCCCCTATATTTGCCCATTCTTACCCTTTCCCCAGGTTGCGCCGTGTGTTACACTCCGTAAACTACATTATCTGCTTATATTTATGACGTGTTACAACCATAAGTTTATGAAGTGTGCTAATCCTTCCCCTATATTTGCCCATTCTTACACTTTCCCCAGGTTGCGCCGTGTGTTACACTCCGTAAACTACATTATCTGCTTATATTTATGACGTGTTACAACCATAAAGTTTATGAAGTGTGCTAATCCTTCCCCTATATTTGCCCATTCTTACCCTTTCCCCAGGTTTGCGCCGTGTGTTACACTCCGTAAACTACATTATCTGCTTATATTTATGACGTGTTACAACCATAAGTTTATGAAGTGTGTTAATCCTTCCCCTATATTTGCCCATTCTTACCCTTTTCCCAGGTTGCGCCGTGTGTTACACTCCGTAAACTACATTATCTGCTTATATTTATGACGTGTTACAACCATAAGTTTATGAAGTGTGTTAATCCTTCCCCTATATTTGCCCATTCTTACCCTTTCCCCAGGTTGCGCCGTGTGTTACACTCCGTAAACTACATTGTCTGGTTATATTTATGACGTGTTACAACCATAAGTTTATGAAGTGTGCTAATCCTTCCCCTATATTTGCCCATTCTTACCCTTTCCCCAGGTTGCGCCGTGTGTTACACTCCGTAAACTACATTATCTGCTTATATTTATGACGTGTTACAACCATAAGTTTATGAAGTGTGTCTAATCCTTCCCCTATATTTGCCCATTCTTACCCTTTCCCCAGGTTGCGCCGTGTGTTACACTCCCGTAAACTACATTATCTGCTTATATTTATGACGTGTTACAACCATAAGTTTATGAAGTGTGCTAATCCTTCCCCTATATTTGCCCATTCTTACCCTTTCCCCAGGTTGCGCCGTGTGTTACACTCCGTAAACTACATTATCTGCTTATATTTATGACGTGTTACAACCATAAGTTTATGAAGTGTGTTAATCCTTCCCCTATATTTGCCCATTCTTACCCTTTCCCCAGGTTGCGCCGTGTGTTACACTCCGTAAACTACATTATCTGCTTATATTTATGACGTGTTACAACCATAAGTTTATGAAGTGTGCTAATCCTTCCCCTATATTTGCCCATTCTTACCCTTTCCCCAGGTTGCGCCGTGTGTTACACTCCGTAAACTACATTATCTGCTTATATTTATGACGTGTTACAACCATAAGTTTATGAAGTGTGCTAATCCTTCCCCTATATTTGCCCATTCTTACCCCTTTCCCCAGGTTGCGGCCGTGTGTTACACTCCGTAAACTACATTATCTGCTTATATTTATGACGTGTTACAACCATAAGTTTATGAAGTGTGCTAATCCTTCCCCTATATTTGCCCATTCTTACCCTTTCCCCAGGTTGCGTGTGTTACACTCCGTAAACTACATTATCTGCTTATATTTATGACGTGTTACAACCATAAGTTTATGAAGTGTGTTAATCCTTCCCCTATATTTGCCCATTCTTACCCTTTCCCCAGGTTGCGCCGTGTGTTTACACTCCGTAAACTACATTATCTGCTTATATTTATGACGTGTTACAACCATAAGTTTATGAAGTGTGCTAATCCTTCCCCTATATTTGCCCATTCTTACCCTTCCCCAGGTTGCGCCGTGTGTTACACTGCGTAAACTACATTATCTGCTTATATTTGTGACGTGTTACAACCATAAGTTTATGAAGTGTGCTAATCCTTCCCCTATATTTGCCCATTCTTACCGTTTCCCCAGGTTGCGCCGTGTGTTACACTCCGTAAACTACATTATCTGCTTATATTTATGACGTGTTACAACCATAAGTTTATGAAGTGTGTTAATCCTTCCCCTATATTTGCCCATTCTTACCCTTTCCCCAGGTTGCGCCGTGTGTTACACTCCGTAAACTACATTATCTGCTTATATTTATGACGTGTTACAACCATAAGTTTATGAAGTGTGCTAATCCTTCCCCTATATTTGCCCATTCTTACCCTTTCCCCAGGTTGCGCCGTGTGTTACACTCCGTAAACTACATTATCTGCTTATATTTATGACGTGTTACAACCATAAGTTTATGAAGTGTGCTAATCCTTCCCCTATATTTGCCCATTCTTACCCTTTTCCCAGGTTGGCGCCGTGTGTTACACTCCGTAAACTACATTATCTGCTTATATTTATGACGTGTTACAACCATAAGTTTATGAAGTGAGCTAATCCTTCCCCTATATTTGCCCATTCTTACCCTTTCCCCAGGTTGCGCCGTGTGTTACACTCCGTAAACTACATTATCTGCTTATATTTATGACGTGTTTACAACCATAAGTTTATGAAGTGTGTTAATCCTTCCCCTATATTTGCCCATTCTTACCCTTTCCCCAGGTTGCGCCGTGTGTTACACTCCGTAAACTACATTATCTGCTTATATTTATGACGTGTTACAACCATAAGTTTATGAAGTGTGCTAATCCTTCCCCTATATTTGCCCATTCTTACCCTTTCCCCAGGTTGCGCCGTGTGTTACACTCCGTAAACTACATTATCTGCTTATATTTATGACGTGTTACAACCATAAGTTTATGAAGTGTGCTAATCCTTCCCCTATATTTGCCCATTCTTACCCTTTTCCCAGGTTGCGCCGTGTGTTACACTCCGTAAACTACATTATCTGCTTATATTTATGACGTGTTACAACCATAAGTTTATGAAGTGTGCTAATCCTTCCCCTATATTTGCCCATTCTTACCCCCTTCCCCAGGTTGCACCGTGTGTTTACACTCCGTAAACTACATTATCTGCTTATATTTATGACGTGTTACAACCATAAGTTTATGAAGTGTGCTAATCCTTCCCCTATATTTGCCCATTCTTACCCTTTCCCCAGGTTGCGCCGTGTGTTACACTCCGTAAACTACATTATCTGCTTATATTTATGACGTGTGTTACAACCATAAGTTTATGAAGTGTGCTAATCCTTCCCCTATATTTGCCCATTCTTACCCTTTCCCCAGGTTGCGCCGTGTGTTACACTCCGTAAACTACATTATCTGCTTATATTTATGACGTGTTACAACCATAAGTTTATGAAGTGTGTTAATCCTTCCCCTATATTTGCCCATTCTTACCCTTTCCCCAGGTTGCGCCGTGTGTTACACTCCGTAAACTACATTATCTGCTTATATTTATGACGTGTTACAACCATAAGTTTTATGAAGTGTGCTAATCCTTCCCCTATATTTGCCCATTCTTACCCTTTTCCCAGGTTGCGCCGTGTTGTTACACTCCGTAAACTACATTATCTGCTTATATTTATGACGTGTTACAACCATAAGTTTATGAAGTGGGTTAATCCTTCCCCTATATTTGCCCATTCTTACCCTTTCCCCAGGTTGCGCCGGTGTGTTACACTCCGTAAACTACATTATCTGCTTATATTTATGACGTGTTACAACCATAAGTTTATGAAGTGTGCTAATCCTTCCCCTATATTTGCCCATTCTTACCCTTTCCCCAGGTTGCGCCGTGTGTTACACTCCGTAAACTACATTATCTGCTTATATTTATGACGTGTTACAACCATAAATTTATGAAGTGTGCTAATCCTTCCCCTATATTTGCCCATTCTTACCCTTTCCCCAGGTTGCGCCGTGTGTTACACTCCGTAAACTACATTATCTGCTTATATTTATGACGTGTTACAACCATAAGTTTATGAAGTGTGTTAATCCTTCCCCTATATTTGCCCATTCTTACCCTTTCCCCAGGTTTGCGCCGTGTGTTACACTCCGTAAACTACGTTATCTGCTTATATTTATGACGTGTTACAAATCTAAGTTTATGAAGTGTGTTAATCCTTCCCCTATATTTGCACCCTTATTACCCTTTCCCCAGGTTGCGCTGTGTGTTACACTCCCGGTAAACTACATGATCTGCTTATATTTATGACGTGGGAAACACCATAAGTTTATGAAGTGTACGAATCCTTCCCCTATATTTGCCCACTCTTACACGTTCCCCAGGTTGCGCCGTGTGTTACACTCCGTAAAAGACAGGATCTGCTGTATATTTATGACGTGGTACAACCATAAGTTTTATGAAGTGTGTTAATCATTCCCATATATTTGCCCATTCTTACCCTTTAACCAGGTTGCGCGGCGGGTTACACTCCGTAAAACTACATTATCTTGCTTATATTTATGACCGTGTAAAAACCATAAGTTTATGAAGTGTGTGAATCCCTTCCCCTATAGTTTGCCCATTCTTACCCTTTCCCCAGGTTGCGCCGTGGGTTACACTCCGTAAACTACACTTATCTGCTTATATTTATGACGTGTTAAAACCATAAGTTTAGGAAAGTGGTGTGCAATCTCTTCCCCTATATTTGCCCATTCTTACCCCTTTTCCCAGGTTGCGCCGTGTGTTAACAATCAGTAAAACTAACATGATCTGTTTATATTTATGACCGGGTTACAACCATAAGTTTATGAAGTGTGAGAATCCTTCCCCTATATTTGCCCATTCTTACCCTTTCACCAGGTTGCGCAGTGTTGTTAAAATCCGTAAAACTACATTATATGCGTATATGTATGACGTGTTACAAACCCATAAGTTTATGAAGTGTGTTAATCCTCCCCCTATATTTGCCCATTCTTACCCCCTTTCCCAGGTTTGCGGCGTGTGTTACACTCCGTAAACTACATTATCTTGCTTATATTTATGACTGTTTACAAACAAACCATAAGTTTATGAAGTGTGCTAATTCCTTCCCCTATATTTGCCCATTCTTACCCTTTCCCCAGGTTGCGCCGTGTGTTACCCTCCGTAAACTACATTATCTGCTTATATTTATGACGTGTTACCACCATAAGTTTTATGAAGTGTGTTAAAATAATCCTTCCCCTAGATTTGCCCATTCTTACCCTTTCCCCAGGTTGCGCCGTGTGTTACACTCCGTAAACTACATTATCTGCTTATATTTATGACGTGTTTACAACCATAAGTTTATGAAGTGGTGTTAATCCTTTCCCCTAAATTTGCCCATTCTTACCCTTTCCTTCCCAGGTTGCGGCCGTGTGTGTACAAGCCGTAAACTACATTATCTGATTATATTTATGAAGGTGTTAACAACCATAAGTTTATGAAGTGTGCTAATCCGGCCCCTATATTTGCCCATTCTTACCCTTTCCCCAGGTTGCGCCGTGTGTTACACTCCGTAAACTACAATTTCTTCTTATATTTTATGACGTGTTCCAACCATAAGTTTATGAAGTGTGCTAATCCGTCCCCTATATTTGCCCATTCTTACCCTTTCCCCAGGTTGCGCCGCGTGTTTTTTATACACTCGTAAACTACAGTATCTGCTTAATATTGATGCGAGTTTTGTTACAACCACAAGTTTATGAAGTGTGGATAAGTCTTCCCCGATATTTGCACCATTCTTACCCTTTCCCCAGGTTGCGCCGTGTGTTACACTCCGTAAACTACATTATCTGCTTATATTTATGACGTGTTACAACCATAAGTTTATGAAGTGTGCTAATCCTTCCCCTATATTTGCCCATTCTTACCCTTTCCCCAGGTTGCGCCGTGTGTTACACTCCGTAAACTACATTATCTGCTTATATTTATGTAAAATCCTACAATTTATTATCTTTTGTAACTTGTTAACTAATATAACTTCGTTAAATTAAATATTTCTAGTTGAACATAATGTTTGATCATCAAACTAATCAAATGAAGGAAATTTTGAACTACTGACTGATTTCAAGTATCTAGGAACAATAATTACAAATAGGAGTGAGATGCACAAAGAAATTAATTTTTGGAAATGCGTGCTATTATGCATTACAGGTACTCTTGACGTCCAAACTCCTTTCAAAAAACGTTGAACTCAAAGTGTATAAAACTATTATTCTACCAGTTATATTATATGGAAGCGAAACATGGACTCTTACTTTAAGGGAGAAAAGGAGATTACGAATATTTGAGAATAAAGTTCTTAGGAATTTTTTGGGGCAAAAAGAGATGAATAGACAGGTGAATGGAGAAAACTACAAAATAGTAAGCTACATTATATGTATTGGAAGCCAGATATAATAAGAACGGTTAAGTCTTGTGGACTGCCATGGGCAGTGAATGGAAGCTCTTGTAGGAAAATCAAAGGGAAAACGCCGAGTTTGTAGACCAAGAATGAGGTGAGAGAATAACATTATCCATGATTTGAGGTAAGTAGACTATACAGGAGATGATTGGAAAGCATTAGCTCAGGATAGGGGTATATGCAGAGCTTATGTTCGCGCGTCCATGAACCTAAGGGTTCGGTAGTACCAGTGGGTTAGTTAGTTACTTTAACTAATATTTAACTGCTGCTTCCACTTAAAATTCATGCTAAATATAAGTTTGTCCAAATGCGTAGGATTGAGCTCCCCTTTTTAACTTCTCTCATGGTTATCGTGATTACGAATGTGTAAAATTCCACTTGAATATTTGATGTGGTTACTCATTCATGTTTAATATCATTATTGCTTCACTAGTGACATATTTGCAGAGATACGAGTTTGGTCTATGTTTGGGCCTAGTCATAAACCCACTGCCCCTGCATTTGATACAAAGCCTCTGCTGTTACAGGTTTTCTTAAGTTCCTGCTTACTCAAGGTACACATTTATGAATTGTAGTAAAACTTGTTGCGTAAAGTACGCATCGTTAGACAAGAGTTATAATCTCCGTAACCTTGGTTGGGGAATTCGTCAGAAACAAGAAGTAATAACAAAGCAAGCCACAATGCCCAATCCGAAAATACAGGAATAAAATGTTAATGTAAAGCGTGGTTACACATGTTACGATATAATAATATAAAATTTTACTTTATTTTGTAATAACAAAGCAAGCCACAATGCCCAATCCGAAAATACAGGAATAAAATGTTAATGCAAAGTGTGGTTACACATGTTACGATATAATAATATAAAATTTTACTTTATTTTGTAATAACAAAGCAAGCCACAATGCCCAATCCGAAAATACAGGAATAAAATGTTAATGTAAAGCGTGGTTACACATGTTACGATATAATAATATAAAATTTTACTTTATTTTGTAATAACAAAGCAAGCCACAATGCCCAATCCGAAAATACAGGAATAAAATGTTAATGTAAAGCGTGGTTACACATGTTACGATATAATAATATAAAATTTTACTTTATTTTGTAATAACAAAGCAAGCCACAATGCCCAATCCGAAATACAGGAATAAAATGTTAATGCAAAGTGTGGTTACACATGTTACGATATAATAATATAAAATTTTACTTTATTTTGTAATAACAAAGCAAGCCACAATGCCCAATCCGAAAATACAGGAATAAAATGTTAATAATGCAAAGTGTGGTTACACATGTTACGATATAATAATATAAAATTTTAC
Source organism: Diploptera punctata (assembly GCA_030220185.1). Lineage (NCBI taxonomy): Eukaryota > Metazoa > Arthropoda > Insecta > Blattodea > Blaberidae > Diploptera > Diploptera punctata. Next base: position 794,354 of record JASPKZ010005677.1, on the reverse strand, counting down.
TTTATTTTGTAATAACAAAGCAAGCCACAATGCCCAATCCGAAAATACAGGAATAAAATGTTAATGTAAAGCGTGGTTACACATGTTACGATATAATAATATAAAATTTTACTTTATTTTGTAATAACAAAGCAAGCCACAATGCCCAATCCGAAAATACAGGAATAAAATGTTAATGCAAAGTGTGGTTACACATGTTACGATATAATAATATAAAATTTTACTTTATTTTGTAATAACAAAGCAAGCCACAATGCCCAATCCGAAAATACAGGAATAAAATGTTAATGTAAAGCGTGGTTACACATGTTACGATATAATAATATAAAATTTTACTTTATTTTGTAATAACAAAGCAAGCCACAATGCCCAATCCGAAAATACAGGAATAAAATGTTAATGCAAAGTGTGGTTACACATGTTACGATATAATAATATAAAATTTTACTTTATTTTGTAATAACAAAGCAAGCCACAATGCCCAATCCGAAAATACAGGAATAAAATGTTAATGTAAAGCGTGGTTACACATGTTACGATATAATAATATAAAATTTTACTTTATTTTGTAATAACAAAGCAAGCCACAATGCCCAATCCGAAAATACAGGAATAAAATGTTAATGCAAAGTGTGGTTACACATGTTACGATATAATAATATAAAATTTTACTTTATTTTGAAGTCTCCCCAACTGTTAAAACGATTAATAGTATTTATTACGATGCGAGGTTGGGAAGTGGTTTTTACAGAATCGAGGAAAATGTTTAAAAACCGAGTGATAGCGATGTTTTTAATTTCCGAGATTCTGTAAAACACTTCACAAACGTGCGTTGTACATTTTTTCTGCGTGATGATGTTTTCAAAATAATAAATAATAGTAAAATAGTAGCATCCTTGTTAAAAATATTTGCGTTCATTACAAACAATTGATTAACGTTAACAGTTTGGGCAATGTTTATTAGTTGAAACAACAGGAGGCCATGAGACCAATTTAGTGATAAAATGACGGAAAGTACGTACTTATTGTTTTATATTGTTTGAAATAAAGTTCAGTTCATTTAAAATACATTGATTTGTTTCGTATAATGCATATTAACACTACCTTTTGGATATTTTTTGTATATGCTTTATGTGTAGTATACATAGAGGGCAGTGGTTATATTTCCCACAATCGTGTTTGTAATATGTAATATTATAGTATAGTTATTTTATTACAGTATAGTTATTTAGCTTGGTAACCCCGAAATGTTGGAAGTTGAACTTCCAATCATGGTCGCCATTGGTGTAAGTACAACAAAACGCACTATCGTACAAAAAATAACCGAAGGTAGTTGTTACCACTTGGTCACATCTACCTTCTGCTTAGGATGGGACTGTCCGGAAAGGTCTACATTTTTTAATTCATTTTAACATTTGAGGAGATTGCAAAAAAGGTACAATTTTGTTACTTTATATTATATTTTTTCATATTATCAGACTAAAAGACGACAAATATGTAATGGTCTTGAACCGCCAGAAAAGTTCGCATATCACATTCCAGCCGCTAATCTTCTCCTGAATATTCAACTGTACCATCGTGTTGTACCCTATATTCTATCAAATCGTTGTTTTGTTTTGATCGCCTTGTTTTATATTCATGGAACTGTTTAATAACAAGAGTTCCAAGAAGAGGAATTAGGTCACAGGAAATTTGCTTGAAGAGGGAATTTCAGCTTCATCAGTTGTCATTTCAGCAAATATTATTGTGTGACAAGTACCATGTAATTAGTACTCCAGCCCTTCTGTTGTTCTTCATCCTTCAGGACATCAAGTGTTTTCCTTATGCGCTAATGTATGTGACGTCTGATGTTTAGTCAACCTGTGGTCCGAGAGCAGAAGAGAGACCATCTCATTTGGAAAATATTAGTTTATTTCTTCTCAAAACATGCAAAACTAATAGCCATTATTTTTATTAATTTAAATGGCTATTATTTAATCAATTAAGATTCCAATTTAGATATATTCCAATTCAAATTATACTCCCCTTAAAAATAAAACTTAATGAATGCACCCATACTAATAAAATTCATTGTTTAAAACCGTTGAGGTGGATAGTCATAAAATAAAATAAAATAAAGTTAAAATGTACCTTCTTAGGTCAGAGCCGTCGTCCTCAACTTATGAAATATGAATAAAACGTATTTAATTAATAAATATGGATTTTCATCAAGTAAACACCAACTCAATTGATTATGAAATATGTATTATTTTCGTCTGAAGGCCTTTCAGAGTCTCTATTCCATCTTCAGCAGTTCTTTCTTCGCTACATTACTTGATGTTCTCGGTGCAGGTCCTAATGTAGAGTCACGCACAACACTACATTAGGACCAGCACCGAGAACATCAAGTAATGTAGCGAAGAAAGACCTGCTGAAGATAGAATAGAGATTCTGAAAGACCTTCAGACAAAAAAGCATACATATTTTATAAGTTGAGGACGACGGCTCTGACCTAAGAAGGTATATTTTGACTTTATTTTATCTTATGAATACAATTGAAAGCCATGGATCCACTATAAATTTTATAAACTACCCACTATACCAATGCAATACTAGGGCACCTGAAACGGAATTTTAAAAATCGCTCTAGCGGTCGCAATTTTCGATATTTAACAAAGAAACTCGGTATATTCTATTAAAATATACGGAGGTAGGAATTATAAAAAAATTAGCGAAATCGGACATTGAGAACTGAGGGTTTACCTGAAATCCGAAATTAAAATTTGACTTAGCAACCGCGAGCGCTGTGTTTGGATCATCGCAATGTATACCGTACAATTCAATTAACCCGTAATTTTTTAACATATTCAACTATAAATAAAAAAAACACACCTACTTCTTTTATTAAGGCATTCTATAAGTAATGGCAACATTGTTATAAATCAGCGATCCTAGTGGTGACCATTGTAATCTTGTAGTATGTTGTTGAACAGTCTTTGTTGTATAAATCTGTAATATTGAAAGTCTTGAAATAGCAATATTTTGTGAATACATTCACTGTTTCTCACATTTAGTAAATAACACTGGTCGACAAAAATTAACTTTTTTTTTCTTTCGCAAGAATAAAAATATGAGATTTTAGGAGTATTTTTCATCCTGAATTTAAATATCATATCAGTTTTTCCTATCAGGCAAGGAGTTTTCTGTGATATTCATTTAATTTTTTTATAATTTTTAATAAAATCCATCTAACTCATTCTGACTTACCTAGAAAGTGGTAGATAGTGATTTTCGGGCATATATGCATCTGGAACATCTCTCTTCTTGGTCCAACAGTAGTCAGCCAGCATATTAGAACTCCACTTGCCTTGGTAACTCTTTTCCATTGTGGAAATTTGCTGATGAAAACGCTCACCGTGCTCATCAGAGACAGCCCTTAAAATACAGCTTGAATAAAATCGCTACATATAAGGTAAAGGTTCCCATGACAGGTCAAAGAGAATCCTAAAATCAATTTTTAAAAAGTAGCTGTCACAAAAAAAAAAACTGTGCCTGGTGGAAAATTCTGACTACATATCTGAATTCAGTATGAAAAAAGCACTAGATTCACTATACAGATTTCTTGTGAAGAAAATCTTATCGACCAATTCTTCTTCTTCTTTCTACAGCCCTTTATGAGCTCTGGATCTTCCTCAGGATTTTCCTTTGAAAGATTGTTAGACTTTCTCCATTCTCTCCGCTAAGTGTCCAGCATTCACTGTCATAAATATCAACTGGTCTCAGAATTTTTTAATAATTTTTTTTATTTTGCATCCAGACTTAGAATTTGTTATCTGAATAGGTCCTTAAGAGTATAATAACATCTGATGGCTTGGAGAATGCTGCTCCTTATTCCCTTATTAATATTATTGTCATGAGTGATTATAGCGCCCAGATATTTAAATTCATGTACAATTTGAAATTTATTTTGGTAAGTAGGCTAATACCGCCCTAAAAAGTTGTTCAATAAATTTTGTTTAGAAGGTCCTTCTTACACTCTTGCTGACCGTCAATGCACATTAACTCTATCTATATCGTGACTCAAATTGAGTAGTGAGAAAGCGATTGCCCATCTATAACTAACTAACTAACTCACTGGCTCTATCGAATCTGTAGGTTCATGCCTGCGCGGACATAAGCTCTCAATACATCCCTAGCCTGAGCTAATGTCTTCCAATCATCCCATGTATAATCTGTTTCCCTCAAATCATGGTTAATGTTATTCTCCCACCTCATTCTTCATCTACCAACTGGGAGCTTTCCCTCTGGTTTTTCCTACAAGAAGCTTCCAATCTCCCTCTTCCATTCCCTATTCGTGCCACATGTCCTGCCCATAGCAGTACGAGACTTAACTGTTTTTATTATATTTGGTTTCCTATAAAGATCATGTAGCTCACTCTTATGTAGTCTTCTCCATTCGCTTATCTGTTCATCTCTTTTGGTCAAAAATGTCTTATGAACTTTATTCTCAAATAATCGTATTCCTTTGTCCTCCCTTATAGTAAGAGATTCATGTATTTTATGTCTTTCGGGATAAATGACCGTTGTCTGGTTTTTATTAACACTTAATGTTTCGTCTACTATTGCGGTAGACATCCTCAGGAGATTCTGCGTGCTCTATGACCTCCTAACTCTTCAAATGTCGGGTGCAAACTGGCTGTCCGTTGGAAATCGTGTCCTTATTTATAGTTGAGTATTGTGTGGTGATATTTTTTATACAGCCCATTACTTTGGAGCTATTTTTGATTGGTTGTCACTGGAGTAAATCATAGGTTTTATTCTCGTGTTATATAGTGCCGGGATCAAAATTTTATTTAATCTTCAATTTCCAACGCACAGCCAGTCTGCAGCCGACATTTGAAGAGTTAGGAGGTCATAGAGCACGCAGAATCTCCTGAGGATGTCTACCGCAGTAGTGGACGAAACGTTGAGTGTTAATAAAACCAGACCACGGCCATTTAGCCCGAAAGACATAAAAGACATGAATCAACACACCTGCCGTGAAAGTCTACAATTTAAGTAAGAGTCATGTTTCGCATCCATATAATATAACTGGTAGAATAACAGTTTTATATATTTTCAGTTCAACGTGTTTTGAGAGAAGTTGGAATGAATAAAAAATTGTAATAATGGATCGAGACTTTACGATTACCCTGAATTTAAAAGCACGTTCTATAGGTTTCAAAGAAAGAGCGACTTACCTTTTTTGTATCCTTTATTCAATGCATATTTGTATCTTTAGACGCTTCGCTGAAATATATAACTTTACTTGAAATATATTATTTTGAGTGCTATTGAAGTTTCCATATGCATATGGAATACAGAGGAAATAATAAATTAAGAAATAGGGTCACACAAAGCTAAAAGTAATATGGTAAAAAATTTCAGTGGAAACGAAAAGAAGAAAAAAGCTATGAAATGGAATGTTGAAGTGTTTTTTTATAACGCGAAGTGTTCTCTGCTTAGTTAAAATCGTTTCCTTTTCAGAGATTACATGCAATACAAAGATGATAATAGGAAACGTAGCAGACATGAAAAATTATACAGATTCCACTCAGTGCACATAGTGGATGTGATATTGTCATGGAAACGATTACTTTTCAACATTATTTCTACAACACAAATTTCATTATAATTGCTTTCTACGTCTCTTTTCTAATTTGTTGTTGCATTCATTTTATCTGAATCTGGTGCTCTACAAGCAAACTTTCCACCATCACTACAAAATATTATTATTATTATTATTATTATTATTATTATTATCGGCCGCGGTGGACTAGTGGTTATGCTCCTTGCCTCTGCTCCCGAGGGTCGCGGGTTCCAACCCGGCCGGGGTCGATGAATTTTTTTAGGACGGAAAAATCCAAGGACCAAGTCCTCCGGGAGGGACTTTGAAGCGTGAGTCCCGAGCCTGAAGATTTTCAGGCTCGTAAAAGACCCTTAAGCCTGAATGAAAGGCCTCTAAGCAAAATTTACCGAATTTTCCCGTCCTAGTACTACCTTGGTTTCCTTGATGTCAGTATGAGACACAACGCTGACCACGGACCACTCAAATGGCATCTATATGGAAACAAGTGTAACTAAATTAGTATGGTTCAAATTCTTCCCTGTAGGGGGAGAGCGCCTAAATCTCTGTTAAGCAAAACATGGGCTTACAAGATTACAAGAAGATTATTATTATTATTATTATTATTATTATTATTATTATTATTAATATTATTATTATTATTATTATTATTATTATTATTATTATTATTATTATTATTTAGGCGGCTCCGTGGCGCAAGCGGTTAGACGCTGGGGTCCCGAGATCGAGTCTCGGTAACTCCATGTGGGTTTCGTGGTGGACGAAACGGAGCTTGGGCAGATTTTTCTCGGGGTTTTCTCCAGTTTTTCCCTACTACAATTTCATTTCACCATTTCTCCATACTCATCTCATCCATTTCATTTCGTTCAAGTACCCCTGTGACGATGCGTCAGGAGTGGTTGGCCTTCATCCTTGTCGTTCACAGACCTCTATAAATATATATAAGGGTTCGTCTTATCTCATCCCTCGATCCGACACAGAGTTGGACACTAGTAGAGGATATTTATATTTATTATTATTATTATTATTATTATTATTATTATATTATTATTATTATTATTATTATTATTATTATTATTATTATTATTATTATTTAATGTAGGTTTCATAATGTTTCACAACAACTTTCTGCGAAAAAAAAACTTGGATTTATGGTGTTTTGAGCAGCATGAGGGAAAAATGATTAGACGATGTAGATTGGAAAGACACAGAGATGTGTTGGAGAATGACAGCAGATTAAACCTTAAATTGGTAGTATACCCTATAGGATACACCCAGGAGTGGTTGGCCTTCATCCTTGTCGTTCACAGACCTCTATAAATATATATAAGGGTTCGTCTTATCTCATCCCTCGATTCGACACAGAGTTGGACACTAGTAGAGGATATTTATATTTATTATTATTATTATTATTATTATTATTATTATTATTATTATTATTATTATTATTATTATTATTATTATTTAGTAGGTTTCATAATGTTTCACAACAACTTTCTGCGAAAAAAAACTTGGATTTATGGTGTTTTGAGCAGCATGAGGGAAAAATGATTAGACGATGTAGATTGGAATGACACAGAGATGTGTTGGAGAATGACAGCAGATTAAACCTTAAATTGGTAGTATACCCTATAGGATACACCAGTATATTTAATTAATGTACTGGGCTACAAGCCGGAGGGTCGAGGGTTCAAGTCCCGTTGGGGTCAGGATTTTTAAACTGACCCAAACCCTCTGGCGGCACTATGGCCCTGGGGTCGACTCAGCCTCTAACAGAAATGAGTACCAGACGCCTGTTCTGGGGTAAAGGCGGCCGTCACGCAGGGCTGACAACCCGGCTGACATCAAGTGCCGATTGTCTAGAAAAAGTGGGAGCCTTAACCTCCTACTACCTCAAGGGTCTCCGGAGGCCTGTTGTGGGATCACTTTACTTTACTTAATATTTTTAGTAAAACAGAAGAAAACTAACAAAAAGAAATCACATAAATGTGTGCCTAATTATTCAATATACCTAATATTAACAGTTATACAAGATTCCGTTTTCACTGCGGTACGCCACATTTACTCGTAAATAACTGACGCGAGAAATTCGTGTTTTTCCAATTTAAGGACTAATAATTAATTTATGGTAGGGCGATGTTGAGGAGAATGACAGTAGATTAATAGTTAATCTATATTAATAATTAATCTACTGTTATTCTCCTCCACATGTCATTCCAATCTACATAATCTAATCCTTTTCCCCTCATGCTGCTCAAAACACCATCAATCAACGCTATTTTCGGCCGTACCCTCTTCTTGTTCTACCAAGTGTCACCCATTCTGGTATTCTTCTTGGGAATCTTTCTTCTGTCATTCTTTTTACATAACCTTAGCATTATATATGTTTGTTTTATTTATGAAATCCACAATTGAAGTTTGAACATTTATCTTTCGTTTAATTAATATTTTCATCTTATTTTATCTCTTCTAGAAATTCTAGCTGAATGCCTCCAAAAATTCATTTCTACAGAATTTAATGTACTTATTGTTCTACATTTTAATTCCCATGTCATTGTACTCATTATTGTATATTATTATTATTATTATTATTATTATTATTATTATTATTATTATTATTATTATTATTACTATTATTATTATTATTACTATTATTATTATTATTATTATTATTATTATTATTATTATTATTATTATTATTATTATTATTAGTATAGAGGTGTAAAACAAGGGTGTAGTTTATCACCTACTCTTTGTAATCTATATATTATTGGCATCATCCAAAATTGGAAAAGTATTGTTAATATAGGTATAAGAATGGACCGTTTTAAAATATTAAACGTTTTAATATATGCTGACGATCTGGTTATTATTCAAGAAAATAAAATAATTTGCAGTACTCTTTACACTAATTATATGAGTTATGCCAAGAATATAATTTTAAAATATCAAAAGAAAAAACAAAAATAATGGCATTTTGGGGAAACGAACATATAAGATCAAAAATCGTAATAGACAACAAACTTCTGGAACAAGTAACAAATTTTAATTATTTGGGTTGTAATTTTACTATAAACACAAAAACTGAAAGAGACATAAATATGAAACTGTCGAAATTTCAAATGATATGCGGAACTATACATAAAACATTAAAGAATAAAACAAGAAGAGATACTAGATTGAAGTTTTATAAAACATTGGCAGTTCCTGCGTTACTTTATGGGAGCGAAACTTGGGTAATGACCAAAAAATTACAAAGTAGAATACAGAGCGCAGAAATGAACTTCCTTAGAAGAACAAAAGGCTGCACAAGATTGGATCGGATAAAAAATGAAGATATAAGAACAGAGTTAAATGTATATCCATTGAATGAGAAAATCAGAGAATATAGAGAGAAATGGTTTACACATGTGGAAAGATTGAATGTAACAAGATTACCAAGAGCAGCATTCAGCTACAAGCCAAGAGGTTCAAGGAATGTAGGAAGGCCAGTGAAAAGATGGACAGAACAACTGTGAGGCGGAACAGGCAATTTTTGCCTAGCCTGTGAAGTAAAGAAGAATAATAAGATTATTATTATTATTATTATTATTATTATTATTATTATTATTACTATAAATCATTGGCACTATCAATCCCGTAGCTTCGTGGCTGTGCAAATTGGTCTACATTGCTATCCTGAGGTAATGTTTTTCAATCACCCTCTGTGTAATCTACTTCCCTCAAATCATGGTTAATGTTATTCTACCACCTCATTCTAGGCCTTCCTACTGGGCGCTTTCCCTCTGGTTTCACTACAAGAAATTTACATTTCCTTTTTTTTTCATTCCCATTAGTGCCACATGTTCTGTTCATCACCATCTACGAGACTTAACTGTTCCTATTATATCTGGTTTCCTACAAAGGTCATATAGTTCACTGTTATGTAGTCTTCTACATCGATTACCAAACAACAAAGTAAAATCCAAGCAGCCGAGATGAAATTTTTAAGAAGAGTAAAAGGCTGCTCTAGAATGGACCAAATAAGAAACGAGGATATCCGTGAAGAACTGCAGATCTATTCCATAAAAGAAAATATATTTAACAACAAGATACAGTGGAAAGAACATGTAGAAAGAATGGAAGAAAGTAAATTACCAAATAAAATCTTCCATTATTTTCCAAGAGGAAGAAGAGATGTCGGACGTCCTCGGAAGAGATGGTCTTAGATCTATTAGTGAAGACGGAACAGGCAACTCTTGCCTAAACAAGGAAGTGAAGAAGAAGAAGAAGAAGAAGAAGAAGTAGTCTTCTACATCGGCCTATCTGTTTTTCTCTCTTTGGTTCAAATGTTTTCTAAAATACTCGAAATCTATTCTTCTTCTTTGAAGTAGGAGTTCATATTTCGTATGATATTGTATCGATTCTCTTCTAACTTAATTTTGTATAATTGTTGTTATGAGGTAGCCTACATGTGTGTGTTTGTGTGTCTGTGTGTGTGTTTTAACTTTCTAGAGGTCATTCGTTGTTTTGGAACCAAACTTGGCATATATCAATTAAATAAATGAAAAGTCTAGTTATTTATCCAATATAATCGGGCCATTATTGGTAGGAGTTCACCTGAAATTAAAACATAAAAATTGCTCTAGTGGCCGCAGTTTTTTAGTTTTCGCAACGAAACTCGGTATACACTATAGAAATAAAACGAAAAAAATATACTCAATAATCAGCGAAATACGTCTATTAATAGCGGTAGTTTAGTTGAACTGGAAAATGCATCTTTGTTTTTTACTGAGTTCTCACACATTTAAGTAACTGGCATTGATAAATTATTTTTACGCCAATTTAATGGTTAAAGAATAAATGTATTCTGTAAACAAGGAAAATCAGACCAAATATTTTAATTGCATAGGAATTGACATAATTTTAGAAGTTAATGCATCATGGCTTCTTAAATTAAAATCTATGGGATTTGACAAGGAATGGAAACACTATACTGATTAAGATTTTCACGGCTATCGTTATGCATTTTAAAATACCTTTTTTCGCGATAGTGCGTTTTGTCGTACTTAGAGCAATGGTGGCCATGATTGAGAGTTCAACTTCCTACATTTCGTTCGGGGCTGCCAACCTAAATAACTATACTGTAATAAAATATCTATACTGTAATATTACATATTACAAATCGCGTGTGGGAAGTAAAACCACTACCCTCTATGTATACTACATAAAATGTATATACACAAAACATCCAAAAGATAGTGTTAATATACATTATAGAAACAAATAACTGCATTTTAAATTAACTGAACTTTATTTGAAACAATATAAAACAATAAATACGTACTTGCCGCCATTTTATCACTAATTAGTCTCACGACCTCCTGCACTTTTAACTAATAACCATTGCGCATACTGTTAACGTTAGCCAGTTGTTTATAATGAACGCAAATATTTCCAAATAAAGTATTATTATTATTATTATTATTACTATTATTTATTATTTTGAAAATACGAAAAAAATAATGTGCAACGCACGTTTGTGAAGTGTTTTGCAGAATCTCGGAAATTAAAAACCTCGCTATCGCTCGGTTTTTAAATATTTTCGTAATTCTGCAAAAACCACTTCCCAACCTCGCATCGTAATGCACGGTTTCTGAATTCTTGGCCGTGTCTTTCAGTGTCGTTTCTTCACCTATCGACATCTTCAGGAGATATTGGTGATAAGGTTTTATCTGACAATTTTGGGTCGGGATACAATGGTACGACAAATATAGTAAATGAAGACATTTGCCATGACAAAAACAAATAGACGAACTGCTCTACATATAACTCAACCAATTAGAAATTATTTACTCAGATGCACAGTTACGGTGAAATCACACAATTTATCAAATAATTAGCAATTTATACGATAATTTGAACAAGCAATATCTCATGAAGGTGTCACCCACGGCAGGTGATGAAACTTCAAGAAGACAACACTGCAAGACACGGCCAAGAATTCAGAAAAGGTATTTTAAAATGCAATGGAAACACTATTTTTAATTTAGCGGTCCTAGTGGTGGTTATAGTAATCTTGTTCTTGATCAGTTTTTGTTGTATAAATCTGTAAAATTGAAAGTCTGCAAATAGCAATATTTAGTTAATACATTCGCCGTGTCTCACATTCAGTAAGTAATACCGCTCTAAAAAGTTGTTCAGTACAATTTGTTTAGAAGTTGAACTTGGGAAATACTAGAACATGCACCGAATTCACGAAATAGGAGCCTTTGTGACTATAACTTATTCTCAAAGATCAAAGAATTTCTACGATGCATTCTATTTCAATCAAGAACTGATATCCAAATAGCTCTAGATCGATCAGGCGAGAGAGATATCCAAAAATGGTGCTGCAGAAGAAGTGCGACATCATCCAAGAATTTTATATCGTATGGTTGAGTTGACAGGACACTATAAATTAAGTTGGTAATATCAAACCAAATCTACACAATTTTTTGTGATGTTATAGTATTGTTAATACTTATCGAATGTCCTGGTACTTTAATATAATTCACGTTTTGAGGCACCCGGTAATACGTTGGACAATATCTCGCAAATTAATTAGTTTTTATAAAAAGGACCCCTGTTTTGTGGTGAATTAAAAGAAACACGCTGGGCTGACTAATTGAAACTACTTCAACGTAAGTAGCTTTTTATATTCTTATTTCGTGACGCACTCTATCGATTGTCTACACGGTGTTCCATTCATCTTTAAACAAATGGACAATAGATGAAACATTTCGACCGTCGAGACCAAACATTTCTTTGAAGAATTACGTAATGGAGGGGTTTTTTAGAGTGGCGTGCACTGTTCTTTCAGACAGGTGAAGCACTAAATGTTATGTGAGGTTGTGTTATAAAAAAGGGCTAGGATTCTTGTGTAAATGCAAATTAGTTTTCACAGTTCTTAAATTTAATATTTCGTTATATCATAAGCTGTTAGTTTATGCTGATGATATAGTATTATTAGGCGATAGTTGTCCCGCGCCGTAGCCAAGCGGTTAAGGTAGGAAGCCTTGGCGCAGAGCTACGGGACTTGCGCTGGTTCGAGTCTCCATGGGGGAAGAAATTTTCTCATGGTATTTCGGCCAGTATGGGACCGGTGCCCACCCAGCATCGTGAGGCAATTGGGTAGCTACAATAAGTAGCGGCTCCAGGTTTAGGAACCAGCTATAACGGCTGGGGGACTCGACATGCTAACCACATGTCACCCCTACACTGGCTGTTGATCATCTACTTCTGTGATTGACACATGTGGATGTGAAGGGCCAGCAGCCGACTGGTAAAAGGGCAACCGCTGAAAAGTGGAAAGACCCTCAATCGGCAGGCGATAGTGAGGAGATACTAAGGGCCAAACTGCACACATTCTACGGCGGAACACGAAGAATTTGTGACTGGAAGTAAACATGATAAAACAAAATATATGTTCATACATATAAATGCATTATATAATGGAAATAAAGAGAGGGAAGTTTTGAAGAAGTGGCTGAATTCGAATACCTAGGAACAATAATTATAAACAGGAATGAGATGAAAAAATAAATTAAACTTAGACTCAATTCTAGAAATGTATGTTATTATTAGGACTGAAAAAAAGGATTGGTTAGACTAAGCTGCAACCTACTTAGGCCGCTATGTTTACAAACTGCCCGTTGACCCGCGCTACTCGAGACAGACTTCTAGTACAGTCCGCTTTGTGTAGGAATGTACTCATCTTTGCACAATTTTTGTTTCTGCATTCTGATACAACCACACGTCACGTAAACAGGCCTATTACTGAGGAGAGTCGAATATACACACTCTCCGCTCCGAGCAGGTAGTGGAGACGCTCGACAAAGACACTCATTCTGTAAACAATGTGTATAGAAATTAGTTAATATCCTGATATCGCTACTTTTTTACATCCCTATTTATTATGCATTACAGAGACTCTTGTCGGCCCAACTTCTCTCAAAAAAACCTTAAACTGAATATATATATATATATATATATATATATATATATATAAATGTTATTCTCACAGTTGTATGGATGCGAAATATGGACCCTTACTTTAAGGGAGGACAAAATATTACGAATGTTTAAGAATAAAGTTGTTAGGAAAATATTCGGAACAAAGAGAGATGAACAGACAAGCGAATGGAAGAGGCTACACAATAGTGAACTACATGATCTTTATGGGAAACCGGATATAATAAGAACAGTTAAGTCTCGTAGAATGCGATGGGTAGGACATGTGGCACGAATGAGGAATGAAAGAGGGGTAATGGCAACTTTTTGTAGAAAAACCAGAAGGAAAACGCCCAGTTTGGTAGACCAACAATGAGATGGGAGAATAAAATTAACCGTGATTTGAGGGAAGAGAGTATACAGGGGATATCTAGAAAAGAATAGCTCAGGATAAGGAAATATGTAGAGCTTATGTTCGCACGGCCATGAACCTACGGGTTCGATAGTGCCAGTGAGTTAGTAATTAATTAAGATTCAAATAATAAACCTGAAAGATGAGAAACTGTAAATATAGCTATGATTTCTGGGTAGACCGTCGGCCGCGGTTGTCTGGCGGTTATGTTCCTTTCCTCTTGTCCCGAGGATCGCAGGTTCAAACCCGGCCCGGGGTCGATGGATTTTTAAAAATTAAATAATCAAAAGGACAAGTCCTGCGGGAGGACATTAAGCTGTGGGTCCCGTGTCTGTAGCTTCTTGGGCTTGTAAAATAAACTCAAGCCTGAAAATGAAGCTTCTGAGCATAATTTAATCGACATCTATCCATCCAAGTAATATCTTAGTTTTCTCCTAGATGTCTCTTCGAGGCGAAATACTAACCACACGTCACTCGCTGACAAGTATAAGGAAATAAGGGTAACTAAAATAGTCTAATTAAGAAGCTAGGGGAGCACTTATGTCCCTAGCTGGACCAATGACGATCAATCAGATCTGGGTAGAGCAAGATTGTAAACTTGCAATCTTAAAATATAAAAATTAAATAAATAACATAAAATACACACCTTAAGTAAAACGTACGGATAATATACACTGTGTAGTGGTGTAGATCTATCTAACTAACTCACTGGCACTATCGAACCCTTAGGTTCATGGCTGTGCGGACATAAGTTCTCCATACATCCCTATCCTGAACTAATGTTTTCCAATCATTCCCTGTATAATCTACTTACCTCAAATCATAGTTGATGTTATTCTCCCACCTCATTCTAGGTCTACCAGCTGGGCATTTTCTCTCTGGTTTTCCTACAAGAAGCCTTACTATGAACACAAAAACTGAAAGAGACATAAATTTGAAACTGTCGAAATTTTAAATGATATGCGGAACTATATATAACACATTAAAGAATAAACAAAAAGAGATACTAGTTTGAAGTTATATAAAACATTGGCAGTTCCTACATTAGTTTATGGGAGCGAAACTTGGATAATGACCAAAAAAATACAAAGCGCAGAAATGAACTTTCTTAGAAGAACAAAAAGGCTGCACAAGATTGGATCGGATAAAACATGAAATATAGAGAGAAATGGTTTACACATGTAGAAAGAATGAATGTAACAAGATTACCAAGAGCAGCATTTAACTACAAGACAAGAGGTTCAAGGAATGTCGGAAGGCCAGTGAAAAGATGGACAGAACAACTGTGAGGCGGAACAGGCAATTTTTGCCTAGCCCGTGAAGTGAAGAAAAAGAAGTAGAAGAAGAAGAAGCTTCCATGCACGCCTTTAATTCCCCATTCGTGCCATATGTCCTGCCCATCGCAGTCTACGTGACTTAACTGTTCTTATTATATCTGGCTTCCTATAAAGACCATGTAGTTCACTGTTATTTAGTCTTCTCCATTCACCTGTCTGTTCATCTGTCTTTTGTCCAACAATTTTCCTAAGAACCTTATTCTCAAATACTCGTAATCTCCTTCCTCCCTTAAAGTATATAACTGGTAGAATAATAGTCTTATATATTTTCAGTTTGTTCTTTTGAAAGGAGTTGGGACGTCAAGAGTCTCTGTAATACATAATAGCATGCATTTCCAGAAGTAAGCCTATGTTTATTTTCTTTATGCACCTCATTCCTATTTGTGATTATTGTTCCTAGGGGTGGTGTAGATCACATCTCTAAAAGCTACCACGCTCAGTTCAACTGTGCACTTGCCGCGAGTATCTTATTTATTAGATTTTAGTGTGAAAGCGTCAATTACTAATGCAGTGTCTATTACCGGTAGCCAATGTTTACGTTACCCTTGGTTTTTTTTGTTCAATGCCACCATGTTTTTTATGACATTTCTGGCTTTCTCCACTGGATTGGCGTCCCCTGAAATATTCAACGTTATGAAAATACTTAACTTCCATTAGGTTGGAACCACGAGATATTAATGAAGAAAATCGCAAATAATTGGAATAGTTGGTAACCTGCGACATATTCTATCACATATCGTTAAATTTGAATTATTAGATCAGAATGATAAATATACAAAAATAAAAGAAATTCTATAGAAATCAAATGAGTTTAACAGTAAACTGAGCATTTGATATATTGTTTCAAATTTTTTAAAAAGTTCCTTAAATACATTTGAGACCAGAATATAAAAACAATGAATTGAAGATAACAAGAAGTTGGATATTACGAAACACGTACCAGTTGTACCAACCCTTACTCAAGAATTCGTAACATCCGGAGAGGTAAAAGGAAAACTTTCTGAAACACTGCGCTACGAGGTTGAAAAGCTTTCTGTAAGATTGATCCTTTCTGACGGCATTTCATTTCCTGTTTTTCGTCACTAGTGACCTCTAAATAGTTACAACAAGAACTTAAAAAAACCTTCTCAATCTTTTACTGTAAGACAGATTTTAGAAAACAAACGGGAATATAATGGAATATAATGCATCAATTATATCTCCAACTCCAAGCGCGACAGGCCTAGAAGGTCCTTGGTCTACCAGCCGGCTGCTGGCCTCACGTCTTATGTGTTAATCATAAGCCAAATTAGGGGTCAGCATGTCAGGTCCACCAGGCCGTTATAGCTGGTCTTCTCAACCTGGAGTCGCTATTTATTGTAGCTACCCAAATGCCTCATGATGCTGGGTGGTCACCGGTTTCATACTGGCCGATAAACTATATCTGGACTTCAAAAAAGGCACACGATTCAATTAAGATGGAGAAGTTACATATTCTTCTCCATATTTTAGTATAAGACAGATTTTACAAAATAAATGGGAACATAATGACAGCATGTATAAACTATATGATTTTTTTAACATCAGTCGCCAGGAAAGTGCTGAAGACGAGACTGTTGTGACCTCGAAATCGCGATCTACTTAGAAAATTTATGTGAGGAGAGATAAGAAACATTTAATTTCAACATGTATGAAAACTATCTAATGTAAAATTGTTTGCCTTAGTAGTAATTCCACTAAAAGAGTCAGCAATCAATCTGAGATGCAGATTTGTCCAATTAAATCCACAGATACAAGTAACAGTGGTAAAAAGACAAAAAAAAAATACATACCGAAATTGATTCCGACACGTGTTTCGTCCTTGAAGAGAGCATCATCTAAAAACTCTACTAAGGTGGTGCTTGTTGTTTTTCTTGTTAGTAGCCTAGTGTTTTTACTTTGATGTGGTCACCCTGATAATTCCCTATCAAAGGACAAAACACATGTCGGGATCAATTTGGATATGTTTCTTGTTTTGTTTTATCAATTTTACTGGTATCTATGATTTTAATTCAATATACGCATCCCAGATTGATTGCTGACTCTTTCAGCGGAATTCCTACTAACCAAAATTGTTTTATTTAATTTATGTAATTGATTTCCGCAAATTTACACCTAAATCCATTATGTAATATATATAAAAAAATGAATGTTTGTTTGTTTGTTCGTACTTTACGCGCGACCATACCCTTGATCCGATTGTGATGGGGCTTTTTGCAAAATGTTCAGGAGATTCCCGGGATGAACATAGGCTACACGGGAGTAGTGATTCTTAACTCCTATACCCTTAATAATCGCCCTTTGTAGTGGAAAACCTGAAAAAAGTAGCTTTTTGGACGCTTAAATGACTTACGCTGCCTAAACCATAACAAATACACCAAATTAATGTACATAGAATTGAATATCTCAAAAAGCTCTACAAAAATTCCACGACAGCTTATGTTTATTTCTTACGGATAACTCACAATAACCATTTTTGTTTTTCATTGATGCCAAGAAGATCGAGACAAGTACGTATATTCCTGTGCAAGCTTAGCAGCACATGGCGGGTATTCTTTTACGGGTAACTCACAATAACGAATTTTGCCTTTTAGCTCATTTATACCAAGAAGATCGAGATAAGCAGATTCCCGGGCAACACCGGGTAATCAGCACGGGAAATCTTAAAATAATTATGATACACATTTATAATTATTTTTCATTTTACTTATTCAACTAATCATAAGGAGTACATTAATGTTTGTCTTTTAGCTCATTTATGCCAAGAAGATCGGGATGAGTAGATTCCCGGACAACGCCGGATAAACAGCACGTAGGCCTATCTAGAAATAGGCCTAATTGTGATATGAATTGTTTCCTTCCACTTATTTAACTAAACATAAAACACATTAATTTTCGTATTTCAGCTCATTTATGAAAAAAATATCGGGATAAGTAGATTCCCAGACAACGCCTGATTATAATCAGGACGGGGTAAATAAAAATATAAATTTATAATTAGTTTTCCTTTTACTTATTCAACTAAACATAAAACAATAATATTTTTCATTTATTTAGGCGTAGCATCGCACGCCGGTTATTAGCTAGTATATATATATATATATATATATATATATATATAGTCCACCGCTGTGGTCTCGAGGTAGCGTGTTGCCTTGTCACGCAGCGGGCCCAGGTTCGATTCCCGGTCGGGACAGGCTCCGTAGTGAGTTTTTTCGGGGTTTTTCTTCACCTGTAAGACAAATGTCAGGAAGCTTAGGGCCCAACGGTCCCCAGAAATCATCCAGTCATCATCATCATCATCATCATCCTTATCATTACTATCATGATTCAGTGAAAGACCTGCCCTCGGGAAGAATTAGTATGGATGGATATCATCATCATCATTATCCGGTATCATGGCAGCTGCCGCCGTCTTCCGGAAACCAAACGCCATTCTTCTCTATCCATCCATTGATCTTCCTCCATTCCTCTGATATTCATAGCTGCTTGTACCCCTTCTATCCAAGTCTTCGGTCTTCCTCTCTTCCTCCTTTCCATTGGGATCCATTCCATAACAATTTTTGGCAATCTTTGCTCTGGCATTCGTTTGACATGACCATACCACTGCAATCTTTTCTTTTCTATGATGTCTATGATGTCCGGCTTCTCTTGTACACCCATAATTTCCCTTAATTCTTTATTTCGTATTCTATCCATTCTAGATTTTCCAGCTGATCTTCTTAAAAAAACATCCATTTCTGTACTTAAAATTCTTTTCATTTCCCTGGTAGGAATTTGCCAGATTTCAGCACCATATGTTAAAATGCTCTGAATTATGGTTTGATATATTTGTAATTTTATACTTTTTGTAATATTTTTGCTCCACCAAACAGAGTTTAAAGCATTTATTGCTTGTTTTGTTTGTGCGATTCTATTTTTAATTTCCACTGTGTTATCGCCTGAATGGTCTAATTTTGTTCCTAAATAGGTGCATTCAAACTAGGTTTTAGTTCTTCTCCATTGTTGAAATTTATATTTTCCATTTATTCTCCTATACACAGATATTTAGTTTTCTCAATGTTTATACAAAGTCCCCATTTTTCATATTCTTCTTTTAGTTTTTTAGCCATATATTCTATGTCATCGTGGTCCTGTGCTATTAATACCTGTATGGATATATATATATATATATATATATATATATATATATATATACGTATTTAAAAAGGGCATTTTAATCTTAATCGAATGTGTCTAAATGGCACAGAGTGTAGGGTGCTTGCAGGAAAACAGGTTTCAGATACTATTGAATTTCACTATGCGTTAAAATATACTAGAGCATGCCATGACATATTTAGAGGATGAACAACGACAACAACTCAATGATATTAATAAGATGTTAGCTTATGATGACTATTTAACTCATTCCCTAAATGGGAGTCAATGGCCAATCACATTTCAGTAAATTTTGTCTTACAACCAATCATAGTCGTGTTTCACCTCGATATTTATCTAATTCCGTTTATCATATTAAAGAAAGCTCCTCCTTTTTAATAATCTGAACAGGTCAGAGCATTATTTTGCAGTGACCGACTCTAACAAATACGTTGAATATAGCAAATAATGAAAAAAATCCTTGGATCTACACATTTGATTAATGTGTGTTCAATAATTGTGTTTTAAATACTGATTTTACTGAGTTGTTTCCGAAAAAAATTAATAACCTATAATGTTGGTTATAATATACTGTTTGATGTGTTTTAATTTGTTCCACTATGGTGCATTCTTAGAATATTGCGATCCTCTTTGGCAATAAATAATATTATCAAGTTGCAGTGATGAACAAATGAAACATAACCAAACATTTCTCATTTGTTTTCAAACATCGTCGTTTACATTAAATATATAAATATTTCAAAATAACTATATTTAAATTGCGATTTATGAGCAAACAACTTAATTTTATTCGTTAAATAGTCCTAACGAATGCCACTCTTGATTTCCAAATCCTCTAGATAAATTTTTAATCATTCATGGCATTACTATATGATGATATAGTAGGCTACTATTAAGTGATAGCGAGAAGATACTAAGGACCATTACGCCCACTGTATTGAGTAACACTATAAAAGTGGTACTGGAAGTAAACATTAATAATTTAAATATACAGTCACACTTAGAAATGTATTTTAAAATGGAAATGGGCGGTTAATGGCAAATAAGGAAAATTTTGAAGAAGTGTATAATTCACCTCATTTAATCAATGGTTAATATTATTTTCCCACTTCATTCTCCGTTTGCTTATTGGACGCTTTCCTACTGATTTGTATTCCTGCAAGAAGTTTCCTTGCTTATCTTACATTATCCATTCGTGCCATATACCCTGCCCGTCGCTGTCTACAAAATGTAACTGTTCTTATTATATCTAGTTTCCCATAATCAGTAGATCACTACCTCATGGTATTCTCCATTCAAGAGTCTGTTTATCTCTCTTTCGACAAAAAAAATGTCGTATGCACTTTATTTTCAAATAGCCTACTCTTAACATTTTTCTCCTATCTTGAAGTAAGAGACCGTATTTCGCATCCATACAAAAATGGAAGAATAACACTTCTTGTGTTTTTAGTTTAACATTTTTTAAAGGTATTGGAATGACAATATTCGCTGTACTGCATAATAGCATGCATTATCATAGTTTAATTTCTTTTTGCACAATATTCCTAATCATAATTATTATTCCTAGGTAGGATTTGAATTGCTCTTGTATATTACATGAACTCTTGTCCCAACTTCTCTCAAAATACGGTAAACCGAAAATACATAAAACTGTTATTCTCTCTATTATATGGATGCGAAACATGGACTTTTACTTTAAAGGAGGAAAAATATTACGAGCATTTGAGAATATAGTTCTTAGGAAGTTTTCTTTGTACCAAAGAGAAATTAACACGCAGGCGAATGGAGAAAACTACATAACAGTGAACTACACGATATTTATAGCAAACCAGATATAATAAAAACAGTTAGGTCTCATAGACTGCGATATGTAGGGCATGTGACACGAATGGGAAATGGAAGAGGGACGTAGAAGCCTTTTAGGAAAATCTGAGGAAAAACACCGAGTTGGTACACCAAGAATGAGATGAGAGAATAACATTAACTATCATTTGGGGAAATATATTATACAGGGAATGATTGAAAAACATTAGTTCCGGATGGGGATGTGTGGAGAGCTTTTATGTCTGCGCAGCCATGAATTTAAGGGTTCGATAGGACCATTGAGTTAGCTAGTTAGGTAGAATTTGAATTCTGCTTCTTCTTCAAACTTTCATAGATGTAAAAATGTATATCTATGTGTGACCATATTATATTTAGTATTATGTACACTTACTTCCACCTCCGCCTGTAGTTTATTGGTATTATATTATAAAATAACGTGTGCGTTAGAGTTTTATTAACGTTAGCTGTTGTGTATGTTACAAGTTATTTTGTTTCTTATCTTGATTGAATTCGGAAGGTAGTAATTTAGTTCCGAGTTTCAGCGGTAGACATCGCATGGATCGTAAACCTGTAAGTAGCCGTGTTTTCATTGGTCATTCGGTGAGAAGAATCTCTTGAGTCGATAAGAAAATCAACAGGGTTTGTTCCGCTCCGATGCGCTGTAGGTTAGTTCCGGTTTATCTCTACTCGTGTTGTGAATGTTGCAAAAATTAATTTCCTTTAATAGCGATTAATATTTGTTACAATTCAAGTGTGTAAATGTGTGAAGTGTTTGTGTATTATTTTGGTAAGTATTTTGGTGCTTTTTATGCCACAGTATGATTAAGATTTCGGAAGTGAAATAAACATCATCAACAGGTATGTAAGCTTCCCTGCAGTATTTAAATACTTTTTTCCTTACTTAGGAATCTCTGCAATGCTGTAGTTTTACCTCAAACAAACGAAGTTAAAAAATTACAAAAATGTTAACTATTTTATCTTCTTCCTCCCACTGTTTCCTATGCATCACATCAGTATCTCTTTAAGTTCTTTTACAAAGTGTCTAATTGGTATTGCTTTCCAGCTGGAGTTTCGAATTCCTAAAAAAATAGTTACCCTTATTAAAATGTGTCTAAATTACACAAAGAGTATGGTACGTGTAGGCAATCGGTTTTCGGATAGTTTGTAAGTGCATAATGAGTTCAAATAAGGAAGGCATTATCTCCAGCTTTATTCAGTTTTATACTAGAGAATGCCATTGAAACTTTAGTGGATGAAGAAGCCTACAACTCAATGGTATTAATAAGCTGTTAGTTTATGTTGATGATGTAGTACTATTGGGCGATAGCGAGGAGATACTAACATCCTACACGCACACTCTATTGAGTAATACTAAGAAATTGGGGCTGGAAGCAACATCAATAAAACCAAGTATATAGTCACACATAGAAATACTTTATATAATGGAAATGAAAGTTAATGTCAAATGTGGGACATTTTGAAGAAGTGGTTGAATCCATATATATCTGAATGATAATTAGAAATAGAAATTAGATGTGCAAAGAAATTAAAAGTACCGGTAGAGTCAATTCTGGAAATTCATTCTATTACGCATTGCAGGAACTCTTGTCATCTCGACTTCTCTCAAAAAAGTTAAACTGAAAATGTATTAAAACTGTTATTCTCTCAGTTATATTATATGAATGCCAAACATGGACTCTTTGTTTAAGGGAGGAAAAAAAGTAATACGAATAAAGTCCTTAGGAAAAATTTTGGATGAAAAATAGATGAACAAACAGGTGAATGGAGAAGACTACATAAAAACGAGCTACTTGATCTTTATATTGAAACCAGTTACCGGAGAGAAAACTGCTAGTTGATAAACCAAGAATGAGATGGGAGAATGACATTAAGCGTGATTTAAAGGAAGTATATTATACAGGGGTTGATTGGAAAACATTAGATCAGGATAGGAATGTATGGAAAGCTTATGTCCGCGCGGGCTTGAATCTATGTGTTCGATAGTACCAGAGAGTTAGTTAGTTCTTGTTTCTTCCATCTGAAGTTCATCGTATATCCTTTGGCAGTTTTCTGTCTTCATAACTTTATAATAGTTACATTTCCTAACCATTGTAGGCCTGATTGTCCACCGCTGTGGTCTCGAGGTAGCGTGCTGCCTTGTTAT
Source organism: Diploptera punctata (assembly GCA_030220185.1). Lineage (NCBI taxonomy): Eukaryota > Metazoa > Arthropoda > Insecta > Blattodea > Blaberidae > Diploptera > Diploptera punctata. The sequence goes on along the minus strand of JASPKZ010005677.1, from coordinate 770,865 downwards.
GCAGCGGGCCCGGGTTCGATCCCCGGTGGGGGCAGTTTTTCTGGGTGAGTTTTTTATCGGGGTTTTCCTCACCTGTGAGACAAATGACAGGAAAACTTTATGGCCATCATCATCCTTATTATTATTATCATCATCATCATCATCATCTTTCACCGATGTGAAATGAAAATCATAACTTTATAATAGTTACATTTCCTAACCATTGTAGGCCTGATTGTCCACCGCTGTGGTCTCGAGGTAGCGTGCTGCCTTGTTACGCAGCGGGCCCGGGTTCGATCCCCGGTGGGGGCAGTTTTTCTGGGTGAGTTTTTTATCGGGGTTTTCCTCACCTGTGAGACAAATGACAGGAAAACTTTATGGCCATCATCATCCTTATTATTATTATCATCATCATCATCATCATCTTTCACCGATGTGAAATGAAAAGCAACGGGAAGCTACCACACCTACAATTCCCTAGTAAAGCTGCAAGCATAGCTTGAAAATGCTATTATTGCAGTGAAAGACCTGCCCTCGGGCAGAATTACTATGGATGGACGGTAGGCCTTATCTTTTTTGTGTATCACAACTACATATTTTCTCCACCCGTTCAATCTTAATACTACATTTATTATATTTCGTGGATTAAGTCACCTACATTTGCCATTTATAAAAAAAACAGTTTTTGTACGATAGTGCGTTTTGTTATACTTACAGCAATGCCGACCATGATTGAAAGTTAAATTTCCTACATTTCGGGATTCCCAACCTAAATAATTATACTGTAATGTTACATATTTCAAACTTCGTGCGGGAAGTAAAACCACTACCCTTCATGTATACTATGTCCAATGTATATACAAAAATATACTCAATATCTAGTGTTAATACGCATCGCTGAATTTTAAATGAACTGAACTTTATTTGGAACAGGTTTGTCTTTCGACATTCCTGGTTTCTCTCCTGGCATGGCGTACTTGTAACCCACTTCTGAGGTTGGGGCGCCTGGAAGGCGGGGTTACGTTGCCCCGATGATATGATGAGTGACGATGTTGATAATGGTGCGCCAGGAGAGTCCCTAATCCTAAGCTTAACCTAAGATGAATATGAATGATGATGATTGCGATGGCCATATGATTTCGGGGACCGTTTGGGCCTTAAAGTTTTCCTGACATTTGTCTTACAGGTGAGAAAAAACCTCGATAAAAACCTCACCCAGAAAAACTGTCCCGACCGGGGATCGAACCCGGGCCCGCTAAAACAATAAATACGTACTTGTTATCAGTAATTGTTCTCAAGGCCTCCTGTTGTTTCAACTAATAAACATTGTCCACACTGTTAACGTTAGTAACTTGTTTATAATGAATGCAAATATTTCCAACAATGATGTTATTATTTTACTATTATTTATTATTTTGAAAATGTTTAAACATTTCCTCGCTTCTGTAAAAACCACTTCCCAACCTCGCATCGTAATATAGGCTACTATTTTCCTTATGGTGCGCCAGGTTATCCAATAAACTGTAAACTAATCTGGTGAACACTAACTTGCCTATTTTCTCACCTAATGAAATAAAATGAATACAGAAAGCCCCCTGGCATAGAATGGCCATTTTCTCTTTATTTGAATTTCTAGCTGATCTTCTAAAGAGGTATAATTTTCCTAAATATTTTAATATGGGATAAGTGTAAATATTCTGTTTCTGAATGTATTAATCTTACATGTACCGGTACTACTCATCGCAAACTATGAGATTTAACTCTTTTCATTACATCTTGTGTCCTTAAGTTACATTATTATTATTTTATTATTATTATTATTACTATTATTATTATTACTATTATTATTACTATTATTATTTATTATTATTATTGTTATTATTACTATTATTATTACTGTTATTATTATTATTATTATTATTATTATTATTATTATTATTATTATTATTATACCTCAAAACTCGTGGATGCAAGAAATAAGAACTGGAATGAGAACAAGAGGACTGGAGGACATGGACGATGGATAGGGACGAGTAGAGAAGGAAAATAACAACTTTAGGCACAGAAATATGTGTCAACATGGAAAATCTGTGTAAATAAAAATTATTGCACTTGCATTAGATTATTATTGCATTATCATAATTGCTTTATTATTATTATTATTATTATTATTATTATTATTATTATTAGATTATTATTATTATTATTATATTGTAACATTGCTATTTTATTGGAATAAGTATTATCACATTATTTATAATAATAATATTATTATATTAACATTATTGCATTTTATAATTGTTGCAATATCAATATTATATTATTGTATAGATTACTATTTTAATATTATTATTATTATTATTATTATTATTATTATTATTATTATTATTATTAACATGTAAACAGCCATGTTGATGACACGGGTGCAGTCCCAACGAAATTAGGTCTAAATTTTCAACTTCTAAATTTGTGTTGATATTTTTTTCTCTTAAGTAATGATACGTGTGTTTCATTAATACGCAAAGAGGATTATGTTTGGAGTCGGTAAACCAGAGAGGACAATGCAATGTGTCCTTCAAAACTCGGGTACTGATATATGTTGAAGGGGTTGTCATGGTGATGGCGTGGACAATAGAGAACACACAGTGATCACGACAAATGTTCTGCTTCCACCGAGGTACAGGATCATCTGTAAAATGACTTTTACAAACTTAGTTTTATCTTCTCCAACTTAATTTAACCTCTCACTTTATGGGTACTTTTACATGCTCCATTTCGCACAGGCCTTAGAGTGGCATGACCTTTTGGGAGAGGGATTTTAAACTATGGATCACATACATACTTTTTTGACTACATAAGGACATGGAGGGTCTTCTCGAATGAGTGATCAACTGAAACCAGATCTCCTCCAAGACACAACTTAAGACGAAACACGCATTCATAGGCTACTATTCATGGCGAATATGATAATGATGATCAGATAATGTTCGGGGACTGTTTAGGCCCCAAAGTTTCCTTATATTTGTCTTATAGTTCACTAAAATTCCCGAAAAAATACTAAGGAAACCTCTCCGGGGATCGAATCCGGTCGCGCTACGAACGAGACAACGACCTACCCCGAGATCACAAATTACCACAAGTAATGTAAGAGTCAGAATTTGAAATCAGGAGTGGCATTTGTTAGGACTACTTAACAAATGAAACTAAGTTGTTAATTCAAAAATAATTATTTAAATATAGTTACTGATATTTTATAATATTTGTATATCTATTGTAAACGGCGATGTTTGAAAAAAAAATCAGAAATGTGAAGTTATGTTCATTCACTACAACTTGATCATATCATTTATTGCCAAATAGGATCGCCATATTGTAAGAATGTACCCTAGTGGAGAAAATATGAAGCACATTATTATAATCAACATTAATCGGCCGCAGTGGACTGTAGTTATGCTCCTTGCCTCTGGTCCCAAGGGTTTTTAGGATGGAAAAAATCCAAGGAGCAAGTCCTCCGGGAGGGACTTTAAGCCGTAGGTCCCGAGTATGAAGATTTTCAGGCTCGTAAAAGATCCTTAAGGCTGAATGAAAAGGCCTCTAAGCAAAATTTACCGACTTTTCCCGTCCTAGTACTACATTGGTTTCCTAGATGTCAGTATGAGGCGGAACGCTGACCACGGACCACTCAAATGACATCTATACGAAAACCAGTGTAACTAAATTAGTATGGTTCAAATTCTTCCCTGTAGGGGGAGAGCGCCTAAATCTTTGTTAAGGGAAACATGGGCTTACAAGAAGAATAATCAACATTATAGGTTATTCATTTATTTTTTTAGTAAACAACTCAGTAAAATGAAGAAATCTGTTCATTATTTGCTATATCCAATGTATTTGTTGGAGAAAAATAATGCTCTGAGTTGTTCAGAATATTAAAACGGAGGAGCTTTCTTTATCACAAAAGCCGGAGCTGACAAAAAAATCGATAAAGAGCGAGCTGAAACACGACTGTGATTGGTTGTAAAACAAAATTAATTGAAACGTGATTGGTCATTGACTTCCATTTGGGGCATGAGTCCTCTTAATCCTCTTTGTTCATTATTCCATACTAATAAATGAGTGGCAATGTAGAACCCGGAGGTTCTTAGCCTCGCGGACAAATGTTCTGCATATATTCCTATCCTGAGCTAATATTTTCCAATCCTACCCTGTAAAAATTACCCCTCTCAAAGCATAATTAATATTATTCTCCCACCTCATTCTTGCCCTACCTATTGAACGCTTTCCTCTGCTTTAATACAACAAGTTTCCATACTCCTCTTTCATTCCCCATTCGTGCCACATGACCTACCCATCGCAGCCTACGAGACTGTTCTTGTTAGATATGGTTTTCCATTAAGATCATGTAGTTCACTGTTAAGTAGTCTTCTCCATTCATCCCACCTGCTCGTCTCTATGGCCCAAACATTTTCCTAAGCATCTAATAATAATAATAATAATAATAATAATAATAATAATAATAATAATAATAATAATATAATAATATTATAATACATATTATAATAATAATTAATATTATTATTATTATGACTATAGTATTAATAATATATTAATATTAATACTAGTAATAATAATAATAACACTGGCCAACAAAATTTGAACTTTTTTATGTTACAAGGGAGAAAATGTGTGTTTCTAACTTACTTTTTTGTGCTGATTTCAAATCTTTTTACGGAACTTTTCCATCACCCAGGGTTTTCGAGTAATCACATGAAAAACATTTTTCGTGTCTATACATTACAATTTATTATATCTTAGCTGAAATTATATTTGCTCACCCAAAATGTATGTGAATTGGATTTTCGGCTGTACTTCGCTTTAGGAATATCCCTCTTCAGTGTCCAGCAGTAGTCTGCTAACATATTTGGACACCATTTACCCTGATAGCGCCTTTCCATTTCCGCGATGTCCTGGTGGAAGCGCTCCCCGTGTTCGTCGCTCACAGCCCCTAGATTTTCAGGGAAGAAATCAAGATGGGAGTGCAGAAAGTGAATTTTCAAAGACATATTACATCCCATTATCTTGTAGTTCTCAATCATCTCATTGACAAGTTCTCTGTAGTTATCAGACCTGAAGTTCCCCAGAAAATTTGAGACAACATTTTTGAAAGATTGCCATGCAGCTGCTTCTTGCATATTTAACTTGTTCTGAAACTGTGTATCTTTCATCAGTTCCTTTATTTGAGGGCCAACAAATATCCCTTCTTTCAATTTAGCTTCACTAATCCTTGGAAATTTATTTTTGAGGAAGAGAAATGCACTGCCATCACGATCCATTGCTTCCACAAAATTTTTAATCAAGCCTAGTTTAATATGTAGTGGAGGCAATAAGATTTTTTCAGAACGTACAAGTGGTTGGTGAAGAACATTTTCTTGTTCCTGGATTAAGTGACTCTCTATTTGACCAGTTCTTTTTAATATAATGATTACTTCTATCTCTGCTATTCCACTTGCACAAGAAGCAGCAAAATTTAGTATAGCCAAGCTGTAACCCAAGTAAGATGGCTATAACTTTCAAATCCCCACATATCTGCCAAGAAAAATTGTCATACTTTATAGCGGATAGTAAGAGCTTCATATTCTCGTAATTTTCCTTCATACCAACTGCATGGGCTAAAGGAATGGATGGATATATGTTTCCATTATGTAGTAACACTCCTTTCAAACTTGTTTTCGAGGAGTCTATGAATAAACGCCAATCCTCAGATTTATGCTCAACACCCAGTGACTGGAACAAATTCTCAACATCATTGCAGAAAACTAGGTCCTTCTCTTTAGAAAAGAAATCCTCAAATTCCTTTTGGCGATTGCGGAAAAAAGTTACTTTGGTGTCATCCTGCAGTAGCTTCCATCCTTTCAATCTTGAAGCAAGTAATTCTGCCTTGCTTTTACTTAAACCAAGATCCCGAACCAAATCATTTAAATCCTCCTGTGTTAGAAAGTGAGTTTCATTTATAGCATCATCTTCCGCAAAATCTGAATCATTCTGTAAATCCTGAACATCAGAAAGTTCTTCAATCATTGTTATGTGATCTGGTGGAATTGGTATGGGTAAACCTGGCCCATGAAGTACCGGTCGAATTGCTGAATCTAACATTGGATATTTAACGGTGTGTCTTGACTTGGAAGTTATTCCAGATATATTTGTCAAGCAGAAGTAGCAGTCTGTCAAATAATCCTTAGGTTCGCGCCATATCATTGGGACTGCGAAAGGCATATGACGGGATCCTTTCAACCAGCCAATTAATAGTGTTACACATTTGGTACAACAGATTTCCGGGGCCCATATCTTGTTCTGGTCTATTTTGTTGTTAAAATAACAGTGATAAGCTCTTCTTATTAGAGGAGTAAACTTTCGCTTCTGCGCTTTGAAAGTGAGCTCACCACACACGAAACAGAAGTTGTTTCTATCGTTAACACACTTTCGAGACATATTTCTTATACAAATACAATTTTACTCTTCTCTTTACAATACATTACAATACAATACACTACAATACAATACACTACTTAGTCTTTACAATACACTTCTATCACAATTCACTTGACTACGGAAGTGAGCACAGAATTAGCTTCTTTCTTTTAAGAAAGCTTCTATTCAACTGCGAACTTAAAACATACAATCACAGTTTTGTAGGAGAATGTCATTGTTGTAAGTTATGAATTCAAGGCAACAATCGCAAAACATTATAAGTCCATTGTTGGCACAATGAAATTAAATATAAATGTAAAATAATCCTTCTAATCATCATGTTATATACCAAAAATTCTAATAAATAGGAAAATAATTATTTTCAAAATTACAAAAAAAATGGTGGGTAATGGAAAATTTCTGACTTCATTTTTGGAATCAGCAGATGAAAATACATAAGAATCACCCAAAATCTTTTATGTAACAAAATCACTGTTGACCAGTGTAATTAATATAATAATAATAATAATAATAATAATAATAATAATAATAATAATAGTATCAGTAACAATAACAATGTCAGTAATAGTAGTAGACCTAATAATAATAATAATAATAATAATATCAGTAACAATAGCAATGACAGTAATAGTAGTAGACCTAATAATAATAATAATAATAATATCAGTAACAATAATAATGTCAGTAATAGTGGTAGACTTAATTATAATAATCATCATATTGTGTGTAATAATGATAGTAATGTCTGTTTAATTACGATGTCCCTGAACTAGTTTATTATATTGACATATGTCACAGCTATTTGTGATTTTTTATTTCGGTGATTTTTAAAATATCCGTTTTTTTAAATATCCGTTTACGTTCCTTAACATCCTCATGATTTAAAAGAAATAAAAAAATAGGTTATCAGAAGACGTGTGACAAGTGTCGATGTAGATATTTTGTATATGGATTTGGAACGAACTGGATGTTTGTCGTGCTACGTGGAGTTCATATTTGTGAGTTCAGGAACTAAACTGCAAGACTTCCTCTACAAAGCAGTGCAAAGTACGTAGTACTTCTAACTCTAGCTTACTGATTGGGACTATCGAACCAGCGCGGACATAAGCTCTCCATATATCCCTATCCTTAGATGTTTTACAATCATACCCTGTGTAATCACTTCTCTCAAATCATGGTTAATCCTTTCCTCAACCTCTTTCTTCGCCTACTAACTGCGCGATTTCCCTCTGGCTTTCCTACAAGAAATCTCCATACCTCTCTTTCATTCCAATTCGTGCCACATGTCCTGCCCATCGCAGTCTATGTGATTCAAAATCTTCTTATTATATCTGGTACCCTATAAAGATCATGTAGTTTACTGTTATGTAGTCTTCTCCATTCACTTGTCTGTTCATCTCTCTTTGGTCCAAAAATATTTTCTAAGAACTCTATTCTCAAATCCACGTAATATTTTATTCTCTCTTATAGTTGGTTGGTGGTTGCTGTCTAATATGCAGCATCTAACACTGAAGTCATTACCTGTCTTGCCCTCCAGTACTTTGAAGTTTTGGAAGTTTTCTGTTTGACGACTGTACAGTTGTTAAGGTGTTCGTCAGCAGTTTCTTCCTCTGGGTGGTTGCATAGATTGCATATTGGTGTAGACAATATATTAATATTGTGTAAGTATTTAGCAAAGCAATCGTGACCTGTTGTTAAATTTCCTCCCTTAAAATGAGAGAATAACGTTTTATATATTTTCAGTTTAACATTTTTTGAAAGAAGTTGGGACAAGAGTCACTACAATGAATAATAGCATTCATTTCCAGAATTAAGCCTATGTTTAATTATGTTCCGCGGTTCCGTGGCGCAAGAGCGGTTAGACGCTCGCCTCTCAACTCTGGGGTCCCGAGATCGAGTCTCGGTTACTACAAGTGGTGGATGAAACAGAGCTTGGGCAGGTTTTCCAACGGGTTTCTCCCTTTTCCCCTGCCACAAAATTCATTCCACCATTTCTCCATACTCATCTCATCCATTTCGTTTCATTTCATCATCTGCCCTTGAGACGGTGCTACAGGAGTGGTCGACCTCCAACCTCGTAGATCACAGGCCTCTATAAACCCTGAGTTGGACACGAGTTGAGGATATATATATATATATAAAATTATGTTCCATAAATCGTTTTATATGCAATATTCATAGATTATTCAAAAGCATTTGACAGCATTAACAGAAAGTTACTTTGCCACAAGCTGGAGAACGCACTGGGCAGGTCAAGTCGCGAACTGCAGACAATAAAATCGATTCTCAGCACCAACTATGTAGCAATCTATGATGGCATATCAATGTCAAAAGAACTTGCTCAAACATGAGGAGTCCTACAAGGAGACCCACTGAGCCCAGTCCTCTTTAACATTATGACGGCCGATATTGGGCAAGCTATAAACGCAAGAAATGTAAAGCTACTCATGTATGCTGATGACATGGCCATCCTTTCCAAGAGTCCTGAAGATCTGCAGGAGGCCATGAAGAATATCAGAAAATGGGCGTCAGGAAATGCAATGGAAATAAATATCTCCAAAACAAAAGCAATGAAGTTCAGAAGAGGAGGAAGATTATCAAAAAATGACCACTTTATGTGCGGCGACTCAGCCCTAGAAATAGTCCCCAACTTTAAGTACCTGGGAGTGACGCTGCAGACCACTGGAACCACATTCACCATGCATATACAAGACAGGACCACAGCGGCAATAAATTCGATGTTCGACATCCCCAAGCTTGAGAGACTGTCCCTGCCAACGGCGATGGCACTGTTCCAACTCAAGGTAGCACCAGCGGCCACATACGGTATTCCGATAATTTGGATTCACCTAACAGCGAAAAACCTCAAGAAATTGGAGAATGTCAAAGCCAGATATCTCAAGAGGGCCTCGTCACTCTCAAAGTACACAAGAAACAGCTACGCCTACAGAATAGCACATGAACCCTACTTCATTGAGGACATCAAGCTTCGCTTGAATCTACCAGAAACCCAGGCATATAAAGACGCCATCAAACAGAGACAAAATAAAGCCAATGCAATACCGATGGAAATAATGGACACAGAAACAATGAAAACTGATGTGTGGAAAGGATCGAACTTCCAACTTCGCCACCTATACACACGCTTCGCCGCGCGTGGTTTCCACGGGAAAATATGTCAGAATCCGTCATACCACGACCCCAAAGAGGACTGCAGATGTAAGCTTTGCGACGAGCCATGCTCCAAGTACCACCTAATGAAATACAAAAGCAGAACTCAGCCTCTCACCAAAGTTACAAAAGACTGGTGAAAACTCTAAATGTACACATTGTGTTTAATAAAATCTATTATAAATCTTTTTATGTTTTACAGAACGTCAAATTTGTTTCCTTGATTTTTAGTAACCCTGTACGTTGTTATAATGGTTTCTGTCACTAGAAATGTTATGTAACAAGAATACATGAGATTATTTGTTATTCTGTGTTGTTTTAAAGGCTCCACTCTATATGTGCTTTGATTTAAATTGAGCGAGTGGTCATTCCTACATGTGAATAGCGGCGTTGGACATTAAAACGTGTTCGGAATATCTGAATAAATGAATCCATCTCCCGTGGGAATGCTAGCTTATATTACATTATGAATATTCAGTAGTATCATTTATTTCATAATACCAGGTGTGCAGACGATAAGAAACTGTTACTGCAAGTATATCATATTCCACATACGATATTATATCTTTAGTTGCAGCTAGATAGGCTCCAAAAGACATCTCTATGGTCAGCCACATACGATATTATATCTTTAGTTGCAGCTAGATAGGCTCCAAAAGACATCTCTATGGTCAGCCACATACGATATTATATCTTTAGTTGCAGCTAGATAGGCTCCAAAAGACATCTCTATGGTCAGCCATTTCTCCCTCATCATTGTGGGAGATTTTGGAGTATTCCTTGAAGTGTTGTAACTGCTGCCATTCAACATACATGTTGAAATAATTTATTCCTGAATGTGAATATTTTCTAGAATCGATTATCTTACCAATCTATAAGAAAGATATAAAACTGATTGCAACAACTACAGGAACATCTCATTACTTTCAACTTCGTGCAAAATTCTAACAAATAAGCACACTTACTCCCTATATTGATGACATAAGAGGGTATAATCAATGAGGATTTAGAAAAAACGGATCTACAACAGATAAGATATTTAGTATAAGACAGATTTTTAGAAGAGAAATGGGATTATCATGGCTCCGTGCAACAACTATATGTAGACTTCAAAAAAATATACAATCCAATTAAGACGGAGACGTTATTAGGCCTATAGTATCCTGTTAGATTTCGCAATTCCTGAAAGGTTAGATAGATTTATTAGAATGGTTTAAATGGCACAAAGAGTACGGTGCGTGTAGGCAAACGCTTTTCGAATACTTTTAAAATTCAATTCACATTGGGTTAAAGCAATGGGAAGCACTATATCCTCTACTATTCAATTTTCTACTAGAGCATACCATCAAGTCTTTAGAGGATGAAGAAGGCCAATAAATCAGTAGTATTAATACGCTGTTAGTTTATTATTGATTATTAGGGGATAGCGAGGAGATACTATGGACTAGCACACTCTATTCAGTAACACAAAGGGATTCGGACTGGAAAGTAAACTTCAATATAACTAAATATACTGTCTTATTTTCATATAATTTAATTTAATTAATAAGTTAAAAAAGCTTACATAATTTTCAGACATAGAAATCTAACATATAAAAATGTTTGTTTGTTTGTTCGTTCATACTTAATGCGCGGCCATACCGTTGATCCGATTGTGATGGGGCTTTTGCATAATGTTCAGGAGATTCCCGGGATGAACATAGGCTATAAGTGAGTTGTGATACTCAATTCCTACACCCTTAAAAATCGCCATTTGTAGTGGGAAACATGAAAAAGTAGCTCTTTGGACGCTTAAATGACTTACGCTGCCTAAACCATAACAAATACACAAAATTAATGTACACAGAATTCAGTATCTCAAAAGGCTCTACAAAAAAGTCCGAGACAGCATATGCTTATCTCTTATGGATAACTCACAATAACCATTTTTGTCTTTCATTGATACCAAGAATATCGAGACAAGTCCGTACGTAGATTCCTGTGCAAGCATAACAGCACATGGCCGGTATTCTTTTACGGATAACTCAAATAACGAATTTTGTCTTTTGCCTCATTTATACCAAGAAGATCGGGATGAGTAGATTCCTGGACAACGCCGGGTAAACAGCACGGGGTATCTAAAAATAATTACGATATAAATGTTTCTATTTACTTATTTAACTAAACATAAAACACGTTAATTTTCATTTATTTAGGCGTAACAGCGCACGCCGGATACTAGCTAGTAGATTATATTATGGGAATGGACAATTGACAACAAATGAGTGAAATTTTTAAGAAGTGATTGAATTAAAATACCTGGGAACAAGAATTACAAATAAGAATGAGGTACACAAAGAAATTAAACATAGGCTCAACATACCCTCTGCAATAATTTGACTCGCTTGGCATATGTGTTCAATCACCACTTACAGATTAGGAGCTTTGGTTTGTACACCTATTGTTTAATGAACTCCCAAGCGGAAAAGTCCAGACGTGTGAGGTCTGGCGAACACGGTGCCCAGGTATAAGGAGATGCACTTCCAATCCAACTGTTGGGAAAATGTCATTGAGATACGTACAGTCAGATCAAATTGTGGTGGTGCTCCACCTTGTTGTAACACTACTGTATCCTTGCAGTGACTGTGGTTGTAATAAAAGTTGCAACATATTAAGATAGATGTCTCCCGTGATTTTTTTTCACGGCGAACATGTATGTGCTGTAAAAGTTTCGTTTTGTCAAGTCAAGTCAATCACTAACTTTCGGCGAATGCCTTTCCCAATCGATCGTTCCATTGGGCAGCTCTTCCATTCATATATGACATCTGTGTCGATGAAAACGTCCACAAACGTGAAACGTGGTTTCGTCGATGATGATGATGTGGTCCATTAAGTAATCCCGGTCGCAGCTTCGTCGTGTTGCGCAATTTTCAGCTTCCAGTTCGTGAACCACTTGCATATGATATGCTCACACCTCTGGACTTTTTCGCTTGAGGAATCTTCAAGCAATATGAGTACAGAACCAAAGTTCATAATCTGCAAGTGCTGAAAGAACGCATCTGCCAAACGAATGAAATGATTACAGAGGGTATGTTCGTGAATATTTTCCGGGCGCATCGTTGAGAAACTTGTTTTGAAATTGGTGGAGGTCATGTGGGACACTTACTTTCTAGTTTATACTGAATTATAAGGCTGTTCTATGCCACCGTGTCATCAGTGAATATATTATCAAAAAGAAAGTGACTTTGGTATCGTGTTGGCCAATGTGATAGCACATGTTCCCGCTAGAGCTAATTGCCAACATGTTTGCTCACATATAAGGGATTTCTATCCAAAGAGTCAATCTACATTAGTGGGAAAGTTAGAATGAGAAAATGGTAACGTTGGTATTATATTGGCAAGTTAGTGTTGGTTTGGGCAAGTTAGGGTGAGAAAATGGGCGAGTTAGTACACCGGATTAGTTTAGCGTTCATTTTTTTGTTAGCGGGTTTTTGTGATAAGTTGGTTACACTGTCTAAGCAATGACTAATACACATTTTACATTGCAAATATGCTGATTTAGATTACTTTGAACTCAACTTCTCACTCCATTATAAGGCATTTTCACTTTTTTTTTTTTGAAAGAATCAACGAATATGTTTCTCTCAGGTAATTATTCACATGCTGCAACAATAAATTGCGTGTTTTAAGTTTTTTTATTCGAATTTATGTTGTTGGCATGATGGCATAGAATCCCCAATTATAGATATTTTTTGACCAGCCTCATGGGCTAGTGGTCAGCTTTCCTGACATGAGGTCCCGGGTTCGATTCCCGGTCAGACCATAGGAATTTTTCCTTAAAGAAAATTATTCCTGTGGTTTCCCGTGGTCTGGAATTTAGGTTATGTTTAGGTTAAGAAATCTCCTGGCGCTTCATTATCATTTATCAACAACCATACCACCAGGGTAACATAACTCCGCCTTCCAGGTGCCCCAACCTAATAAATGGATTACAATTTTGCCAATGCTAGGGGAAAAAGCCAGAAATGTCATAAAAGACAACCTGGTGGCATTAGACAAAACTTTGTTTTTGTTTTATTTAGATTACGTTATCCTAAAAATGTACTGGAACTTTATGAACACACTGTATATCTTAATTGTTTAATATTTAAAGACAAAAATATTGAGTTTCTTAAAAATATATTTTTCTATTTTTATATTTATGATTAAATATAAAAAATAGAACAGCTACTTTTATAAAAAGTATAAATAAGGAAGATCTACTTACAATTGGATTTGGATATCTCACCAAAACTTTATCCATTGTCTTCTTCAACTCTGAATCGTGAGTAATGAATCTGTCAATCATTCTGTATAAAAGCCTTTTTACAATTTAACACCACATGTATCTGTTATAATATGTGAACAGGCACGTTTATGGGGTTACGGATAATGTGTGCGCGCAAAGGGGTTTTATACAGTTAGAACATACAACCGCTATAACATTGTTTCCCTGGATTATATGCCCTACACTCAAGTTTATTGCTCTCTGCAATCAACTGTTTTACAATATAAAAAAAACAATTGCAATTCAAAGTTTCAAATGTAACCATGACAACCTAATGTCTCATCCATTTATTTTTTCAGTACACAGTACTTTACAATATTGTAAATGATAAGTAAATTGTAGATAAAACATAAAATAATTTCGTTCATTGTAATTTAGATGTAAGAATAATTTTTGTATTTTTTATCCTGGTTGAGTGGTGGGCAAGATTTTAAGGGGTTAAATTTGCCAGGTAAAATAAAGCTATTATTTATTATTTTTATTCAATGCCACCACGTTATCATTTCGACATTCTGATATACTCTCCGGGCATGGTTATTGTAACTCACTTATGAGGCTGGGACGACTGGAAGGCAGAGTTACGCTGCCCCGATGATATATGATAGGTGATGATGATGATGATGGTAATGATGCGCCAGGAGAGACTTTAATCCTAAACTTAATGAATATGTTAATGGTGATGAATGATGGCCAGATGATGTTCGGGGACCGTTTGGGCTTTAAAGTTTCCTGACTTTTGTCTTACAAGGGAGGAAAAATCAAAAGAAATCACTCAGGGAACTAAGCACGGCCGGGGATCGAACCAGTACCCGCTGCATGACAAGACCACAGCAGTGAACTTTATTATTATTATTATTATTATTATTATTATTATTATTATTATTATTATTATTATTATTACTATTATTAAGTTCACGTGTATTTATATAATATTATAAAAATTAACGTCTGTGAGTAATTAAGATTAACAAATATTTTCTTTTGTTTTGTTTTAAATATTGTATAATCGTAAAATTAGTTTTCTATATCTCATTATTTTTCTTTGTTTTTATACACATTTCACAGGGACAATTTAATATGTCTTGCTTGTATATATTTTATTATTAGTTTTTGTCTTAATTTAAACTAACATTAACTATTTGCATTATAGATCGTAATATAATAGATATTATCTTTTGATCAAATTTTTATTTAGTATTTAATATTAGAGATCATTGTAATTGTTATATTCTGATGTAATATATGTTTGCCCCGGTGAGTGGAAGAGAAGGCCACATGGCCTTAACTCCATCAGGCTAAATAAATAAATCTAAAATCTAAATGTAAATCTGTTTTTATTGACTCAAACATTACTTGACTGATTTAAATTGGTTTTTTACCATCATTTATAAATTGTTTTGGGACAATTTATGTATATAACATATTACCGTACATACTATAGGATCCGAGCTAAAAAATATATATGCATCGATGCATCGGGAAGTAGTTTTTTTGCCGATTAAATGGCTTACGCTGCATAAACCATAGCATATACACTAAATTAATATACATAGTTTTGAATATCTCAAAAAGGTCTACAGAAAAGTCCAGGACAGCATATGTTTGTCTTTTACGGATAACTCGCAATAACCATATTTGTCATACATCCATCCATAGTAATTCTGCCCGAAGGCAGGTCCTTCACTGCAATCATAGCATTTTTATCCTATGCTTGCAGCTTTACGAGGGAATTGTAGGTGTGGTAGCTTCCCGTTGCTTTCCACACTGGTCAAGGATGATTATGATGATAATGATAAGGATGATGGCCATATGATTTCGGGGACCGTTTGGGCCTTAAAGTTTTTCTGACATTTGTCTTACAGGCGAGAAAAAAAACCGATAAAAACCTCAGCCAGAGAAACTGTCCCGACCGGGGATCGAACCCGGGCTGCGTGACAATGCAGCACGCTACCTCGAGACCACAGAGGTGGACTTGCCATATATAACCTGTTTAAATTATTTTGTCCAAGCGAACATCATCGCAGTTTCAGTTAGAATGTAAGACAATTGTGGTTATAAATTAAATATAAATTATCTATGATCTTTGTTCTGTTTGTATGATATCTTTTGTGTTTTGTGTTCTGAAATATTTTTCCATTCGGATTCGATATTGCCAGTGAGTTAGTTACGTGTATTCTATAACTTAATTTATATTTTTTTTCTTACAGGTCTTGGAGTCAAGTCTATGAAACGTTTCATCCTCATCTCGAAGCTGTTGGTGAGTTTTTTATCAAATTGTATTATTATTTATTATTATTATTATTATTATTATTATTATTATTATTGTTATTATTATTTTAATGATATGGAATTTACTGATATTTAGAAATGAAGGAAATACGTTTTTATTTACATTGCGCACGGTCCTGCTTGGCCCTACGTGCATTTTTTTCCCATGAATAAAATAAAATAAAGAATATAGGCCTACATAAGAATATATAAACAAATAGATACATGTGTACACACCTACACTCATACATATAGAATACATAAAAAGCAATGAATAAGTGTGAGTCTGTGTCTATAGTACATATACAACAATACACATCTACAGATATACAAAAAAATACATATTATATAGATGTAAAAATAGTCTCTCATGTTGTAGAATAATAAAAATAAGTTTAAAAAAAATAAAAAATACATACACACATATACCCACACACAATTTTATTATTTAGTTAATTACCGTTAAGTGACTCTGGAATTCCCTATTGTAAAGTACAGCTTATAAAGTGAATGATTTGTCAGAATATATTTAGAATAGAAACAAAAAACTTTATTTTCAATTTATTGAAACTTTGAATACAGGGTGAACGGTAATTACACCGACAAACTTCAGGACTGATTGCTGACTGGAAATGAAGGAAAAAAGGTCCTATAAGCATGTGTCCGGAAAGAACGATGTGCGTACAACGACAACAAATCGTCCTGGCACACAGTACATAGCATAATCGCATCCACGTCACAACACATGTTCAATGTGGCATCCATGGGATTCAATGCATGCGTTCACACGTCATAGCATGGATTGCCTCACTCTTTCGCATGTTCCGGCCTCTCTCCGAATAGCGCCACAGGCGACGTGGACACGCTGTTGAAGGGTATGCACATCAGGAACTGGTTCAGCATACACAACACTTTTCAGATGCCCCAGAGGTAAGATCCAGGGGGTTTAAGTTCGGTGATCTAGCAGGCCATAGAACAGGGCTGAGATAATAATGTAATTCGTCAGTGCCATCTACCGTGGCAACGATGCATTTATGGACACTTATTCATAGGACATTTTTTCCTCCTTTTTCAGTCAGGAATAAGTTCCTACAGTTTGTCGGTGTAATTAAAATTCACTCTGTATAAATTGGTAGCACAATATAAATACTATAATCCTTAGCTAACTTCCAATTGTACTGTAAACAAACTAATATTAGGCACTACCCCTCCGACTCCGCCTGTTGGCGGAACCGTGGTACTAAATTTAACCGTCATATGACTGCATTGGATAATAACTGTCAACATTAGAAACATTGTTCTTAGGCAATATCGACTTTACGGGAAATAAGACTGAATACATGATAAGACGGTATCAATGATTAGGAACTTTGAACATTTCCTATTTATTTATGAACTAGCTAATGCCCGGCGTGCGCTGCTACACCTTAATAAATTATAAAGTGTGTTTGCATTTAGTTGAATAAGTAAAAGGAAAAATAAATATAAATTTATATCGTTATTATTTTTATATAGCCTACCCGTGCTGATTACCCGGCGTTGCCCGGTAATCTACGCATGCCGACGTACTTGGCATAATTGAGCTGAAAGACAAATAAAAGGATACACGCCGTGCGCTGCTTTGGTTTCCCGCGAATCTACTTATCCCGAACTTCTTGGCATCAATGAAAGACAAAAATGATTATTGTGAGTTATCCTTAAAAGATAATCATATGCTGTCGCGGACTTTTCTGTAGAGTTTTTTGTGATATTCAATTCTATGTACAATAAGTTATGTATTTGTTATGCTTTAGGCAGCGTAAGCTTACAGAAAGCGACGTTTTTTCACTATTTTTCACTACAGAAAGTGATATTTAAGGATGATGGGTTTGATTATTAAAACTCTCCTATAATCTCTAAACCTTGCCGGGAAAATCCTGAACATTTTGCAAAAAGCCCCATCACAATCGGATGAATGGTATGGCAGCACATGCTTGCCCGGGAATCTACTTATTCCAATCTAATTGGCATCAGTGAAAGACAGAAATGGTTATTGTGTGTTATCTATAAAACATAAACATTTGCTGTCGCGGATTTTTTTTGTAGAATTGTTTGAGATATTCAATTCCGTGTACATTAATTTTATGTATTTGTTATGGTTTAGGCAGCGTAAGCCATTTAAGGGTAAAAAAGGGACTTTTCACGTTTTCCACTACAAAGGGTGTTTTTGAGGATGTAGGAGTTGAGTATCTCAACTCTCGTATAGCCTATGTTCATCATGGGAATCTCCTGAACATTTTGCACCCCATCACAATCAGATCAATGGTATGGCCGCGCATAAAGTAAGAACAAACAAACAAATAGTAATTTTTATATATTAGAAGACAAAACCTATATTATATATATATATATATATATGGGACTATATGGGCTTACCTAATAAGATTTTACGCATTTTACATGATCTATCCTTTGTTTGTAATATCATTACGAGCAGAATTTATGTCTAATGTTGGCTCACCTGTAAATTCTGCTGTTATTTACACCACAACCTCAATTGCTAATGTAGCATATTTTCCATCACACTGTATAAAAACAATCAACATAATTTGTTTGTCTCCCGCTTTTTAAATGCTTTCCCTTCCGATGCTTTAGAAAACCTGCAGAAGGAGTCATTTTGAAAGAATTGAAATTCCAACATATTCTACATTGCGCTTGCGTGAGAATAAAACAATGCTCTTTTAATCTATTAAAATTGTAATTACATATTTCAAGATTATCCAATATAATTTATATAAACATGTGCTACATAATGTATATTTTTACATGCTTTATATTAGCTTGACCTGTATCTGTCTATCTATGTAACGGACCTGTATCTATGTAACGGAATCTTTGAACACGATTTTCACCCACTTAAAAACATTGGATCAACTTGAAACTTTGTTTACTTGTAAAGACCCATGACAATACAATAATTTCATAACTTTTTTTCTAAAATCCTGGAGAGAATCATCAGAAAATAAAATAAAAACCGGTAAAATAGGTTGCGGACTTACCGACATTTTAGTCAATCGTTGTAAGAACTCATTTGGTAGAGCGGTGGACTGTAGTGGTATATAATTTGAGTAATCCATAGGTCGCTGTTTCAAATCCGGCCCGGGGATTTTTTAGAAGAGTATTAAGCAATTAAATGTTCATGGGATTCCGGTTTATGACAATCAGTTAAACTAAAAATAAAGACAATAAATAAATAATAGTTTAAAAAACTAAAACAACACGCTTTATTAGAAAACCAAACTAAAAAACAAAAAATAAATAATAGTTTAAAGAAACTGAAACAACACGAAAAATGATTTTACCATCAAAAGCCTGGGATGTTTTTTTATGGTTTTTACGTTTTCTTCTTAGATACTTTACTTTTAACAATATCTGTTTATTATCAAACATATTAATTGATATAGAGCACCCCATGCTTTTGACGGTAATTGTTTTTGTAGATAACTCAAGTTGTATTCTAGATGTGTTGGAGATGATTTTTTTGTTGATCACTTTAGTATTATCCCAAGCGTGTTGGAAATTAAAATTACTTTTAATTTTTTAGTTCGGTTTTCTAATAAAGCGTGTTTTTTAGTTTTTTAAACTATTATTTATTATTATTTTTATTTTCTTTATTTCGAGTGTTAGAGAGGGAACTACATTTCCTTATACGCTTGAAGGTAAAACCTCTATTCGACCAATGAAAATGCAGTCATTAATCTGATTTGTTTGCATTACAACTGGAACTTAGCTTGGAATTAGTTCAGTACTTACCAAGCCTTGTTTTCATAAATCTAATGTTGACATTCTCACACCTAACCTGATTGCAATGCAAACAAAAGAAGGCCTAATACTAAATAGTATGGTTGCTATGTAATCAAAACAAAACACAGTACTGAATAATATATTGCGATGCGAGGTTGGGAAGTGTTTTTACAGAAGCGAGGAAAATGTTTAAAAATCGAGCGATAGCGAGGTTTTTAATTTTTTGAGATACTATAAAACACTTCACAAACGTGCGTTGTACACTTAGCGACAAAAAGAATGGGCCGACTCTTGGTCTCGAATATTTTAAGTTCCAACGCGCGATTCACCACGAGTAAATTAATTGCACAGTAGAGCTACAACAGCTTTCCCTTCTTCCTTTGAAGAGTATTCTTTCAAGCGCCATTAGCCAGCGTACGTTTAGCTCAGTGCTTAGTATCTTCATTCGTATGCGAAATATCACAGGTTCCATTCCCGATGAGGTTAAATTTTTTAATTGTTAAAATGCTTTATATTTTATTCTGCCTGTCCATTCTTAAAAAAAGTAATAACTATTTGGAAGTAGGTATATTACTATTTTTGTTATTATTTATTTATTTATTTATTTATTTATTTATAAACAGATTTACAATGTAATAAAACATCTTCCTGTTCCCAAAAAAATGTATCTTCATTCTCCATTTTTCTCTACCTTCACATTCCAATCCTTCCAGACCTAGCTCCCCCATACCTCTTCTTACATCATTCATCCATTGAAATCTAGGTCGACCTCTGTTTCCTTTCCCAGGTGGAATCCATTCCAAAGCTTGTCTGGGTAATATTTTCTTTGCCATCCTGAGTGTATGACCATACGAGACTAGTGTCTGTATCTCACAAAATCTAATATTGAATTTTGGACTTTCATTTGTTGTCTGATGATTATATTTCTGATTTTTTCCAATTTAGAATGTCTAGTTGAGCGCCTAGAACAATCCATTTCAGTAGACATAAGCATTAAGCTCAAATTTTTATTCAACTGCCAAGTTTCTGCACCGTATGCAAGCGTGCTTCGAATTATGGATTTATAAATCTCTAATTTGGTATCCATTAATATGTTCTTATCCAACAAAACGCCGTTTAACATTGTTATTACTATCTACCTTTTTGAATTCTATATTTTATGTCATTTTCTTGGTTACATTTTGAGTTAATTTTGATCCCCACTTAATTACATTCTTCACATCCTTCGATACATCCTATTATTTTATTACTATGGACGATAGACAATAATAATAATAATAATAATAATAATAATAATAATAATAATAATAATAATAATAATAATAATAATATTTTATTATTATTGTCCATTATCTATGGGCTATTATTATGCTGGACTTGGCATGTATAAACTAAACATTTTAATTGAAGGGCGAAACTGTTTCATCACTGATACATAATAAATAAATAAACATAAATATATGAAGCTATATTATATTTTATTACATAAATTTACAGCATTATTATTAAAACGTGGTACTGAACACAGAATTAAATTTATACCAGTAGCTAAATAGTGTTATAGAATTTACGAAGGCAGGAATATTACTTAATACAGTGTAAAGTGAACGTAGATTACATGGCAGGAATTAAATATTATAACACTTATAGGATGTGTTTTGCGAAAATATAAATGAATAAAAAAAACATTGTTGAAGGATTCAAACCCTGGCTTTAATACATATTTAATCTTCTTGCAAGTGGTTTAACACTACTTGAACATCGGGTCTAAATATTGGTTATCTCGAACTTTTGCACTATGAACGAGTGCTTAACTTTATTTGAAATGTCGAAATTTGAGTAATGTTGCCTTTGTTGAACGCTCGTAAATATCTAGAAACATGTCTCCTTCACTAATAGTAAAATAATGACATCTTTGTTGGAAATATTTGCGTTCATTATAAACAACTGACTAACGTTAACAGTGTGGGCAATGTTTATTAGTTGAAACTACAAGAGGCCGCGACTCCAATCAGTGATAAAATGGCGACAAGTACGTATTTATTGTTTTAATTATTTAAAATAAAGTTCAGTTCATTTAAAATGCAGTGATTTGTTTCGTGTAATGTATATTAACACTACCTTTTGGATATTTTTTGTATATACATTGTATGTAGAATACATAGAGAGCAGTGGTTTTACTTCCCACACGTGGTTTGTAATATGTAATATTACAGTATAGTTACAGTATTTAGGTTGGCAACCCCGAAATATAGGAAGTTGAACTTTAAACCATGATCGCCATTGCTGTAAGTACGACAAAACGCACTATCGCGCAAAAAAAATAATATCCTGATTTGTAAGTCAAATTGTTATGAGTTTCGTCTGTTGGTCTCTGATTGTAATAATTTATATTACATGTTGATTTTTCTTCCTTCTAATCCCTAGAATGGCGGGTTCAAACCCGTCCGGTCAGAGAATCTTTTAGGATGGAAAAGTGTAAGGAAAAAGTTCTCCGGGAGGGATTTTAAGCCGGGGTCCCGAGTCTGATGTTTTTCAGATTCGTAAAAGAAACTCAAGTCTGAATAAAAGGCCTCGGAGTAAAATTTAACTGCTCTTCCTCCATCCAAGTAATACCTTATATTCCTACTAGATGTCTCCTTGAGGCGATGTTCTAACCACTTGTCACTAGCTGGCATCAACAGGAAAATAAGCGTCTAGGAGACATATATTAGGAAACAAAAGTGTTACTCAGAAGCGTGAATGTCAGGTTATTTTGCCCAGCGGTATTTTATTCACACTTGAGGTTCTTTTACGAGACTGAAAATCTTCAGACTCGGACCAAGGGCCTACGTCCCTCCCGGAGGACTTGAACCTTGTTTTTTTTTTTTTCATTCTATAAACACCTCGAACGCGCCCGGGTTTGAACCCGCGATCCTCGGAACTAGAGGCAAGGAACATAACCACTAGACACCGCGGCCGACTTTACTTTATATATATATATATATATATATATATATTGTAGGGCATTTCGAATCCGCTTATGTTAAGTTAAGGTAAAGTGATGCTACTACAGGCTATTAGGAGACCCTGGAGTCAGTCGCAGGTTAAGGCTCCAAATTTTTCTAAACAATCGGCATTATTATCTCAAATAGGTTGTCAGCCATGAATGACGTCCACCTTTGCCTCCAAAACCAAGCTCCTGGTACTCATTTTAGTTAGAGTTTGAGTTAACCCCAGGGCCATTGTTTCACCAGAAGGTTTGGGTCAGTTTTTTAAAAATCCTGACCTCTCCAAGACTCGAAACTCTCGACCTTCTGATTGTAGCGTATTGCCTTAACCAACTTAATCGTTCCCCATAAAGTAACAATATGTATTCTTCTTCTTCTTCACTTCACGGGCTAGGCAAATTGCCTATTCCGCACACAGTTGTTCTGTCCATCTTTTCACTGGCATTCCTACATTCCTTGAACCTCTTGGCAACAATATTTATTTTGAATCTTAACTAATACCATTTTCTATTTAACTCATGTCCCAAAAGACAGTCAATGAACAATCACGTTTCAATGAATTTTGTTATACAAACAATGACAGTCGTGTTTTGCCTCGATAATTATCAAATTTTGATTATCAAAATAAAGAAAGCTCCTCCTTTTTAATGTTCTGAACAAGTCAGAGCATTATTTTGCAGTGACTGACTCTCTAACAAATACGTTGAATATAGCAAATAATGAACAGATTTCTTCGACCTACACATTTTGTAATTGCGTGTTCAATAATTATTGTGTTTTTAAATACAGAATTTTACTGAGTTGGTTCCTGAAAAAATGAATTAATAACCTATAATGTTGGTTACAATATACAGTTTTGATGTGTTTCATTTTTTCTCCACTAGAGTGCATTCTTACAATATTGCGATCCTATTTGGCAATAAAATAGTACGATCAAGTTGCAGTGATGAACAAATGAAACATTTTTCATTTGGTTTTCAAACCGCCGGTTTGCTTTAAATATATAATTATTTAAAAATAAACTATATTTAAATAATGATTTGTGAGTAAACAGTTTGATTTTATTTGTTAAATAATCCTAACAAATGACACTCTTGATTTCCAAATCCTCTAGATAAATTGGAAATCACTCCTGGTATTACTTATGATTAATTCAGTGAAAAGAAAAATGCTAATGCATGGTCCATTCGATGACAAATCCTTCACACTCACAAAACAGCTTATTTGACGACGAGAAGATTGGGACAAATAAATAGCCCGTACAACATAGGATAATCAAGCCAGTGTATAGATATAGTGTACTTTTACAGTAAGATCACTTGATAAGAAAAGAAACATTTTCCTCTGCACACTGAAGAGATAGAAAGAAAATAAGAACAAAGGAATGTCTTTTTTTTATCTCAAGTTGGCAATTGTGAAAAGATTCATCTTTAGAAAGGACACAACTTTGACTTTTTCATTCTCTGTCTGACCTTTGCTATATCTTTGACAACTGAAGAAACAAAGGCCTGTTTATCTTCAAAACGAAATTTAAAAATATGCCTATATGTATTTTACTAACAAGTGAACGTTTGACTTTGAAATCTACATGAACTTCGATTTTTATCTTACTTTTAGATGCTTTAACATCTAACAAAATGAGGTGCATTAGGAAATTAAACATAGGCCCAATTTTGGAAATTGATGTCATTGTACATTTCAGGGACCCTTGTCGCCCGAACTTCTCTAAAAAACCGTTAAACTGAAAATATAAAAAACTGTTATTCTCTCAGTTTTATTATATGGTTGCGAAACATTGACTTTTGTTTTAAGGGAGAAGAAGATTACGGGAATTTGAGAATAAGTTCTTAGGAGAATTTTTGGACAAAAAAGAGGTGAACAGACAGGCGAAAGGAGAAGACTATACGTAACTGTAATTTTTATAAGAAACCATATATATAACAGGAACAGTTAGATATTGTAGACTGTAATGGACAGGACATGTGGACTGAAAGAGGGGTGTTGAAACATACTGTAGGAAAAGCAGTTGGTAGATCAATAATGAGGTGGGAGAAATACATTAACCATGATTTGAGAGAAGTAAATTGTATGGGATATGATTGGAAAAATTTAACCCAAGTACATTGTAGAATTCGATGGTCAATTATTGTAATGGTTGCTGCGATGCGCGTTCTTAGATCAAGGATGGACTATGGAAGGTGCAGCTTGTACACAAAGTCTTCAAAATAACAACAACAAAAAATGTCAAGGGGTCTGGTGAACGCGGAGTTCAACAACGGCCTGTATCATCATTACCAGCACGGCCCACCCATCTGTTCGGTACAGTCTGACCAACGGATCTGTGCCCCCGTAAGATATGCGAACTAAACACTAATTCCTTTTCTGCCTCGGTAAATCATTTCCATCTCTTCATTCCTCTCTCTCTCTCTCTCTCTCTCTCTCTCTCTCTCTCTCTCTCTCTCTCTCTCTCTCTCTCTCTCTCTCTCTCTTTTCTTTCGCCCCTCCCACTAACAATTTTGAGCCTTCTTGGGGGACAAGTTATTTTCACTTGCAGTCCAGTGTTGTCAGCTCAACATGAACACTGTAGCATAGAGTGGTGAAAGACACAATCAGCGTCATTAGACCTACTTAAATATGAAGAAGTAATAATTAACCTTACATTATTCAGTATTCAAGATCCATGATACTGTTTGGGGAAAGTTTGGCAACGTCTCTATTCGGAAAGTTATCCACCTCTTTTTTGACGTGGTGGGAGGGAAGTGCAATGGAATGGAATGAGTAGAGGCGTTAAGTTATCTAAAAACGACTGCAGCGCTAAAAGGGCACAGATCCATTGGTCCGACGCTAGTCTGGTGTTGAGTTCCAATCTTACTTCATTATGGAAATGAGGGGGGCACCATCTTGTTGAATGATGTAGTTAGGTATATCCTGTTCCAGCTGAGGCATATCCAGGTACTCATCTCCTCTGATTCTTTTCTCTATAAGAAAGAGTACGGGCCGTACACATTCCGCTGGCTTAAAGTGCAGAAAGTGTTCACTGCGTAAACTAAGCGAATTCCTTAGCAAGTCGATATACGATAACATTTTTCTGATTTATGAAATATACATTTATTTGGTTAATTAAATCTTAAGTATTCAGTTAATATCGAGAAAACAAACATGACAGCCGCAAGAGCGATTATAAAATTACGGCTTTTATGTAAACCTCTCGCTACTAATGTTCCGATTTTTCAGATTTTTGGATAATATCTTCCTCATATTATTTCAGTGTTCCGTTGCGAAAAAAATCTAAAATTGTTCCATATAGAGATTTTTTTACTTTTTACTTGACGTGAATCCACACTCTTAATGGTCCAATATATATCCATCCGTCCATAGTAATTCTGCCCGAGGGCAGGTCTTCCAGTCCAATCATAGCATTTCCATGCTATGCTTTGCAGCTTTACTTGGGAATTATAGGTGAGGTAGCTTCCTGTTGCTTTCCACACCGGTGAAGGACGATGATGATGGGCGGATAATTTTCGGGGACCGTTGGGCCCTAAGATTCCTGACATTTGTCTTACAGGTGAGGAAAAACCCCGAAAAAACTCATCAGGAGCCTGTCACCACCGGGAATCGATCCCGGGCCCGCTGCGTTACAAGGCAGCACGGTACCTCGATACCACAGCCGTGGACTGTATTATATATATATAGTCATGTAAGAATGACAGAAGACAGATTCTCAAGAAGAATACTGGTATGGATGCCACTTGGAAGAAGAAGAAGAGGGCGGCCAAAAATAACGCGGATTGATGAAGTTCTAAACAACATGAGTTTATAAAGAATTAGAAGATGGCGATGGAATATGGAGAGGTGGAGGAGAATGCCAGTAGATTAATTGGGGGCATGATATGTTGTGAAACATGCCAAATAAAATTATTATTATTGTTATTATTAATTATTATTATTATTATAATGTTGATGGGCATTGGATCGATGACTCCCTATCAATATTTCTAGGTCATGAGTAGAGGAGATTCTACCTGTTCTGCGAGGTGTAAATGAAAGCTGTTTGGTAATAATTGAAGCGTGCCGCACCACCAGCAGGAAGGACTTGCACACCAGTGCACAGGATCGAACAATTATTATGGATTACCGGAATCAGGCGCATGTACTCATAATTTCCAATTATCCACACCATACGCCTAGGCCTATATTGTTTTGTTCGCAATCAATATCCTGAAAAAAAATACTTGTTTGGAATTCCATAATGCGTAAACAAAACTAATGATGATATATATATATATATATATATACGTTTTTTTCATTCAAGAACACATTGTAGAGTTATTTATTAACTAGGTAACTTGGTTGGAGATTATAGAAATGCTATGGCATGGAGGCTCTTGGAGGATCAGTGGCCCATAACTTATACGCGAGGATGACATTTAATTATGCACTCTATCCAATGAGCGGGAAAATCGTCAAAATACGTATTATATAGATAGATAGATCATCGGTTGATTAATGTCTTTGACATCGACAAAGCCAATTTTGTCGGTCCGTCCAATATCCTAGTTGTAGATGTTTCTCCTTCATGTATACGATATATATACATGTATTCCCTGGCTCCAGGAAGTTTAAGGTCTTCCTCTACCGCGTCTTCCCTCAGACACATTTTGGTAGCCGATCCTCTTTCATTCGCTGGACATGTCCGTTCTATCTCAATTGTTGAGTTTTAATATAATCTAAGATAGTGTCTTCAATCTTAATTTTCTTCCTTATAACTGAGTTTCTATTTTTTTTTCTCATCTCGAAATTCTTGTTGCCCTTCGTATAAAATCCATTACCGTTGCCAAAAGGTACTTATTTGATTTTGTTGTTAATGGCCAAAGTTCTGCTCCATAAGTGATTATGCTTTTAACAATTGTATGATATATATTCATTTTATTTTTGTTACTTACATTTTTATCCCACAATATTCCAATGAGGCAAGCAATTACAAATTTTCATTTATTATTTCTATTTCTTATTTCCTCTTCATAACTTTCATTTTTATTTATTTTAATTCATAAATATGTGATCTCACTACAAGATTGTATTGTTTCTCCAGTTCCCAAAAGTAAATTTTGTTCTGGTTCACAAATTGATAAATATTTTGTTTTCTTCATGTTCAAAATTAATCTCCACTTATTATATTCTTTCTATTAATTTTCTAGTCATATATTCTAAATCTTCATAATCTTGTGCAATTAATAATTGGTCATCTGCAAAATGTAAGTAGTATAAAGTTTTATTGTTTGAAATAGGAATTCCCATGCTTGAACATTTTCTCCTCCAATTGTTCAAAATTTCAGGTATGCCTACATATATTTTAAACAGATTATAACATATTATATAATTTCCCGAAGAGGCAGAACCACTTATCATTGGTGCCAAAGCTCATCGGACGTGGAAGGAATGTGGGCTGGGAGTTTATTGAGCGACACTATTAAAGGAGGGGAACTTAAGAATTATAAAATAGCATGTGTTGTAAGTGTGTGGCCGATTAAGGAAGGTGGCGTACAGAAAAGTTACATAACAGTGAGCTAAAGAGCTGTATAAGAACCATGTATTTCCATGTGGTTAAACTCAAAATACTTGAGTGGGCAGGACATGTCCATGATTGGGAATTGACGTATTCCAAAGAAAATTATCTACGCAACTATATTTTAGAAATCAAAATTTCTGATTACAAGTAAAGATGGATGCAACATGTTCATCGAATGGAAGATCACAGGCTACCCAAACAAATGTTAAGCTATCAACTTTCAGGAAGAAGAAGACCAGGACGTCCACTCAAAAGGCTTTTGGATGGTGTTTCCATTGAGGCGGAAACAGGTCAATAAATGACATAAATTCGTGAATGGACTATGATGATGATGATGATGATGATGATGAACTATATGGGGCAAGAGAAGAGTGAAAAGACCGAGAACAGATGGATTATGTTGTGGACAGGGTGTAAAGAAGATTCTAGGAATGAGGAACTGGAAAAGGAAGACACTGGATAGACAGATTTGGAGGGGCTTAATACAGGAGGCCAAGGCCCAACATCGGGCTATAGCACCGTTGAAGAAGAAGAGGAAGACGAAGAAGAAAATGTGTTATAAAAACATTATATTTTTATACTGACTTTACATCTGAAGATGTGTTGCAAAAACACTATTTACTTACTAACTTTCCAGCCCTTTGAGTCTAGCCATATCCTCTCCATTGTTAAGAGTTTCTAGACCAAGATAATTTAGTTACGTTTATTTCCTTACACATGTCATGAAAGGTATGTGGTTAACCGATCCAATGAGACATATTGTTGACAACTAAGATATTATTTGGGTGATGAAATTCCAAAATTCTTTCTTATAGGCTTATTTTTAGGTTAAAGTTTCTTTTAAAAGACTGAAAATCTTCAGATTCGGGATCCACGGTTTAATTGTTTCTCGGATTTTCCCATCCTAACAAAAATATTGACTGTATGGGAAACCAGATGTAATAAGAACAGTTAATTCTGCGATGGGCAGGACATGAAGCACGAATGGGGTATGGAGGAGGAGAATGGAAAATTATTTTAGTAAAATCAGAGGAAAATTGCTTAATAGATAAACATGAGGTGATAGAATAACATTAACTTTGATTTAAGGGAGGTGAATTGTAAAGGGTTGATTGGCAAACATTAGATTAGGTCGTTCAATTCATTTCAAATGACTCTCGGAGGTCTGCTATTCTAATATTTTTTTTTTCGTAAATAGTAATTAAAGTGCAGCCTACTTGTTGATTACAATTTCGGTAGAATCATATCTTCTATTTACGATTTTCGGCCCTCCACCTGATT
Organism: Diploptera punctata; assembly: GCA_030220185.1. NCBI lineage: Eukaryota > Metazoa > Arthropoda > Insecta > Blattodea > Blaberidae > Diploptera > Diploptera punctata. The sequence continues at coordinate 741,032 of JASPKZ010005677.1, read as the reverse complement.
AGAAAACTTATTTCTGGTCACCGCTTCGTTATTAATTGGACAATACTGCTCTGCCAACTTGCTCGGTCTGTCCATTATCATAAGAACTTAAAATTAGTTGAAATATTGATTAATCTATGCCACCGTACCATTACATACATTCAAACAATAACTGAAAAACACAATTTTATTGTTGCAGTATAATTACCTGGGATAAATGCAATAAGTCATTCAATAATTAAGTAATGCATATAATTTTAGTTCTCTATTGCCTTTAATTGGGAATTACAAAACCTTTCAGAACCTATACTAAATATTTCCTTCATAAGTTCAAAAGTTTCGTTGTTTTCCAACATATCTGTGATGTACTTTAGTTTCAAAATGGCGGCTGCTCGTGAAATACAAAGTTGAGGACGACGGCACCTGCGCCGAAAGGTGTCTATTTTAACATTTTACTTTGCATTATGACTTTGGTCAACATGACGTTATAGGGTTTTTCATGTCTAGAAAATAATATTGCTATTATGGGAACAAACGGTCCCCGAAATCATATGGCCATCATCATTATCGTTATCATCATCAGCATCATCATCCTCCTTCACCAGTGTGGAAAGCAACGGGAAGCTACTACACCTACAATTCCCTAGTAAAGCTGCAAGCATAGCATCGAAATGCTATGATTGCAGTGAAGGACCTGTCTTCGGGCAGAATTACTATGGATGGATTATGGGAACGCTGTTGCCACTTGACGGTCCAGACTGAGTGACAGAGATGGAAATATAATTATCTCCAGTTTCGTTGAAGGAGGATAGTTCAATGGAATCCCCGCTAGCCGCTGTTTCGGTAATTGAGTTCACCCTCTTTATTAAATACAGGATGTTACCGAAATGAGTGCATATCTTTCGTGTGGTGGTAGGGAACATCCATACAAGTGTTTTGACACAATGAACTTGGCTCGGAAATGCATTGTTGTGGGTCTACAGAATAAAACAGCATTTACAATTGTTGAACACATTGTTGTTCATTTATTAATTCTAAGAAAAATGGAAGGCATTACATGTTATTTTACAGTAATTGTTGGAAATGGCGACCATTGACCTCGGATTGATGAACTCGAAGGAGCATATCTGGATGCTCCCTGATTTCTGCAGCCGCTGCCACGATCCTTGCTACAGACTCTGGAGCTGTGCATCCAGGTCAATGGTCGCCATTTCCAACAATTACTGTAAAATAACATGTAATACCTTCCATTTATCTTAGAGTTAATAAATAAACAACAATGTGTTAAACAATTTTAAATGCTGTTTTATTCTGTAGACCCATAACAATGCATTTCCGACCCAAGGTTTATCGTGTTAAAATACTTGTATGGATGTTCCCTACGACCACACGAAAAATCTGTACTCATTTCTGTAACACCCTGTATGTGGGTGATAATTACACGTTCAATAATGGTATTTTTTCCTTAAATCGGGCACCACCTTCTTGGCAAATTGTAGGTGAAACTATTAACTAACTTATTTATTTAAAATGTATTAACTGATAAACTAATGTCACATAAGAGCAATGCTATTTTCTAGACGTGAAAAACTCTATGTAGTAGTCAGTACTTCTCCGATCGATTATTCACAGATGGTACCCTGACTAGAATAACCCAAATATTTGTCGTCTCCATTGGCTATTGGGTTGCACTTCACAGGTTACAATCCTCAACATGGATAGAAGTGGTTTCTCTGTAGATGTCGTATAAAAGCATTTATTGATATCCACATAGCGTGCAAAATATGATTGACGTGACGGATTTTCTTGCTTCATATTTCTCTTCTCGGACAGACTTATGGAACATGGCAATCAGATATGCACACGGCAGCCATTACGTGTTCTCATACAACATCGATTTTAGATTTCTAAAGCAGGTGCTCTATATACAGATAGTCAAATGACACCTTAAGTAGGATCCTGGGATAAAATACTTCATCTTGATTGAGCATTCAAGGATGTCGTCAACCTATATCTAGCAAACCAGGTGTGGATATTCGAACATTTACTCCACCATTGTGGATTTCATAAAATTATATATATATATATATATATATATATATATATATATATACACAAAATAAAAAGTAATACAATAAGAGAAATTATGAATGCAGAACAAGAGATTGAAGAAATCCAACTAAGATGGTATGGACATATAATGAGAAGAAGGGACACTGAAACAAACAAAGAAGTATTGAAAAGGATATCTCCTGGAAAAGGGAAACGTGGTAGACCAAACCCAACGTGGATAAAGGGAATCCAAGACAACATAAAGAAGAGAAATATAACAGAAGCAGACACCAAGACCGGTAAGTGTGGAAGAAAAAATGTATATTTTGTTTGAGGATACCTGTGTAAATAACAGAAACAATCTTGAAATAGAAGAAAAACGTTTGAAATGGTATGCACACCTTATAAGAATGGAAGAAGATTGGATACCAAAGAAGATCCTTAATTGGAAAGCCAATGGAAGAAATGGAAGAAGCAGGCCTAGAGAATGTTGGATAGATGGAGTGAGGAGAAGTATGCAAGCCAGAGATTTGAGGGAAGAAGATGATTTAGATAGGAACTTCTGGCGACAAATGACTTTGGGTTGAAGGAGAAACACTGTATTGTGGAATATTCCGAATATATATCATCATCATCATCTTCATTCATGGATTAGGTCTGTTGACCCGTTCCGACTTCAGCCCATCTCTTTCTAGGTCTGCCCACATCTCGGTTGCCTTTAGGTTTGTATTTTGTTATTTGTTTTGGATATCTGTCTTCATTCATTCTGTCTATGTGTTGCTTCCATTTTTGTCTATATGTATCCATTTTATCAGTTATTGCAAATATTTCAAGTTCCTGTCTTATTTCTGTGTTCTTGATTCTGTCTTCCTTAGTGCACCCTTTAACAGATCTCAAAAATTTCATTTCTGCCGCCGTTATCCTACTTAGGTCTTGTTTTTTATGTATCCAGGCTTCTGAACCATACAGCAGTACCGGTACTGCCAACATTTTATAAAATTTCAGTTGGGTCTCTCTTGTTGTTTTGTTATTTAGTGATCGTTTTATCGTACCACATATTCCCTGGAATTTTGCTAGTTTATTAGTTATATCACTATCATAATCAAATGAAATGTCACATCCTAGATAATTGAGATGGTTCACCTGTTCTATGATTTTGTTTCCTATTACTATTTTGGATCTGATTTGATTTTTCCCTTGAAATGCCATTACCTTAGTTTTTTCTACGGATATTTTGAGATTATATTGTTCACATATATTATGTAGTTTAAAAATATTCCTCTGAAGTTCGTCTTCTGTATTTGCTATTATTACCTGGTCATCAGCGTATAATAATGTTTTCAAGTAGTGTGTTTTATCTAATATTATTCCTTTATTTGTTTCTTCGTTCCATTTTTTTATTATATCATTGATGTATAGGTTAAATAAAACTGGAGAGATACTGCATCCTTGTTTAACTCCTTGATTAGTATGAATTTTATTTTTACTTACTTCATTTCTAGTTTTTATAACAAAATTTGTGTTCCAATACAAACTCTTTATAGCTGCTATTAAGTGTTTCGGAATTCCTTTTTCTTTTAAAATTGTCCAGAGTTTTCCTCTGTCTACTTTATCAAATGCCTTGACAAAATCAATAAAAGCTATGTGTGTTTCTATGTTATATTCTCTTCTTTTGTTTATAAATTCTTTTATCGTAAATATATTATCCATACATGAACGCCCTGGTCTGAATCCACTTTGTTCTTCTGTTAACATTACCTCTGCTATTTGTTTTAACCTAAATGTTAAGATTCTTGAGTATATTTTATAGCCTTGCAGTTAAAATGCTTATTCCTCTGTAGTTGTTGCAGTCTTTACGTTCTCTTTTCTTAAAAATAGATTGTACTATTGCTGTTGTCCAGGTTTCTGGTATTGTTGCTTGTTTCCAACATAAATTTAAAAAATGTAATAATCTCAGTTTAAAAAAAATTCCTCCATATTTTATTAATTCCATATTAATTCCGTTTATTCCAGCTTCCTTTCTGTTCTTTGTTGTTTTCAGTACCTCTTCTAATTCTTCCATTGTTATCATATCTATTCCTATCTCACACTCATATATGTTATCTTTAGTTATTTTATTTTCATTATACCACAGTTTTTTATAATGTTCTTCCCATTGTTTCTCCTCAATTGCATTGATCTGTATTGTATCTTTTTCTTGTTTATTTAGATGTTTCATTACTTTATAGGCTATTTTTTGCTGCCCATGTATATCGTATTCTAGTCTGCTTATATATCTATCCCAACTGACTTTGTGTGCTTTCTTAATTTCTCTTTTGGCTATTGCACTTTTATGTTTGTAATCAGCTCTTAATTCTGGTGTTCTATTTTGTAAATATTTGTGATAAGCCTCTTTTTTATCTTTTATTATCCTCTCTAATTCTTCATTCCATATTCTTAAACCCTTCTTGTTATATATTTTATATTTTGTTCCTAATGCCTCATATGCTGCTTTATCAATTCTTTCTTTTATATTATCCCATTCTCGGTTTATTTCTTCGGAAGTAGGTTTTAATATTAATATATATATATATATATATATAGCAGGTGTCACAATTTTTCACATCCTCATAAGCCCATAGAAAATTGTAATTTTCCTCCACATCTATCTGTCATTCCAATGCCCATCGCCTAATCATTTTTCCTTCATGCTGTTCAAAAAAAACCATTAACCCACGTTATATTTGGCCGTCCTCTTCCTCTTATATCAGGTGACAACCATATAGTATTCTTCTTGGGAATCTGTCTTCTCTCATTCTTTATACGTTACCATACCATTATAATTGTTTTTTTCTGAAATCCACAATTGAAATTTGAACTTTCATATTTTATTTAATTACACTGTTTCTTATTTTATCTCTTCTAGAAATTCCAACTGAACGCCTCCAAAAACCCATTTCTGCATAATTTAATTTAAAATTAAAATATAAAATTATGGAATATTCACCTGAAAGGTCCGTCTCCTCAACATAATTAATTATTTAACTGTAGCGCTTTCGGGACTTGTCCCTTCATCAGCAGGATTCAAAACTGGTGTTTCACTGAAGATCTGGTAGAGGGGATTACATGTATTGGGTTCGTTTTCGTTTATCAGATTATCGTTGTTGTGAGCTGCTTTCATGATTTCCATCTCTTCGAGTACGTTTATCTTCGCTGGATTATTTTCTCTGTGCATTACTGTTAGGGTGTTTTCAATATTTAACATGCAATGTCCTTCATGGATAACGTGTTTCGCATGACGTGTTATCCATGAAAGACATCGCATGTTAAATATTGAAAACACCCTAACAGTAATGCACAGAGAAAATAATCCAGCGAAGATAAACGTACTCGAAGAGACGGAAATCGTGAAAGCAGCTCACAACAACAACAGTCTGATAAACGAAAACGAACCCAATACATGTAACCCCCTCAACCAGATCTTCAGTGAAACATCAGTTTTGAATCCTGCCGATGATGGGACAAGTCCCGAAAGCGCTACAGTTAAATAATTAATTAAGTTGAGGAGACGGATCTTTCAGGTGAATATTCCATAATTTTATATTTTAATTTTGAATAATACCTCAACGAAACACATCATGAATCTTATAAAAGTTGATAATTTAATTTACTAACTGTTCTAGATTTTAATTCCCATGTTTCTGCACCATATGCCATTTTACTCCTTATTATTGATATCAAAATGTTTGTTTTTGTTTTGTAACTTATATTCTCATCCCATAAAAAAATGTATAATGCAGATTTGCCCTTTTATCCTCTCAATTTTAGCACCATGACTTACATCTGCACTACTTTTTGTTTTCAAATACACATTTCCGTCACATGCTTTCATTTTTCCATGTCCCTCGTCTAAAATCAGATCATTTGATTTATCTCCCGTTACCATATACTTGGCTTTGTCCAAATTTATATTTAATCCTCAATTTTCATATTCCTCCTTTAGGTTTATTGTCATGTACTCTGAATCTTCGTAATATATATAAAATTATATATATATATATATATATATATATATATATATATATATATATATGACATAATAAGAAAAATAAATGTCTGAACGGGATTTGATCCCGGATCTTTGGATTGATATTCCACTTACGCTACCAGGCAACGCTACATGCCTGGTAGCGTAAGAGATAGGGCACTGGAATATCAATCGAGAGGTCCGGGTTCAAATCCCGTCCAGGCATTTCTTTTTCTTATCATGTCATATTAAGCTTGCATTGCTCAATGTCAAAAAATTAACTATAACATGTATATATCTGTACAGGGTGCTCTAAAATTCCCCTTAAAAACTTATAGGGCTTGTAGAGGGGACCGAGTTGTTAATATTTAGAATTGGAAACCATGTCCGGAAGCTTACCGTTTCCGTGCTACGGCCGTTTGAAAACATGTTTTTAACGCGACCACTGTTACAAGTAATTTATTATGAGGTGTGACACAATACATCACTTGTTTTACAATTCAACTCATTAATAACCAAAGAAACAACATAGAAACTGGATCATGACTTGCATTAATAATCCCGGATACACCCTCCACAATCAATTTTTGCAGCTTTCAAAATTTCGAAAAATGTTGACATAAAAAAATTCAAGTCTTCGAATACTCGTGACGTACGTTCAGGCAATGCTTTTAAAACGGCTCTAGCATGGAAACGGTAAGTATCCGGACATGGTTTCCGATTCTAAATATATGTTAGATAACGAACAAATTCCTTATACCGACGTCGTTAAAAGCTTGAGACTTTATTTAGATTCTAATTTAAATTTGAATACCCAAATAAAACAGACATCTAAAAGATCTTCTCCATAATGCATTCCCTAAAGCGTCTCAAAAACTTTCTTCCTACAGCTCTTAAAAGAATTTTAATTCAAACCTTAGTGATGCCGCATTTTGACTACTGTGACGTTCTACTAACTGACATAAGTGACGGATTGTCGGACAAACAGCAGCGTGTTCATATGTGTATCAGATTCATATTTAATGTTCGAAAATACGATCACATCTATCCATTTTTCCACGAATTGTCATGGCTACATCTAAAAGAGAGAAGAAAATTACACTGTTCTAATTCTCTTATTTAAGATCCTACATACCTCGACTCCCAATTATTTATCCTCTCGTTTCCAGTATCTATCCTCAAACCATAACTTAAACACAAGATCACAACATAGTCCCTTGCTTAATATACCACAACATAGGACATCACATCACTCCATGTCATATACTATCTTCACTTCTCGCAACTGGAATTCCCTACCACAAGAAATAAGGGGCTGCCTGACATTGCCATCTTTTAAAAGAAATCTACATTTATATTTGCTCTAACCTCGACTTCATCATTACCCAGTATAATATATATATATATATGTTAATTGGTGTTTCTCGTATAATTTATCATATTTATACTATTATTATTATTATTATTATCATAAGTATTATTATTATCGTATAAAATGTTGTTGTGCATAAAATTTACATTGCAACATTTAATGTATTTTAACTCTTTATAATTAGTATAGTGTATATCTATATTTGTCAAACATTTATTTGTATTTGTGAGAAGGCCTTATAGCCTTAACTCTGCCAGAATAAATAAAACATTATCATTATTATTATTATTATTATTATTATTATTATTATTATTATTATTATTATTATTATTATTATTATATTATTATTATAAACTCAGTCCCCTCTACAAGTCCTAGAAGTTTGTAATGGGAATTTTAGAGCATTCTGTATATATATATATATATACTAAGGAGGAAACGTTCAGTTGACCTGTTATTTACTTTTTTTTAGTGGGGCAGTCCTTGATATAAGAAGGGAGAGAATTCCAGAGTCGTGTGGCTGAAACAAAGAAGGATTGATGTGGAATAGTGAGATGTTCGATGTAGAAATAAGTTGCTCGGTCATGTTATTCTATAGACACGGGTGAAGGAAAATCTAAATAAGCAGCAACATGGGTCGTAGAACTACTGATATTGATATTCATTGAAGAAGTTGTAACTTTTCTAATATCATGAAGTTCCATAAATGTCTGAATTCCATTTAAAGTTAGAGGAATGTGAAAAGTTTTACGATAGAGAATTCCATATGTCATAATTTTGTTTGGGTGAACGTACATTTTACAAAACACTCCTTGAATATCCCATAAAATATTCAAGATCCTGCACTAACCTCATTTATCACCCCCTCTTTTCCTACACAACACAAGTTCTTTCACCTGTATTATTTAAGGAAAATAAAATTCAGCGAAGATCTGTTAAAAAAACTTTCCAAGGAACAGTGTGGAAACCGCGTTTTCAGCGGAACCTCCTCTTACAGCTATGCACCAGAATTTTACGACTTACATTTTCCCCTTACAATTATATTTTCCTGGGAATTTTCCGTAATCTTATGATTTGCTTGTAACCTTGGCAGGCGTTTCATTATACAAGCATCGTTGTTATTGGTTATTAAATGGGAGTACATAAAAATTGTCGCACACTAAAAATAACTTTGAAAAATAAAGCCAGGAAAGACTCTATAATGAAATTATACAAGATAATGGCAGTTCCTATAATTACTTATGGATCCGAAACATGGACAGTGACAACACAATAATCTGCCAGAATACAAACTGCTGAAATTAAATTTCTCAGACCAATAGCAGGATACCAAATAACTGACAAAACATAACACAGAAATAAGACAACAACTAAAAGTAGAGGAATTAAATACAACAATAGTGATAGGACAAACTGGAAAGAAAACTTAACAAGGATGATTGAGAATAGAATGCCGAAAGCAGCATACAACTATTCACCACGAGGAAGAAAAAGTTTGGGAAGACTAAAGACAAGATGGAAACAGCAGCAATTTGGAGCCGGAACAGGCTAGTAAATGAGCCTAAACCGTGACGAAGAAGAAGATAAAAATTGTCGGCCGCGATAGACTAGTGGTTATGTTCCTTGCCTCTGATCCTGAGGGTCGCAGGCTCAAACCCTGTCAGGGTCGTTGGATTTTTTTAGGATGAAAATATTCAAGGAGCAATTCCTCCTGGAGGACATGAGTTTGAAGATATTCAGATATTTAATATTACATTTATCACTTCTCTCTCAATGACAAATTAAATTTGAAGATAAAAGTATACGATATGCCTAAATCGGAATTTGAACCCAATGTCTCTGATTCTGTACACCAGGGTGTACAGAATCAGAGATACTGGGTTCAAATCCCGATTTAGGTATACATTTTTCTCTTCAAATTTGAGATACTCAGATTCGTACAAGGGCCTTAAACTTCAATAAAGAGGTCTTGAGTAAAATTTAGCGACCTTCAACATCTTAGTTGCCTACTAGATGTTTCATTGCGTCAGTATGTTGTCAGCATACCACTCATGATATATTTAGGGAAATAAATGTAAATAAAATGAACTTGGTCCAGTAACTCCCAACAAAGGAGAAGCTAAGGGCCAACATTGGGCTGTTATGCCATTGTAGATAGGTATATAGATAAAAAATATGACAAATTATAAAATTAATTAAATAAAAATAAAACTTACAGTTTTATTTGATGTTCATATTTATATTAAGATATATCTTAACAAATATGAAAATCAAGTAAAACTGTAAGTTTTATTTTTATTTAATTAATGAATGTGGATTTTCATCTGTAAACACCAACTCATTTGATTAAGTTATAAAATGTTTATGCAGTTTCCTCAAATGTTAAAAATAACTAAAACATTGTAGGTCTTTCGAGACTAGTCCCAATCTTCAGCAGAAGGTTGTCACAATGTTTTCAGAGAGGCAATCGTTGCATTCAACTGTTGTGCGTTAAACGTGGCGGAATTTGTATGAGTTTTATGATTATAATAATAAAAATGAGTAAATCTAAAATTATTTTATTAGAGTTTTGTATAATAAATAACTACTGTGCGTAAGTGCAAAGCACGGAAAATGGTAGTAGTAAGCACCAAATATTACACAAACAATATTTTATTATTATTATTATTATTATTATTATTATTATTATTATTATTATTATTAAGTGAACCATGCTTTCAGGTCGCAATTATTAGTCTTCTTTTTCTTATTCTTCAATCAGGGATTAGGCTCTCAAGTCTGTTCCGGCTTCACATGTTCTCCAAGCAACGTTTCCGTGATCTTCCCAAAATCTCTCCTTCCTTCAGATTTATTAATTAGCCAATCAAAATATTTTGTCTACTTCCAGCCTGACCCGCCTTCGTTCGTGCCGTTTAGTATACCATGTCGATTTTTGGGCAATTTTTTAAAAATGTGGTACATGTTTTCAGATTTTCGAGTGCATCAAATTATTTATATTTCTAGAAGAGATTTAGTTTATTTATAATAATCTTAACCCCTGTCTCCCATTTAACCTATTTAATAATTTAAATCTAGTTAAACCTACAGATTATAAGTAAAGTCAGGATTTGTATGTACTGAAAGTTAAGCTTGCAACGTAATATAACGAGAAGTTACCGGACCTCCATTATTACTAGATGTAGCGAGAATTCGGTCTTCACTGCAATCTGGTAGCTTCTATAACAAGTAAGCAAATTAAAGTGAATATTTTTACTTTATAACACTTACGCTTTATCGATGTTATAATTAATTTTTTTAAGTATAAATAACACATTATATAGAATATTTACGAAGTTATTAAAAACAAAGTTACAAACAGATATTAAAGACAAATTAGGAGAAGATCAAAATGGATTCAGACCAGGAAGGTCATGTGTTGACAATATATTTGCAGCACAACAGTTGATTGAAAACGGACTGCAGTTGCAAAAGAAACCCATTTGACAATGATAGATTTAGAGAAAGCTTATGACTCAATTCCGAGGAACAAATTATTGGACAAACACAATATTGATAGAAACCTAATAGAAATTATTAAACAAATCTATAAAGATAACTCCGCTTATGTTAAAATTGGAAATATAATGTCTAATCCTATAAAAACCACAAAGGGATTGAAACAAGGGTGCAGTCTATCACCAATTTTATTTAATATTTATGTCGAATTTAATTAATGAAATGGAAACAAAAGCTGCAAATGTAGGGGGATCGCAATAGGCAACAGATTTTTGCTGACATTACAATTTGCCGATGATCAACTGGTTTTAGCGCAAGACAAATTTGATATGGAATTCATGATAAAAAGGTTGAAAAACAACATATGAATCAGGGGGGTCTCACAGTAAATTTACAAAAAAACTGAATATCTGGCAATAAATAGCAATGAAAGATAAAATTTAATATTGGAAGAAGGAATCCAAATAAAGCAAGTGAAACAAACTAAATATTTGGGAAATAATTATGGATAACATTGAAGGTATAGGCAAAGAGAACATAAAACGTAGAATTGAATTGAGTAGCAAAATAATATCCATCGTTAAATTCCATATGGTGGGATAAGCATATTTGGAAAGACAACAAAAAGATATATTGGTAAACGCTTGGGGGAATCTGTTGCAATGTATGGAAGTGAGGTATGGACAATCAATAAGTACTACAAGAATAGACTAATAGCTCTAGAAATGGATTATTTTTGCAGAAGTGCCAGAAAGTCTAAATTACAACATGTCACAAATAAGGAAATTAGAAATATAATGGAAGCAGAAGAAAGCATAATTGAAAGAATTGAGGAGAATGAATTAAAGTGGTTAGGACAATGTTTTAAGAATGGAAGATGAGCGATGGCAGAAGCAACTATATGAATGGCATCCAAACAGAAAGAAGAAAAGAGGGAGACCAAAGTTAACATGGAAGGAAAACATGAAGACAGTAATGTAAGCTAGAGGGCTAAGCATCGAAGATTCCCAAGACCGTAGGCTTTGGAGGTTTGGCACGGGAAGACGGCAGCAGCTGTAAAAACCCGAAGATAGATAGAGAGACATTGAGTAATTCAACCTTAATATGACATAATAAGAAAAATAAATACCTGTACGATATTTGAACCCGGACCTCGGGATTGGTACTCCAGCGTACTATCCATTACACCAGCGGACAAATCAAATAAAACAATTATTTTTCTTATATATATTATATTCTCTATTATTACGAGGTGTAGAGAGAACTCGGTCTTCACTGCCATATAACAATAAGTAAATTATATATATATATATATATATATATATATATATAGAAATTCAGCCCGACGGCAGGTCTTTCACTGCAATCATAGCATTTGCATGCTATGCATGCAGCTTTACTAGCGAATTGTAGGTGTGGTAGCTTACCCTTCTTTTCCACACCGGTTGTAGCAGGGATAACAATAAATACCTACTACACATACAGGTAATCGTTCACTGAGCTTTATTTCTAACCTGTAAATAGCGATAAAGTTCTTCTCTCTGGAAAGTGGACTGTATTTTAGGAAATGCTGTGACACAAATAATTAAACATATGAAGATAAGACTATATTTAAACAAGTAATTTACACGTGCTCACGTCTTGTACAGTAAGTTTACCACGTGCTCTCGTCGCTTTCAGTTCTCTCACAAAGATACTTACACAGAGCGTCCCTCTTCTAATTCACTTAATAATGCTTATAATGTATGGCTATTGATTTCAGCCTTAATTTATCACTCACAGTTATTTATGTGCTCGTGTAGATGCTTAAACACTATGTGCAGAGGCGCACCACTAAACACGTCCGCCATCTACGAGACACACACACACACGACCGCTCGCTAGGAGCTCCACAAGCACAAGGGAGAGTGCGTACGCCACGCGGTTCAAACCACGAGAGGACTCAGGTTGGCCAACATTGACAACTCCCGCCAACCACTCAAGGCAGCCAACCTGAGGCGTCAACATGCTCCCCCCTTTGAGAGATCTCACGATTTAACACATCGGTGAATCTCTCAACACAACTGGGTAAGGGAACAAGTTTCACAATTGCTCGTCGAAATAATCCAGTTTTAGTCTTAAGGGTGACCACTCGCACCACACCATCGATCCCAGGGTGAAGCTGTTGGATCACCCAGTCTTCCATACCAGAGGTGGTAAGTTGTCGTCCCGAAGGATCACAAGATCACCGACAGCTGGGCACCATCTTCCGGCAGACAGCCATTTCCTCCTTTGCTGAAGCGATTGCAGGTATTGTCTGGACCACTGTTGCCAGAAGACCTGTAGAGAGCCTGAACTACCTTCCACCTTGTATCGTAGGAAAGGGGACAGTTGGCTATATCGGGAGGGATAGTGCTAGTTAATAGTCTACCGACCAGGAAGTGACTGGGAGTTAGGTTCATTTCTTCATGGGATTCACTGGGCGTGCAGATAGGTCTAGAATTTAGTACAGACTCGATCTGACACAACAAAGTACACAATTCTTCAAAACTAAGAATAGTTTTGCCTATAGTCCTTTTCATAAGGGATTTAACCGATTTTATTCCTGCCTCCCAAAGTCCACCAAAATGGGGACTAGAAGGAGGAATAAATCTCCATTCAATATTCATATTTGCTATGTTCTCGGTAATAGCATTCGCATGATTCTTGACAAAATTCAATAACTCGTTATTGGCACCCACAAAATTTGAACCATTATCACTCAATATGAGACAAGGGCGTCCTCTGCGGGCAACAAATCTATAGAGGGCAGCAATAAAGTCCTTAGTAGTAAGGCTCCTGACAACTTCTAAATGGATAGCCTTAGTTACTAAACATACAAAAAGTGCTATGTAAGCCTTGAATTTCACCTTAGATCTTGGGTTGTCTCCCTTTATTACAATTGGACCCCCGTAGTCCAAACCTACCTTAACAAAGGGAAGACTTTGCTCTACTCTATACTCAGGAAGTTGTCCCATCATCTGACTAGTTCGGGGTGGTTTAACTCTGAAACATTTGTAGCAGGACCTAATTACCCCACGAATAGTATTTCTACCACGAGGTATCAAATAACGGGTGCGCAGTGAACACAGAACTGCTTGAGCACCGGAGTGAAGCAACATCTCATGTTCATGCTTCACTAACAGTTTAGTCACAACATTTTTAGCTGGTAATATGATTGGAGATGCTTCTCATCAAATGTCAACTGAGCATTCTCAAGACGGCCACCAACTCTGAGAAGTCAATTTTTATCCAGGAATGGGTTAAGTGATCTCAAGTCACTTGAAGAATCTACTTGTTTCTTGGAAGTTAAATCGTGGATTTCCCTTTTGTATTCAACGGCTTGAATGCGATTCACCACCATTAGTTCAGTTTGTTTCAATTCGATTGAAGACAAGGAACCGGAATATAATTTGTCTCTATTATGAGTATTATGGATGAATCTCAGTACATATCCATATACGCGTTTCAGTTTGAGAAATGAAGAGTACTTCTCAAATTCAGGCACTTGTACCTTAGACATCAGTACACGAATTTGTGTCTTCAATTCTGAGTCCACTCTAGTTGGTGATTCACTGTTAATGAAATCAGTATAAGTCGGAGCGACTTCATGGAGCCATTCAGGTCCCTTCCACCAAACATTCAAAGATGACAATTCTGAAGGATTGACACCTCTTGATAAATGATCAGCAGGATTGCACAGCGTAGATACGTGTCTCCATTCTGAGCTTCTAGTTAGAGACTGTATTTCGGAAACTCTGTTTGCAACGAAGGTTTTCCAAGTAGATGGGGTTTTTTGCAACCAACACAGGACGATTGTACTGTCAGTCCAATAATAAGTAGCAAATGGTACAGGAAGTTTTAAAGACTCAATGACCTTGGACATCAAATTAGCAAGTAACAACGCGGAGCAGAGTTCCAAACGAGCAATAGTCTGTTGCTTCAATGGTGCAACTCTGGACTTAGAACACAACAAATGCACTGATACTTGATTGTTTTGCGATACATTACGAATATAAATACAGGCGCCGTATGCAGATTCTGAAGCATCACAGAAGCCATGTATTTCCACACATTTTGCATTAACATAGGGCATTACATTTCTAGGAACACGAATATTATTTAACACACACAACTCATTACAGATTTCCAACCAACGTTGCACTATAGAAGAAGATTGTTCCAATAGCTCATCCCATTCTACCTTTAACTGCCAAAGAGCTTGGATGATGAGTATACACTTCACTACCACACACCCTAAGAGACCAAGAGGGTCAAATATTGAAGCTACAGTGGAAAGAATGTTTCTCTTGGTGATCCTTCCTTGATCTGGATTGATCTTGATCTGAATTTGGAATTCATCAGAAGAGGGATGCCATATGATACCTAAAGTTTTGACTGCTTCCTCCTTAGTAAGATTACAAGGGGTTAGAGTTTCTCTGTCTTCTTCTGGAACATTAACAAGAGCGTCTGGACAATTTGACTTCCATTTTCTTAAATGAAATTGGGCACTATCTAGCACAGAAGACACTTTAACTTGTAATTCTTGTGCACTTTCCACGGTATCCGACCCACAAATGAAATCGTCCATATAAAAACAAGACTGTATGGCAGCAGAAGCGATAGGATGTGATTCCTTACATTGCTTAGATAATTCAAGCAAACATCTTGTTGGTAGAAAGAACGACGCTGGAGCAGTGCCATAGGTCACGGTAGTAAGACGATACTCCCTTAACGCCTCATCAGGTGACTCACGCCAGACGATGCGTTGCGTCCCTGTCGTCGGGGTGCACCAATATGCAACGATACATTTTAGCTATGTCGGCAGATAGCGCAACCTGATAAGTACGAAACCTCATGACAGTAGACAACAGTTCTGGTTGTATAGACGGTCCAACCATGAGCGTAGCATTCAAGGAAACTCCATTAGAAGATTCGCAACTTCCATCGAAAACAACTCGTAATTTGGTCGTTGTACTAGACTCTTTAATAACGCAATGATGCGGTAAGTAGAACGTACTCTTGTTTCCTTCTACGGGAGGTGCAAGCTCCATGTGTCCCAGATCGCTGTATTCTCTCATAAATCCGACATAGTGTTCCTTTAATTGATAATGTTTATCAAGCTTACTCTCAATGTGCTTAAATCTCTTAATAGCAGTATGTTTAGATTCAGCGACCGAAGGAACATCAAGACGTATAGGTAACTTCACAATAAAACGACCAGATTCATCTCTTTGGACGTTTTCAACGAAATGTTGTTCACACGCTTTCTCTTCTGGACTAAGAACAGGGTTTTGCAGTTCGTCCAGCTGCCAGAACCTTTCCAGTTTTTTATCCAGAGAATCAAGTTTCACAAAATTTACCGAACGAGGATCTACTCTTTTCTTAATACAAAGTTCAGGAAAGGCACCTAAAATATGTAACCAAACTCTGTTTTGATCAACGTGGGTATCCCTTCCTTCTCAAAGTCTCAGAACAAACAATATCATGGTACACGTCTGCGCCGAGAAGAAGTTCAATCGTAGCAGGTTTATTAAAGTTTGGATCACTCAACACAATGTTAGATGGAATATTCCAGTTTGAATGATCAATCTCGGTGGCAGGACATTGAGATGTGATATTCTCTACGACAGCACAATTCAAGTTCAACCTATAGTTAGACACTCGGGACAACAATTGCACCTTACAAGTAAGACTGACTGGAGAGACATCTGAGTCTCCAATACCCACAATAGGAAGTTTGCAAGATGGGTTGCAAGACCTAACTTGCTCAACAGATTTGTAGTCATAAAAGATAACTGGCTGGCAGAGTCCAGTAACGCTCTAACCTTAACTAACCGCCCTACTTTATCTTTCACATTAACGCAGGCAGTGCTAAGAAGTACGTTTGAGCCTAGCCCGGAGGTTATCTTCATGGCAGTGGGAGACACAATAGCTGGATGCTCAACATTAGGCTTTCTTTCAAAATGTATTAAAGTATTGTGTTTGCGTTGACATTTGGAACAAGGTTTCTCTTTACAAATCTCGCTGTATGCCCCTTTGAAAAGCAATTATAACATAATCTAATCTGACCAACTAAATGTACTCTATCATCTACAGTTAATTGGTTGAATTCCTCACAACTGTTAAATTATGTTTATTTGATTTGCAATTATGGCAATATCTCGATTTGCTGTCATTAGCAATATGGAAAGATTTGACTTTAGGCTTTACATCTAGTTTCTCATTCACTACAATGTTTTTACATTCACTGAGCTCCAAAGTTTGAGCCTTTCTCTCCAAAAATTCCATAAACTTGACTAAGCTAGGGATATCCGTAGCACCGTGTTTAGCTTCCCACTCTGACCTATGAATACCTTTCATTTTACTCGATATAATTTCCTGCAACATTAGATCTGATAACAGAACATCACTCCGAAGATTCTCTATGGCATTAATATTGCCTTTTACTTGGTTAAGTACTTTCCTATACTCTGCAGCAGTACCTGTACTACAAGAAGGTAAGCTGAGTAAGCACTTAACATGCTGAGACAATATCATGCGTCTGTTGTCGTACCTTTGCTGAATTAACTTCCAGGCGGTACCAAATTGCCTTCAGTTATCGCTAAATTACTGAGTAATTGCCTAGGTTCGCCTTCAAGTGACGATAATAAATAATGAAGCCTTTGAACATTATCTAAGTTGGTATTGTTAATCACCAGAGACTCAAAGGTATTCTTAAATGAGAGGTATTCAGTCAATTCTCCTTGGAAATGGGGAATCTGAATAGCCGGTAACTTAAAACTACAACTCGATCTACTAGATGCACGTGACTCATCAAAACCATGACTATCTGTAGGTTTTTGAAGACTTTCTTATAAATCCTGCACCTTGCCACACAACTCATAATATTCATTTTCAAAATCCTCATGATCCCTTGCATGATCCTGACCTGGCTTTGGGTCTACTTCAAGCTCTAAGAAATTCCTAACTGCCTCAAACTGTTCCCAAATATCTCCTAGCTTACTTTGTCTAGCTACTAGGGTGTTTAGGGAAATGGTTTCACTATTGATATAATTTTCCAAATTAGTAAGGCTTCTTTTAAGAATGCCTCGCTTTTGGATAGCCTTTGCCTCACTTTCAAATGACATTTTGATAAATAACAAAATTACCGAACACTATAACACAAAATATTTTATAAAATAATTAAAATATATATATATAAATCGCACAAATAATATGGAAATTTGAAATATCATGTCAGCTCGACTCAATACTGAATGAGGTAGGATATCAGCTCTAAGATAGGAGATACAAGCATGCAGTAGTACTTATCTTTAGGTCTCTACTAGGATTTCCAATAGACCAGACATCTGTGGTACTCTAGAATGGGACACCACGCTGCTAGAAGGTCACAGCACCGTTGATATCAAAGGATAGCTCACTCGAAGATCTGCGAGGGGGTCGCGGTCCACTAGTTGAAAACCGAAACACCACGTGGTAACGCTTTCACTGTTCTTTGTTTAATATATTTCTTCACGTAAGTAATACTTTTTGTGTCACAATATCACGATTTTTCACAAGGCGACTGTTATAATCCGGCCCGGAGGACCAAAAATATGTAGCAGGGATAACAATAAATACCTACTACACATACAGGTAATTGTTCACTGAGCTTTATTTCTAACCTGTAAATAGCGATAAAGTTCTTCTCTCTGGAAAGTGGACTGTATTTTAGGAAATGCTGTGACACAAATAATTAATCATATGAAGATAAGACTATATTTAAACAAGTAATAATACATTAGGTTGCACGTGCTCAAGTCTTGTTCAGTAAGTTTACCACGTGCTCTCGGTCGCTTTCAGTTCTCTCACAAAGTACTTACACAGAGCGTCACTCTTCTAATTCACTTAATAATGCTTATAATGTGTGGCTATTGATTTCAGCCTTAATTTATCACTCACAGTTATTTATGTGCTCGAGTAGATGCTTAAACACTATGTGTAGAGGCGCACCACTAAACACGTCCGCCATCTACGAGACACACACACACAAGACCGCTCGCTAGGAGCTCCACAAGCACAAGGGAGGGTGCGTACGCCACGCGGTTCAAACCACGAGAGGACTCAGGTTGGCCAACATTGACAACTCCCGCCAACCACTCAAGGCAGCCAACCTGAGGCGTCAACACCGGTGAAGGTTGATGATGATGATGATGATGATAATGATGATGGTGATGATGGCCATATGATTTCGTGGACCGTTTGGGCCTTAAAGGTTTTCTGACATTTGTCTTACAGGTGAGAAAACAAACCGATAAAAACCTCACCCAGAGAAACTGCCCCGACCGGGGATCGAACCCGGGCCCGCTGCGTGACAAGGCAGCACGCTACCTTGAGACCACAGCGGTGTACACACACACATAGCATATATATATATATATATATATATATATTATCTGTATTGCAATCTTATCTTTTATCACATAAAAATCTTGATTCTAATTACAAGTTAGGTTAAAATTCTGGTTTGGGCCGCCCTGAATTAGGCATTTGTCGTATAAATTCAAGTTTTTACATTTGTATTTTAATGCTGTTTTATAATTTTCGTATAAATTACATTTCATGAGAAAGAATTTTACTTTTCAAAGCGCTGTTAGCACTTCCCCTGCATGTTAACGAGTGGTGAATATAAAGGAGGCAGTCATGTATGTTCTGAGCCATGTTCTCATTAGTGCTGCTACTAGAGGATATGTGGACCACTTCTGATCGCTTTCTGTCTAGACTTTTAGTTATTTCTGTATTCTCACTCAAAATGGAATTAAATCTAGAAATATGCGTTCAAACAAATAGGAATGAGATGAACAAAAAATATTAAACACATGTTCAATTCTGGAAATACATAGTATTATGCATTACAGGACTATTGTTTTCTCAACTTCCGTCAAAAAACGTTAAACTGAAAATATATAAAAGTATTATTCTCCCAGTTATATTATATGGATGCGAAACATGGACTCTTACTTTAAGGGAGGAGAAAAAATTGCGAGTATATGAGAATAAAGTTCTTAGGAATGATTCTGGACAAAAGAGAGCAGTACAGACAGGGGAATGGAGAAGTGAGCAACATGATCTTTATAGGAAATCCTATATAAGAAGTTAAATATCGTATAATGTGATGGGC
This sequence comes from Diploptera punctata, assembly GCA_030220185.1. Lineage (NCBI taxonomy): Eukaryota > Metazoa > Arthropoda > Insecta > Blattodea > Blaberidae > Diploptera > Diploptera punctata. The sequence continues at coordinate 720,947 of JASPKZ010005677.1, read as the reverse complement.
AGGAAATTTCGCACGAATGGGGAATAAAATAGGTACATGGAGACTTCTTGTAGAAAAACCAGAGGGAAGACGCTCAATTGGAATTCGTAAACCAAGAATGAGTTGGGAGAATAACATTAATTATGATTTGAGACAAGTACATTATACAAGGGATGATTGGAAAATAGTATCTCTGGATAGGGATGTATGGAGAGCTACGTGTTTGATAGAGTAGGTGAGTTAGTTATTCTCAGAAATAAATATATCCTAATGGTGCAAAAATTCGTTTACATGTATGCAGTATAAAAGAGAAATATTAACAATTATGTTTGCCAAAATTGTAATAATATATTAGGCGTTGAAGTATTGTTTGTGTTCGTTTAAGGTAATTTTAACCATACAATAGTAGCCTATCTTTAGGGACTTATCGTTTGCCTCTTCGATTTGTATGATTTACTACATTTGTCTAGTGTGACCATTGCGTTGGGTAATAGTATATTACGATGCGAGATTGGGAAGTAGTTTTTACAGAAGCGAGGAAAATGTTTGCGATAGCGAGGTTTTTAATTTCCGAGATTCGGTAAAAACACATAAAAAATGCGTTGTACATTATCTTTTGCGCGATGGTGTTTTCAAAATAATAAATACTAGTAAAATAATAAAATATTTGTTGAAAATATTTACGTTCATTATAAAGAACTGACTAACGTTAACAGGATCCATCCATGCATAGTAATTCTGCCCGAGGGCAGGTCTTTCACTGCAATCATAGCATTTTCATGCTGTGCTTGCAGCTTTACTAGGGAACTGTAGATGTGGTAGCTTCCCGTTGCTTTCCACACCGGTGAAGGATGATGATGACCATATGGTTTCGGGGACTGTTTGGGCCTTACAGTTTTCTTGACATTTGTCTTACAGGTGAGGAAAAACCCCGATGAAAACCTCACCTAGAAAAACTGTCCCGACCGGGGATCGAACCCGGGCCCGCTGCGCGACAAGGCAGCACGCTACCTCGAGACCACAGCGATGGACGTTAACAGTATCGGCAATGTTTACTAGTTGAAACTACAGGATGTCTTGACACCAATCAGTGGGCGGCAAGTACGTATTTATTGTTTTATATTGTATCAAAATAAAGTTCAGTTCATTTAAAACGCAGTGATTTATTTCATATAATGTATATTAACACTACCTTTTGGATATTATTTTGTATATACATTGTACGTAGTATGCATAGAGGGCAGTGCTTCCCACACGTTGTTAGTAATATGTAATATTACAGTATAGTTATTTTATTACAGTATAGTTATTTAGGTTAGCAACCCCGAAATGTAGGAAGTCGAACTTTCAAACACGGTCACCATTGCTGTAAGTACGACAAAACTCACTATCGCGCAAAAACATAGGCTGTATTTTTATCACTAATATCATTTAGACATTTCTGGTATTTTCTCTTGGTATTGGCGTACTTGTTACCCGCTTCTGAGGTTGTGGCACTGGAAGGTGGAATTACGCTGTCCCGATGATATATGTAAGGTGATGATGATGATGATAATGACAGGAATGACCCTAGTCCTAAACTTAATCTAAATGAGGCAAGCGATAACGAAGACAGATGGTGTTCGGGGACTGTTTCTGCCTCAAAGTTTCCTGAAATTTGTCCTAAGGCAAGGAAAACTCCCGAAAAACCTCACCCAGTAAAGTTGTCCCAACCGAGGATCGAACTCGGGCCCGCTGCGTGACAAGATAACTCAAGACTACTGCGATGGACATTATAAAATTTTATAAATTAATATTTATGTGACGGCCATCCTCTTGGTGTTGTGGTCAGAGTTTTTTTCTGTAGGTTACTATTTATTATTATTATTATTATTATTATTATTATTATTATTATTATTATTATTATCATCATCATCATTATAATTAAATTCCATATTGTGGATAAACATATTTTGAAAGACACATAAATAACATTGGTAAAATATTGGTGTAATCTGTTGCAATGTATGGAAGTGAGGTATGGACAATCAATAAGTACTACAAGACTAAACTGATAGCTCTAGAAATTGATTAATTATTTACGCAGAAGTGCCAGAAAGTCAAAATTAGAACATGTCACAAATAAGGAAATTAGAAACATAATGGAAACACAAGAAAGCATAATTGAAAGAATTGAGGAGAAGGAATTAATGTGGTTAGGACATGTTTTTAGTATGGAAGATGAACGATGGCCGAAACAACTATATCAATGGCAACTGACCAGAAAGAAGAAAAGAGGGAGACCAAAGTTAATATGGAAGTAAAACATGAAGATAGTAATGCAAGCAAGAGGGCTAAGCATTGAAGATACCCAAGACTCTTTGAAGGTTTGGCACGGGAAGGAGGCAGTAGCTGTAAAAACCCGAAGATCGATAGATAGATTATTATTACTCTTGATGTTGAGTGATTCCGGGTTCTGTGGCCGTGGTCCATAGTTGGTGTTGATACCAGACGTTTCGCCCTCAACTGCGGAGGGCATCTTCAGTGGCGAGTGCTTCTAGAAGCACTCGCCACTGAAGATGCCCTCCGCAGTTGAGGGCGAAACGTCTGGTATCAACACCAACTATGGACCACGGCCACAGAACCCGGAATCACTCAACATCATGATTACCGGCCGTGAAAGCCTGCATTCAACTATTATTACTCTTATTATTATTATTATTATTATTGTTGTTATTATTATTATTAATATTATTATTATTATTATTATTGTCGATGGCAATGGATTTCTTGAGGAGAGCAGCAATATATTCAAAATTAAGAAAAAAACGAGTACAAATTAAATATTCAATAGTAGATTATATAAAATACTAGCTAATACCCGGCGTGTGCTGTACGCCAAAATAAATTAAACGTGTTTTATGTTTAGTTGAATGAGTAAAAAGAAAAATAATTTTAAATGTATATCGTAATTATTTTTAGAGATCTTCGTGGCATAAATGAGTTGAAAGACAAAAATTGTTATTGAGAGTCATCCGTTAAAGAATACCCGCCGTGCGCTGCTACGCTTGCCCGGGAAACTAGTCATCCCGTTCTTCTTGACATCAATGAGCTGAAAGATAAAAATATGTATTATTAATAATCCGTAAATGGTAGACATGTGCTGTAGAGGACTTTTTTGTATTTTTTTTAAATATTCAATTCTGTGTACATTAATTGGCATATATGTTATGGTTTAGGCAGCATAAGTCATTTAAGCGTCCAAAAAGTTCCGAAAAACACGTTTTTCACTACAAAGGGTGATTTTTAAGGGTGAAGGAGTTGAGTATTACAACTCTCTTATAGTCTAAAGCCTTTCGGGAAACTCCTCAACATTTTGAAAAGAGCACACAATTAGATGAATGCTATAGTAATGCATGAAGGACAAAAAGACAGACAGACATTCATTTATATATCCATCCATAGTAATTCTGCCCGAAGGCAGGTCTTTCACTGCAATCATAGCATTTTCATGCTATGCTTTGCAGCTTTACTGGTGAATTATAGGTGTGGTAGCTACCCGTTGCTTTCCACACCGATGAAGGATGATGAATATGAAAGATGATGATTGCGATGGCCATATGATTTCGGGGACCGTTCGGGCCTTAAAGTTTTCCTGACATTTGTCTTACAGTTGAGGAAAAACCCGATAAAAACCTCACCCGGAAAAAACAGATATATATATATATAATCACACTGAGGTACAGATTCAGAGATCCGGGTTCGAATCCCGTCCAGGCATTTATTTTTCTTATCATACCATATATATATATATAAGCAATTAAATTGGTATGGGCATGTACGACGGATGAAAGAAGGAAGATTACCAAGGAAAACATTGGAATGGTGTCCACCGGAAAGAAGAAAGAAAGGAAGCCCTCGAAACTCGTGGATGCAAGAAATAAGAACTGAAATGAGAACAAGAGAACTGGAGGACATGTAGTGGATGGATAGGGACGAGTGGAGAAGGAAAATGAAACTTTAGGCACATATATGTGTAAGCATTGAAAATCCGTGTATAAATAAAATATTATTATTATTGTTATTATTTATTTAAATTCTTTGTATTTTTATTATCTTTTATTTATTTAAATTCTGGTGTTTTGTGTTTGCTCGTAAATCTCTGTGTGTTTTGTACAAATCCTGGCAGCGTTAACCTCAAAGAGAAGGATTATGGTTATCACAGAGTTTGGAATTAAATTCTTCCCTGGAAACATACAAAATGATAACGTTGCATTAGAATCTGCACTTGAAACCCCGTACCGGTACTTGAGAGGACGTATTATCATTGCATGATTTGTTACTTATGTAATATTGTTTCACGGTGAATTGGAATGTGAAACTTGCGGATAAAGGAAGCTCGTTTGATACAGCTCTTGAATTGTGGGGTGCATAAGAAATGAGATGCAAGTACAGAGCCTCTTATCCCTGATTTGTATTCATATCTTGAATATGGATTATCCTAGAGTTCCTGGAAATCTTACATCGACATGTAGTTCAGAAGGATAACTTACCTACTCAGTTGAACATGTGTTTTATCTTCTACAATATTCTTCGATATTGATTAAACTTGGTTTAAAATAAAGCAGTTTAAGTTTGATCCCACGCCGTAAGACGAGTGATTTATGGTATGATGTCTTTATATATACTAGTGTCCAAAATTAAACCAACAAACTGATACTTCTCCTTCCTATGTCTAATTCACTATAGGCACTGCAGTATAGTGTTTATTGATTAGTCCAACATCAATATTTGCTGTGTAAACATTTACTGTAGGTAGAGTATGGCACAGAAAAGCCGCCCAGAAGATTCTCTTCGTTGGAGGGCCATAGGAAGAATGGAAGCAGGACAGAGTCAAGCTGATGTGGCCAGATGGCTTAATGTGGATCGTTCTGTTGTTTCTAGGATGTGGCAACAGTTTTTAGAGTCCGAAAATGTATACCGAAGACCAGGGTAAGGACGACCAAGAGTGACATCGGAAAGAGAGGACCGTTATTTGGCTCTAATGGCAAAATGGTACCGCCGTAGTACTGCACGACAACTGGCATCTGACCTTACAGCATCCACTGGAACAGTTTTATCGAGGCAAACAGTGTACAGACGGCTTCGGTAGAGAGGCCTTTATTGTCGGAGACCTGCTGTATGTGTACCCCTGACGCGTATTCAGAGAAGAGACCGTCTAGAGTGGAGCCATCAACATGCCAACTGGACGATCGAACAGTTGGCCAATGTTCTCTTCACAGACGAGTTCAGATTTAGTCTTGAAAATTATAGATAGATCACTTTTGCACTCAATTTTGTATTAAATTGTTAATATTTAGTTATTATGCATTCCACCGGTGTGGAAACGGGAAGGTACCACACCTATAATTCCCTAGTAAAGATGCAAAGAATAGCATGAAAACGCTATGATTGCAGTGAAAGACCTGCCCTCGGGCAGAATTACTATGGATGGATGGATAATATATATATATATATATATATATATATACTAGAAGTCCCGGCCACGCGTTGCTATGCCTAAGGTATGCGTTAAAAATTTAAATTAAGTTGCTGTCTTTCAGCCAGATTACTTAAAACTAATACTTACACACGAAATTAATAATATTGAAAATAAAATAAACACTGAACGCACTTAAATTATGAAATAATCAATATTTGTAATTCAACTGAAATTCGCGGTTGCAACAAAAAGCACAGCCATCTGGATCTCTCTTTGTTAAATAATAAACCAATTACCTTACCAAATTACCTTACACCTCCATCTGTTAGAATCGTATGGAACTCAGATAATTACACCGCCATCTGTTAGAATCGTATGGAACTCACAGATAATTATAACTCTTTGTTAAATAATAAACAAATAATTTGCAATAAAAAAATAATGTGACTATAAATTTAGTTATAAACTACCGTAAGTCTCAAGTTGGATCAAACTGCACACAGTGTGCAAAATTTTATTAAAATCGGTTCGGTAGTTTAGGATTCCATCGCGGACAAACAACGTGACACGAAATTTTTATATATTAAGATATATATCTCCAATTTCCATTAAAATATATAGTTTTTTTTTCTATGGGAAGCACATAGTAGGTAGTAGATATATATTTTTCCCGTGATAGTTTTTATGAAGAAAGGAGTTTGAAAACCAAGCAGAAGCTAAAATAACTCTGTATATCAACATAAAAGAATATTGGTTTTTTGAATAAACGTCCACAGCAGAACTTACAACCCGGGAATCCCGAGTTCTTTTTTTTTTTTTCCCAACTGGACGATCGAACAGTTGGCCAATGTTCTCTTCACAGACGAGTTCAGATTTAGTCTTGAAAATTATCATCGACGAATTCGCATCTGGAGAGAACCTGGAACATTATTTCGATACTCAAACATTGTGGAAAGATACCAATTTGGAGGTGGCTCAATAATGGCGTGGGCAGGAATTCTGTTGACTACTCAAACACTTCTTCATGAAATTGTACGGGTACATCGACTGCTGTCAGGTATTGTGACGAGATCCTGGCACCTCATGTGCGGTTGCTTCGCAGTGCTGTGTACCCAGACTTCTTACTGATGGATGATAATGCTCGTCCTCATAGAGCACAGGTGGTTGATGAGTTCCTGGAAACTGAAGATATTACACGCATGGATTGGCCTGCTCGCTCTCCCGATTTGAATCCTATAGAGCATGTCTGGGATGCACTAGGGAGACGAGTTGCTTCACGTGAACATCCACCAGGCCTTGCGAGTTGCTCTGCAGGAAGAATGGACTAACACTAACCTGTTTTCTGGATGTATCTGATATTCACTAATTTTGAAAAAAAAAGGGTTTTTTTTTCACTGGTATGCACGAATGTTGCAGTTGTTTACTTTCTTTATTTTTCTGGTTGTTTATACTTTCGAATCACTTGTTTATACTATTTTCTGGCAAAATAAATCCACAAAGATGAAATTTCAGATTGTTGCTTTAATTTTGGACACTAGTATATATATATATATATATATATATATAAAGTAATCCCCACTTGAGGTAGTAATAGGTTAAGGCCCCCACTTTTTATAGACAATCGGCACTTGAAGTCAACCGGGTTGTCAGTCCTGCATGACGCTCGCCTTTACCCCAGGATAAGCACTGGTACTCATTTCTGTCAGAGGACGAGTCGACCCCAGGGCCATGGTGCCACTAGATGGTTTGGAAGAGTTTAAAAATCCTGACTCCCCGGCACTCGAACCATCGACCTTCCGGTTTGTAGCGTATTGTCTTAACCCATCTACGCTATGGCGTGCCCCCATACGCACATGTATAGAACAAAGCTTAGAGCAATTTGCTATGACCACCAAATTAGGAACTTAGATGTCAAATTCTCGGCAGACTAGGTTAGGTGAGAACTCCAAAAGATTGGGATGGTTTGCTTATGGGGAAAAGGGACTGAAAATTGCAAGAAGTGTGGAGAAAATGAGGAGGAAAGTACTTAGATATAAACCAACAAGATATTATCGTAGAATATACTTGAAAACGTTCACTATGTTACATAGAGATCTAAAACAATTTTGGAGAAAATAATCCTAATATATTCAATCTACGATTTAAAGAGAGATCAGGGCTTTCATCAATAACATAAGAGAACAATCAGCTGATCATAGAGTCCGCCATTTTATCTTGTTATACAATTCTTATACAAGGGGGAAGACATGTTTAATGATTCCCATGTAAAGTTATACACCTCTTATACACTGCATAGCTAATACAAGGATTTAATGTAAGAATTTTCAGCTGAGATGTGTATAAGCCTTGTATAATAGTTATAGTCCTACATGGATTACACTGGTCAACATGATTTTTGTCTCATGAGTACCAATAGTTGTAGTTAATGTAGTTTTTTTATCGTGTTTTCAAATATGTATTTGGAATTTCTCCATCACCCACAGTTTTTGTTATTTCAATTTCAGTTAATGGATTTAAATAATTATTTTTTTCACAAACCTAGATTTCTTCCCGGAAAATCTTGGCGCAGTGAGCGATGAGCACTGGGAACACTTTTATCAGGAGATTTCAGCCATGAAAAAGAGATCTCAAGGCAAATGGAATCCTAATATGCTGGCCGATTATTGTTGGACCAACAAGAGGGATGTTCCACAGACGAAATATAGCAGAAAATCGTCATTTCTTACTTTCTAGGTGAGTCCGAATGTTCGAATATTGTGTAGTTACCGAATGTAGAAAATGTTAAAGTGTTTGAAATTATAAATTCCTGTCTCTCGGAAACGTTGTGCGATGGAGAAAACCCGATATCATATTTGAATTCAGGACACAAAATACTATCAGAAGCACATATTTTTCTTTCTGAGACAAAAAAAAGATCCTTTTTTGTTGCTCAATGTAATTGGTAAGAGGGTTAGAATATTGGAGGCGTTGGTTGTTGCCTTAAAGGTTTCTAAATTCAAATTTTGAAAGATTGTCATGTTACGAATTAATGGTAAACCTAGAAAATTGGATAAACGTGGGTAAATTTCTGGACAAGGCACAGAAAATAAGAACAACATTCATTCGTGAATAAATAAACATATAAGCAAAGTGTAATATAATTAATATTTAATAATTTTACGTAACCTAATTAATGTATAATGTAATTTATTGTTATCTATTGTGTTCTTTTTTCTCCTATCTAATGTATATTATTACTAGATATTATTTTATTGATATTGTCAACAGCACGTACAGCTTGCTGCCCGTGCAACCCATATTTGTAAATAGCATTGTATGAATTTTACCTTTAGTCTAATGAAGTTCTACTACTACTATTTACCTGGTGGAGTTAAAGCCATGTGGCCCTATCTTCCACTCATTAGGACAAACATGTTACATTAAAATACTAAAATCACAATAAATTTTCCCATCTCACTCTTGGTCTACATTCAGGGTTCTTTCCTTCTGTTTTTCCTACCTGGTGTTTCTATGCCCCGCTTTCATTCCTCATTCGTGCCGCATGTCCTGTCCATCGGTCTCTACGAGATTTAACTGTTCTTATTATATATGGTTTCCTATAAGTCCACGTGGCTCGCTCAGATGTAGTATTCTCCATTCGCCTGTCTATTCATCTCTCTTTGGTCCAAAAATGTTCCTAAGAACTTAATTCTCAAATACTCGTTACATTTTCTCCTCCCTTGTCCATGTTTTGCATCCTTATAATATAATTGGGAGAATAACAGTTTTACATATTTTCAGTTTAACGGTTTTTTATATAAGTAGGGACAAGAGTCCCTGTAATGCATTAATAGCATGCATTTCCAGAATTAAGTCTAAGTTTAATTTATGTGTGCATCTTATTCTTGTTTGCAGTTATTGTTCCTAGGTATTTGAATTCAGCCACTTCTTCAAAATGTTCTTAATTTGTCATTAGCTGTCCACTTTCATTAATGTAGATCTATTTCTAATAAAACATTCTAGTTAAATTATCCATAGATTTAATTAGGAAAAAAAGTTATATTATTACTTGTATGAATATATATATATATATATATATATATATATATATATATATTTGATTTTATTGAACACCGAGCATTAGCTAGTTAAATATATTTCTTCTCTCTAGGGATAAGTGTTTGAAGGTAGTGTGTTTATGTGGAGAGTGTATAAGGTGAGGTGATAAAAAAAGCTGGCTGTCTCTCGTGTGTCATAGAATGATTGATGCAATCACACGGTTCACGGTGCTGCAGACAAAAGAAAGAAAAAATAACACAGTGGCTTTGTGAACCTGCATTTCTAGTCTGTACCTCCGACTTCCAAGGTCAACTGAACTCATCTGCATAGTGGAAAAATATCTCAAATTCAAATTTAATACAAACTAAAGGAGGTATTTCCAAATCCCGAAGTTTTATGAGGTCAGCTATTCCGTACACTTCAATAACCTCCATATTTCCAGTAGACGTAAATTTGTTTACCCACTTTTGCACTTGTAATTACCTGAAGAATATACGAAATGGGGACTGAATATAAATCTACAGAAAACATAATATATATGTTTCGGAAAGGACGTGGATGACCTCATACTCGAAACAGGGGAATAAAAAAAAAGTGAAATTTTTAAATATGCTACGCAAATAATTTTACATGTTTAGGTACATGTGAAAGAGATGTACAAGCCAAAATTACAATGGCAAAAAATGCAACTAAGACATTACATGAAATAATTTAGAACACAAATATTACAAAGGAAACTTAAAATGAAAATTTATAAGAGCATAATACAGAATATTTTTTCATATGGAAGTGAAACATGGTCTTTGATGGAATTACAAAAAAAAAATAGAACAGTTGAATTTTATTATCTTAGAAGAAACCTTAAAAAAACAAGACAGGATAAAATATGAAATAAATTCCTTTGGAAAGAAATTAATGTTGCCACATCTGTTGTTAAGAGGATTGAAAATCAAACTCTTAAATGGTATGGCCATGTACAGAGATTGGAAAATGAAAGACGGCGAAACAATATATACCAATGGTTACTCCCTGGAAGAAATAAACTTGGCAGACCAAGATGGGAATGGAAAACCTATGTCAGAACTATAATGGATGATTGGAATTTGGCAGAATTAGATTAGAATGATAGAAATAAATGGATACTGAAAACGACAGTGGGAGAAAGCCGAAGAAGAATAATTATCTGATCTCCAAATTTGAGAAGTTATTTTTTCACCACAATTTTAACACCATCTAAGATGGATTTCCCTTCGTCCCACTGAGTCAATCTACTATACGAATCCCACAGTTCTAATCTACTTTTCTTTCAGAGAGATCATACTAAGCAGTTTTACATCTTGAAATATTCCACAGGGTATCCTGAGAGGTTTTCAATTACATCATCGTTGTAATTGGTTATTAAATAGCACAGGTGCAATTAAGTGATATGGGCATTGATGCTGATTGGTTGAAAAATAGGGGAAGAGGGGAACACCTTTCTGGGTAGTGAAATATGTACAATCAAGATAAGAATGTATTAGCACTGCATTTTATTCTGTGCCAAGCTATAATCATATTATTACTGTCATTAATAGTATTATTGCTCACATATATAATATTATTATTGTTATTGATATTAGTATTAAACTTATTATTGTTATTATTACCTATCACTGGCTCTATCGAACCAGTAGGTTCCACACATCGCTATCCCTAGCATTTTTTTCCCCAAATATGTCTGTATAATCTATTTCCCTCGAATCATAGTTAATGTTATTCTCCACCTCATTCTTGGTCTACCAATTAGGCGTCTTCCTTCAGGTTTTCCTACAGGAATCTTCCATGCCCCTATTTCACTCTCCATTCGCAGTCTATGAAACTTAGCTGCTCTTATTAGGCTTATATCTGGTTTCCTATAAAGATCATGTAGCTCACTGTTTTGTATTCTTCTCCATTGTTCTATCTGGTCATCTCTCTTTGTTCCACATTTTTCCTGAGAACTTTATTCTCATATACTCGTAATCTTATTTTCTCCCTTAATGTAAGAGTCCATGTTTCGCATCCATATAATAGGCCTATAACTGGGAAAATAACTTTATATTCACCGATTCAGAAAGAAGGAACAGACTTAAAACATTTATTTCTTCCAAATACAAAAAAGAAAAAAAAAATAGAAACACAATTACAACGTTCTTGGAAAGAGAAAAGTTCAAATTTCACTATTTCATGCATTCAATATGAGCACCATGTGCTACACTACAAATATCAAAACGGTGACTCATTTTTTGCCACACATGAATCAGCTGGTCTCTAGTTACCGAATACGCAGCTTCATCAATTCGTTGTAGACGACCAAGTTGTAATATCTAGTTCAGAAGATGGTCTACAGAAATCGCTCTTTCAGTTAAATAACATTATACTGAAATATAATTTCAAAATATCAATAAGTAAAACGAAAATCCTAGCTTTTAAGGGAACAGATACCGTAAGAGCTAAAATAATTCTGGAGGGGAAACCCATTGAACAAGTGAACCATTTTAAATACCTGGGTTATGAAATCTCCTATTTTAAAAATGATCTATTTAACAAACTTAATAAATTTAATTATATATGTGGAACAATCAAAAGGATATTTAAAAGCACAAGAAAAGAAACAAAACTAAAATTTTATAAAGTAGTGGCAGTCCCCTTACTATTGTATGGTAGTGTATTTTAGGTTTTAACTAAAAGAGAAGAGAAGATCATAGAAGCAGCTGAAATGAGATTTCTGAGAAGTGTGGCTGGTTGCAAACTTCTAGATAAGAGAAGAAATGAAGATATTAGAAATGAGCTAAATATCTTTAAACTCTTAGATAGAATAAAAGAATCTAGAAAAAATGGAAAGAACATGTTCAAAGAATGGGAGAATGATCGCATTCCCAAAATTATACTTAAATACAAACCAAAAGGACGCAGGAATGTTGGTAGACCGAAGAAGGGATGGATCCAACTTTTGAATGAGAATCTATGAGACCGGAATAAGCCACATGGGCTTAATCCGTGATTGTTGATGATGATGACTTTTTGAGAGAAGTTGGGACAACCAGTGTGCCTATAATGCATGCGTTTCCAGAATCGGGCTTAGTTTAATTTCTTTGTGCAACTCATGAGTTAGTTAGTTATTTATTACCTATCATTAGAATTGTTAGTATTATTATAGGAACGTCTGCAGTTTATAATCACTCTGTATATAAAATTGCTTAATGTATTGATCGCATGAATAGAGCTTGTATGGAATTGAGTTACTTTAATTGGCTTTTGTTGATGAGCACATTTCTGCAGTAAATAGCTGTAATGATGGCTTCCCTTAGTAACAATGGTAAGTAACTCAAGGCTCGTGACCCTATTCTTCAATTAGTTTTTCAATTAATCAATACACTATAATGAAAATGGATAATTAATTATAAATGAGGGAAATTTTGAAGAAGTGGCTGAATTCAAATACCTGAGGACAATAATTAATTAAAAACCAGAAATGAGGTACACACACATAAATTAAAAATAGGCTTAATTCTGAAAATACACGCTATTTTGTATTAAAGTTACACTTGTCCCAATTTATCTAAAACACATTAAACTGAAAATATATACATTCTTATTCTTCGAGTTATGTGGATGCGAAACATGGACTTTTACTTTAAGAGAAAAGTAAAGTTTAAGAGTAGGCTATTTAAGAAATAGAGATCTTAGGATAATGTTTGGCTCAAGGAGAGATGAACAGACATGCGAATGGAGAGAACTACATAACAGTGAGATACATGGTCTTCATGGGAAACCAGATATAATAAGAAGAGTTAAGTCCCGTAGACCGCGATGGGCAGGACATGTTGACACGAATAGGAAATGAAGGAGGGGATTGAAAACCAGAGGAAAGCGCCTAGTAGGTAGACCAAGAAACAGATGGGAGAATACTAACAACCATGATTTTCCCTACTTACCTGGCGTCCAGATTTGAGAAGTTGTCCTCTTACCACAATATTGACACTTGGTCACAAGATAAGTCTGCTAACAATCCCTCTTCATAGCACTTCCTCTTATTCTACTTGCTTCACAGTAGCCTCTGTCCGCTCCTGGAATCCTCTCCCTCAAGATATCAGGGGTTGCCGCACACCTGGCACTTTTAAGTCACGCTTATACAGTTACGTGTTGTCTAATAATAAATTTTTATCTATTTATTTAAATTTATACTATGTCATTGATAATCTTTTTCTCGTTTTTTATATATCTTGTCCATATTATATATATTTAATTCGTTAAATTTAGAGTAAATCAAAATACATTATAAATATTAATTGTATTGTATTTATAACATGTAATCATTTATGTACATTGTAATTTAAATGTAAGACTATTTTTTTTTTGTATTTTTAAAACCTAGTTCAGTGGTAGACAAGGCCTTAAGGTCTTAACTCTGCCAGGTAAAATAAAGATATTATTATTATTATTATTATTATTATTATTATTATTATTATTATTATTATTATTATTATTATTATTATTATTATCATTATTATTATTATTTGAGGGAAGTTGATTATACAGGATGATTGGAAAAATCTGTTCACCATAGGGACGATGGAGGGCTTACGTATTCGCTGCCATGAACTTATGGGTTCCATAATTCCAGCGAATTAGTTAGTTTTTCAATAATTAATCAACACTCTTTAAGATATTTCCAAAAGCCATAAAGCATTTAACGTGTAAAATTAGTTATGTAGACTTAGTATCCACAGTGTTTTTACATTTTACAAGGTTTTGAATAACTGACAAATAATGTTGAATTTCTACTCGGTTCTTTGAAATGTATATTTTTCAGGTTGTTGAATAAATTCTCTTTACTAAGTTTTCTCGGGGTAAAAAGTTAGTCTGTCTTCTCGTGTATCAAATAAAAGAGTTGTTTGGTTATTCATATCATAGCATTAAACTCGTGTCGATGTCTGAAGGGAAAATGTGTGTTTTAATATACACTGTGTAGCTTGCTTTATATTCTATTACCGAAATCTATTCAATGTATGTAATACAACACTGCCTCGAGTCTTGTAATTCAATGGGAGCAAAAATGGAGCAAGTAAATCAGCATACCTCAGATTCTTATTCTTCTCCAACGTGATTTGACTTCTATAATAATAATGATGATGATGATGATGGTTGTTGTGATGGTGCTGGTGGTGTTGGTGGTGGTGGCAATAATTGATAATGGTAGAATGATAATAGTTTATAATGACTATTTAACTCATGTCCCAAATGGAAGTCAATGACCAATCACGTTTCAATGAATGTTGTTTTACAACCAATCACAGTCGTGTTTCACCTCGATACTTATCTACTTCTGTTTATCATATTAAACAAAGCTCCTCCTTTTAACATTCTGAACAGGCCAGAGCATTATTTTGCAGTGACTGTCTCTCGAACAAATACGTTGAATATAGCAAATAATTAACAGATTCCTTCGAACTACACATTTGATAATTGTGTGTTCAATAATTGTGTTTTTAAATAATAATTTTACGTAGTTGTTTCTTAAAAAAATATTTAATAATCTGTAATGTTGGTTATAATATACAGTTTGATGTGTTTCATTTTTCCTCCACTAGGTTGCATTCTTACAATATTGATATCCTATTTGGCAATACATAATATGATCTAGTTGCAGTGGATGAACAAAGGAAGCATAACCTCTCATTTGTTTTCAAACATCGCCGTTTACATTAAATATATAAATATTTTAAAATAACTATATTTAAATAATGCTTTGTGAGTAAACAGCTTAATTTTATTCGTTAAATAGTTCTAACATATGCCACTCTTGATTTCCAAATCCTCTAGATAAATTGAAAATCACTCGTGGCATTACTTATGATAATGATTGATAATAATAACAATAATCAAGATAATTACTGATGCCTTCTCAACATATGTATAGCAGAGAGGTTTGCAATTTAATGCAGGAATCTGGTGCACAATCTAGCGTTAATAATTGTATATCACCACCTCTGCTTACCCAGTGATAGAAAATTTACAATTTAATTTAATTAATTTAACATTTAAAATTTTCGACTATTCTATGCCACCGTGCCATCTGTGAATATTCGATCAGAATACGCTAGCATCATGTTGGCCGATGTGATAACACATGTTCCCGCTAGAGAAAATTTCCTAAATGTTTACTCACATATAAGGAGATTCTATCCCAGACTCCACCTACATTAGTGGGCAAGTTGGGTGATAAAATCGGGAACTTTGTGTTAGTTTGGTACGTTAGTTTGGACAAGTCAGGGTGAGAAAATTGGCGAGTAAGTACACCAGATTAGTTCAGCGATCACTTCTTTGTTAGTGTGTTTTGCGATGAGTTGGCTACACTGTCTGAGAAATGACTAATACATATTTTACATTGATCATATGCTGATTTCAGTTTGCTTTGAGCTCAACTTCTTACTTCATTTTAAGGCATTTCTCATGTGTATATATATATATATATATATATATATATATATATATATATATATATCATCACTCCAGGGATTAGGCCATTGCCCGTTCCGACTTCATATTGCATCAGCCCAACGTCTTCTAGGTCTTCCAACATCACGCCTTCCTCTTGCTTGATAATTTCTGGCTAACAATGGATATCTCTCCTTACTCATTCCATCCATGTGATCAATCCATTTCTGTCTGTAATTCGTGACTTTATCCAATAAAGGCTGTACTTTCAATTCTTCTCTTATATCCTCATTTCTTATTCTATCAAGTCTTGTACATCCTTTTACTTGTCTTAGGAACCGCATCTCTGCCGTCTGTATTCTATCCTTCTGTCTTTTCACTGGAGCCCAAGTTTCACATCCATACAATATTGTGGGAACCGCCATAACATTATACATTTTTATCTTGGTTTCTTTTCTAATTTTATTTTTGAATGTTCTCTGTATTGTTCCACACACCGTCTGAAATTTATTTATTTTGGAGTCAATATCTCTTTCCACATTGTAGCCAACATCACAGCCCAAATATTTGAAACTAGACACCTGTTCTATACTTTCATTTTCTAAAATAATTTTGGATCTCACTGGATCTCTTCCTCTAAAAGCCATGGTCTTCGTTTTCCTTACAGAAATCTTTAGATCGTATAATTTACATATTTCATTTAATGCATGCATTGATTTCTGTATGTCGTCTTCATTTTTCTGTATTATGATTACATCGTCAGCAAATAGAAGATTATTTATGCACATTTTATTATCCATTCTTATTCCTGGATTTACTAAAACTTTCCATTTATTTAAAATATCGTCTATATATATATTAAACAAAGTGGGTGATAAACTACATCCTTGTCGTAATCCAGTATTTGTTTTGATTGCATCTGTTCTTTTGAATCCGGTATCTATAATTATATTTGTGTCTTCATATAATGTCTTTATTGTTTCAACAAGGCACAGCGGGTATCCTTTCATTCGTAATATTTCCATAATTTTTGTCTGTTTACTCGATCGAAGGCCTTATCCAAATCTATAAATCCTATGTGAGTTTCTAAGTTATGTTCTCTTCTCTTTTCTATGAGTTGTTTCAGTGTAAAGACATTGTCTATACATGACCTTCCCTTTCTGAATCCACTTTGATTTTCACTTATTATTACTTCTGTTATATTTCTCAATCTATTATTTATTATTTTCGTATATATCGTATATTCATTAAGCTAATCCCTCTGTAATTCTCGCAATTTCTCCGGTCTCCTCTTTTGAATATATTCTTCACAATTGCTGTTTTCCAAGTGGTTGGAATCCCATAGGTCTGCCAACATATATTAATTAGATGAAGTATTCATAGTTTACACAATATTCCACTATATTTGATTAATTCCATATTTATATTATCTAATCCTGTTGCTTTCCTATTCTTAGTGGTTTTCAAAGCCATTTCTAATTCATTTATGTCTATTACATCAATATTTTCCACTTTTATTTCTTCCTCATTGTTCTCTTTTCCTTCAATTTCCTCCTTTTTCCAAAGTTTTTTATAATGTTGGACCCATTCTTGTTCTGGGATTATATTCAATCTCGCAGAATCTTTCTCAGTCTGATTTAGATGTTTCACTAATTTATAACCTATTTCTTGTCTTCCATACATATCATGTTCTACTGAGCTTATAAATTTATCCCATGACTCCTGATGAGCTTTTCTTATAATGCTTTTAGCAATTCTCCTTTTCATTTTATATTCTTCATAAGATTCTTCTGTTTTCAGTCGTAAGTATGTATGATATGCTTTTTGTTTTTCATTCACTGCATTTTGCATATTCACATTCCAAGTTCTCAAGCCCTTCCTATTTCTTATTCTATTTTTCTTTCCTAATATCTCATTTGCTGTTTTATGTATTACATTTGATATATTTTCCCATTCAATATTTATATCTTCTGACGTCGCTATCTCTTATATATATTTATTCATTCTGCTTTCATAATGTTGTCTAATACTTTGATCTTGTAATAAATATACTTTATATACTTCTTCTTGGTTTCTTTTGTTCTTTATGTTATTTTTCCGCCATTTAGCTATTATGTTTATTTTGCTTATCACGAGATAGTGATCAGAGTATATATCGCTGCCTCTATGTACTCTCACATCTTTTACCAAGGCTCCTAGCTTGTTGTTTACGATTAAATAGTCAATTATTGATCTTGAGTTATATCCACTTCTTGTATATTTATGTATGTCCTTTTTTCGGAAATATGTATTCATTATGTTTAATTAATTATAGGCTGAAAACTGTCTCAAATCCTGTCCATTATCATTTATTGTTATTTCTCCATTATTTCCTATTACATTAGGTATAGGGACATTGCCTACTCTGGCATTTAAGTCTCCACTTATTATTAAATGATCTTTTGTATATTTATCAACTAATGTTTGTAATGTTTTATAATTTTTTTTGTTTCTTCTTTCTTACCTTCCTCTGGGGCATACACAGGAATTATCATCATATATCCTCTTTCAATTTTAAATCTGGCTATCAGGATTCTTTCATTTATAAACTCATAGCTATTCAATTTGTTCTTCCATTTTTCATCTATTAAATTTGCTACTCCACACTGCGCTCTTGCTGTCTGTTCTACTCCGCTATACAACATAGTATAGTGTTTTAAGTCCTTTGTTCCTTTTAGTTTCTTTTTTGTTTGTTATTGTTGCTATATGTATTTCTTTTTTCTTTAATTCTCTTTCTAATTCTTCTTCTTTTGTATTTATTCCCCTTACGTTCCAATTTCCTAATTTAAAAATGTCCTTTATTCCAAATCGTATCCTTTTATCTTGCTTGGGTCGGTTCCTTTTATGACAATCCGGCTGATTTCCATGAAGCTTCTCAGTAAGATGAATGCCTCCTGAAGCGTTACCAGCGCTTCGCAGGACAAGGATAGTGGAAGGGCTGCTTCCTCTGAGCCTCCAAACATGCTCCTCTGGGTATCCACCCCCAAGAGAGGGCTGCTTCTTCCGCTCTTCAAGCCCTACAAGTTTAGCTATGCTATTCCTTGTCGCCCTGTTGACCGTTGAAGACTTGACGAAGATGTGGCCGCCCAATATGGATACAGACGCCATTCCTTCGTTGTGAGCTATACTTAGTTCCCCTCGCCCCTTACCCACCAGCAAGATTAACCTAAGTCAATCTTCCCCAGTAGAGTCGTCTGGTTCATCGGGTACTAAGCCCCCCCCACCACGTCAAGGTGATAGCTCCTGGGGGTGTATATATATATACCACTACAGTCCACCGCTCTACGAACTGACCTACGAGAGGATATAACTCTGTTTTTTTTTTTTTGGCAGAAGCACTGCCTGGATGTTGGGCAGTACGCCTGCCTGAGCAATTGCCACTCCAGAAAGGAGCTTGTTCAATTCCTCGTCGTTTCTGATGGCAAGTTGCAAATGCCTAGGAATGATTCTTGTCTTCTTGTTGTCTGTGGCAGCATTGTCAGCCAACTAGAGGACTTCGGCGGCGAAGTACTCCATGACGGTTGCCAGGTACACGGGTGCTCCAGCTCCCAGACTTCATCAGAGAAATAGCGTCAAAATACAACCTGCTACACACCCCAGTCTACGAAGCACACATACGAGAGAGGTCAGAAAAAGCAGAGGATATAGACCGCGGATTCTTCTAGATCCCAGCAATGAATACTGAAGAATGGAAGGAACCGAACTTCTCCCTGAGACACGTGTTCACGAGGACCGCCACACGTGGTTTCCACTACAGAATATGTACCCAAAAAGAATTCCACCTCCCATCGAACTGGTGCCTCTGTGATCAAAAATGTGAACAATACCACCTAATTGACTGTATTGCAAGAAGAAACCCTCTAAAATTCTACGCAGATGATAATAACTTTCAATAATTGTATCCTAATGTATACAGTGTGTTTAATAAATCTTTAATATATATATATATATATATATATATTAGGGGGGGGAATCAACATATATATTTCTCTCAGGTAATTAATTATTCACATACTGCAACAGTAAATTGGGTGTTTTCCCGTTTTTTATTTGAATTTATGTTGGTGGCATAGAATCTCCAAATTTTCAATCCAGCCGAGTATTGAACCCGTTCTCGCTAGTTAGGAATCAGGAATGTTGCCACCTAAGCCAGCAATGCCCGACCCAATTACTTGATGATATTAAAAATGCATTAACTTTGAGGGTTAATTTCTAGATGTAGATGTTGTTCTGACATGCGAACTTGATTAACTTGGGAGAATACTGTTCTTAGTTGAATCATTAGAGAAGCTGATTATCTCAGGCATATTAACTTGGTGCCTACATTCCTATGTTTATTATCCTTCCATTTTACCGAGATGTGACAAGATACTTCGTATTCCATTACAGATAATATTGTTGTGCTTTTAATACTGTATGACGGCAAAATGACGTCATTTTTTCCATTACAAACTCATTCACTTCACTTGTCTGTCAGAACAAAAATTACCACCTGTCAGTAAAGTATACATAATGGTTTCAGTGAAAACATTGTAAAAGTTCTCATTTCGCTCTTGAATCTATCATTAATGTCTGTATATAAGCTGTAGGGACAAGACAAATACGATTATAATCTTGTTATCTGAACCGCGTCCTATTTGGACCATCCAAAATATTATAGTAACTGACTTTCTTTTTAAAAAAAAAGATCGTCGCTCAGGAACGGCGTAAACTAAGCGAATTACTCAGCAAGTCGTATTAAAGTTCCGATTTGATGAAATACACACATTTATTTTGTGAATTAGAAGATGCGTATCTAGTTTCGTCGAGACAACAAACATGGCGGCCACTAGAGAGATTTTTAAATGTTTGTTTCAGATTAACTCCTACACTTAATGGTTTTAGAACATGGAGCTAAATACTCGCCGTGCCTGAAAATCTGTATGTACTAACTTTAATGAAGATCGGTTAAGTGGATCATAAATCTATAAAGGACAGTCATACACACATTCGTTTATATATATATATATAACCAGAAAGTAATAAGTTACAAATGTATAATTTAATAGTGAGAAGTACTGTTACATATGGACCTTAAGTTTGAAAATTCAACAAAAAATTAGAGCAAAAAAATATGTCGATGCAAATGGATTTCATAAGGAGAGCAGCAAGATGTTCAACATTAGAATAAATTAAAAATACTGCCATACGAGAAAAAAATGAATATTAGATATTCAGTAGTAAATTTTATAAGATATAAGCTGTTAAATTGGTATGGGCATGTACGGCGAATGCGAGAAGAAGGGTTACCCAGAAAAAACATTCGAATGGAGTCCACCTGGAAGAAGAAGAAAAGAAAGACCTCGAAACTCGTGGATGTAAGAAATAACAACTGGAATGAGAACAAGAGAACTGGAGTGCATGGAGTGGAATGATGATGATGATGATAATAATAATAATAATAATAATAATAATACTTTATTTATTCTGGCAGAGTTAAGGCCATAAGGCCCTCTCTTCCATTCAACCAGCACAAATACAAATAAATCTTTGACAAATATAGATATACACTATACTAATTATAAACAGTTAAATATACAATAAATGTAGCAAAGTAAATTTCATGTACAAACAACATTTTATAGGGTAATAACAATAATGATACGATAATAATAACATAAATATGATAAATTATACGAGAAACGCCAATTAATATATATACCTTACACTGGGTAATAATGAAGTCGAGGTTAGAGCAAATATAAATTTAGATTTCTTTTAAAAGGTGCCAATGATAGAGACGAGTGGAGAAGAAAATTAAAACTTTAGGCTCAGAAATATATGTAATCATTTAAAAAAATATATATATAGATAGACAGATCATCGGTTGATTAATGTCTTTTACATCGTCCGATTCCTAATAGCCAGTTTTGTCGGTCCATCCAATCTCCTGGTTGTAGATGTTTCTCCTTCATATATAAACATATTCCGTGACTCCAGGAGGTTTTAGGTCTTCCGCTGCTTCGTCTTCCCTCAGGTTTCCATTCCAAAACAGATTTTGGTAGTCGATCCTCTTCCATTCGCTGGACATGTCCGTACCATCTTAATTGCTGAGTTTTAATATAATCTAAAATAGTGTCTTCAATCTTCATTTTCTCCCTTATAACTGAGTTCCTAATTTTTTCTCTTCTTGAAATTCTTGCAGCCCTTCGTATAAAATCCATTTCCGTTGCCAAAAAAGGTACTTCATTTTTGAAGAAGTAATTCTTTTCCCATGTTATGACGATGTTTTGAAGCAGCTAACTCTATTCATTGCCCGATGTTGTAGTAACATTTTGAAGGATTAGTGTCCAAAAATAAATAAATAAGAATTACTGGTTCAGGTTGGGTTTGATTTTCCGGTAGAGCTGGATTCTCTTCTCAAGGTCGAAGTTGGTACACAAGATAGGAAAACACTTTAAAAATCACTAATGACTGATTCTGGTAGAAATATTTGTAAATTTATTTCCTATTTAATTTCCCAGCAGATCAAGTAAATATAGGTGGTATTATTCTTCACCGTCAATTAAAATTAAATTATTTGCTTTTCTTGAATCCACTATTTTTCTGGTATTAAAGGCCACATTTTATCGGAGAGCTGTTATTGCATCTATCCTTGATGAAAGTTATATCCAGACTGACTAGTGTAATTCAACAATACGTTTCATTAAACTCTAGATCTTCGACTTGGCATAACGTGCCGGCTGGAGTCCCCCAGGGCAGTGTTCTCGGACCTCTTCTTTTCTCAATCTACATAAATGATTTGCCAACTGTACTAAAGCACTGCCGTTATCACCTCTATGCTGATGATCTCCAAATTTACCTACATTCACCTCCTCATTCTCTCTATAACAGCTTGATGAAAATGAATGACGATCTCATATCCATCTTTAACTGGTCTTCAAGTATCGGTCTAAATCTAAATCCTAACAAGTCACAAGTAATTCTAATGGGACAACAAAGACTGCTTACAACCTTTGACATATCTACACTTCCAAACATTACTATAAATAATATAATTATCCCTTATTCTTCTTCAGTAATAGATCTTGGACTACATCTAGACGCAAATTTAACCTGGCAAACACAAGTGAAACACATATGTAAAAGACTTTCTCCATCTTACATTATCTTAGACGTTTAAAGACAATTTTCTCCCAGTTTCGTTAAAACAAATCCTAGTGCAGAATCTTGTGTTACCACACTTCGATTATTGTGACATTATATATAATGATCTAAACTATGCCTTGTCGCAGAGACTGCAGCGTGTTCATAATGCTTGCATTCGATTCATTTTCAATATCCGCCGTTATGACCATATTCCCGAACACTTTAATAACCTCTCTTGGCTCCGTCTTACTGACAGACGTAAATTGCACTCTCTTTCGCTACTTTTCAAGCTTCTGAATTCCTACATTCCTACTTACCTGGCGTCCAGATTTGAGAAGTTATCCTCCTACCACAATATTGACACTAGGTCACAAGATAGCAGTCTGCTAACAATTCCTCTTCATAGCACTTCCTCCTATTCTACTTCCTTCACAGTAGCCTCCGCCCGCTCCTGGAATCTCCTTCCTCAAGATATCAGGGGTTGCCGCACACTTGGCACCTTTAAGTCACGCTTATACAGTTACCTGTTGTCTAATAATTAATTTTCTCTATTTATTTAATTTTATACTATGTCATTAATCTTTTCCTCGTTTTTTATATATTTTGTACATATTATATATTTAATTCGTTAAATTTAGAGTAAATCAAAATACATTATAAATATTAATTGTATTGTATTCATAACTTGTAATCGTTTATATATATATATTGTAATTTAGATTTAAGACTTTTCTTTTGTATTTTTTTTAAACCTGGTTGAGTGGTAGACAAGGCCTTAAGGCCTTAACTCTGCCAGGTAAAATAAAGCTATTATTATTATTATTATTATTATTATTATTATTATTAATTCTGTTATAATTTTAAAGAACATTATTACATCACATAATTTTATATTTAAATTCTATTGGTTAATGGTCCATTAAATACCAGGTTTAAATTTGATTTGTTAAATCAAAAAGTTAATTGTTTTTTTTAACATCCAATCAGAATTTAGTATACTTTTATTTAAAAATATGAAGTTAAGCAGGTGTCCTATTACAGTTATAACAGAAAGCTTTATATTTCAGACAACAATGACTTAAGACACAATTTTAAAAGCATTATTTAAAAAGATTTGTTTTTGTCGTTAATGGCCAAAGTTCTGCTCTATAAGTAATGATGCTTTTAACAATTGTATGATATATATATATATATATATATATATACATTTTATTTTTATTACTTATATTTTTATCCCACAATATTTCATTGAGGCAAGCAATTGCAAATTTTCCTTTATTATTTATATTTCTTATTTCCTCTTCATAACTCCCATTTTTATTTATTTTAATTCCTAAATATGTGATCTCACTACACGATTTTATTGATTCTCCAGTCTCCAAAATTAAATTTTATATACTACTGTATACATGACGTACGCTACGCCTAAATATGCGAATTATATGTTTTTTTTATATTTAGTTGAATACGTTTGAAAGAAAATTATGAGTTAATTAAGTTGTAGGATATACAATATGACGAACCAAATATGGCGATCAATTTTTAATTTCGGATTTCAGGTAAACCCCCACTTCTAATGACCAAATTGCGCTGATTTTTGGACGATATCTATCTCAGTTTATCTCAATACCGTTTTGAGTAATCGAAAATTGCGACCGCTAGAGCGATTTCTAAAATTTCGTGCCAGGTTAATTTCTACGCCTTATAGTTTTAGAGCATAACAGCAACTAAACACTAGCTGTAACTGAAAAACTGAATGTACAAATTTTCATGAAAATTTATTGAGCGGTTCAGAAGTTTATAAAGCACAAACATACACAAGCTGATTTTTTTAATTTGAAGGTAGGTCTATAGGCCTACATTCCCTTTGTTAATATATAGTTTCGTTGAAATAATGAACATGGTGGCCATTAGAATTCTTATACGTACTTAATGATGTTAGAGCATGGTAGATGACGGCCAAACACTCGCCGTACTTGTAAACATGTATGAACAAATTTTCATGCAGATCGGTTGAGTGGTTCAGATATCTAGGTCTATAGGCCTAAAGGATAAATATACACACATTCGTATATAGGCTATATATATATATATATCCATACTTAGTAATTCTGCCCGAGGGCAGGTCTTTCACTGCAATCAGAGTATTTTCATGGTATGCTTTGCAGCATTACAAACGAATTATAGGTGTGGTAGCTTCCTGTTGCTTTTTACATCGGTGAAGGATGATGATGATAATAAGGATGATTTTGATGATGGCCGGATGATTTTCGGGGACCGTTGGGCCCTATGCTTCCTGACATTTGTCTTACAGATGAGGAAAAACCCCGAAAAAACCTCACTCAGGAGCCGGTACCGACCGCGATTCGAACCCGAGCCCTCTGCGTGACAAGGCAGCACGCTACCTCGAGATCATAGCGTTGGATATATATATATATATATATATATATATATATATTAATTTAAAGAAATTCCCTGAATATTTATCTTATTTTGTCCTAGCTTCCTTAAAATGTTCAGTCATCCAAGTCTCTCAACACCTTCTTCCTCCAATATAACTCTGAATTCTTTGACATGTTGTTTCCAGTTGGAATGGTGACTAGGGGACACGGAGTGGATGGACAGGGACGAGTGGAGAAGGAAAATAAAACTTTAGGTACAGAAATATGTCTAATAATTGAAAATATGTATTTAAAAGTTATTATTACTGAATATTTCTGGAAATCATTGGGGAAAATGATAGTCAGACGTATAATACATTATTCTTGTAAAACGATTCATTTTTACTGAGATGTAACACAGGCTGAAGAGGGAGACTGGATGTATTACGGTTCAGTGGATGTTGAACAACAGAACACGGTGTGATGTACCGCAGGGCAGCCAACATAACACATATTGCGGTCAATAATCAATACGCAACCTCAGCCACAAACACGAAATCTGCTTCCTTCAATTTCTATAGCTGCGCCATCTTGTAATTAGTACGTCAGCAGATACTTCCTGTTATGTCTGCTTCATGTATTCCTCTTCTATTTTACAACACACGCAAACCTATTTAAGCATATCTTATTGGCCTCTCGCCATATCACTCATTTTGTTCACCGTTTGAACGGTATTCTAGACACGGGTTATAGATTCAGTACTGTACTCCCAGAGGAAGATAGTCCCAAGAACAAATGCGGACTTTGATCTCGAACATTTCAAGTTTTAACGCGCGATTTACACGAGTAAACTAATTGCACAGTAGAACTACAATACGTTCCGCTTCCTCCAATGAGCATTCTTTTATGCACAACACGCTAGAGAACGCTTAGCTCAGTGCCTTGTGTGGCTTTCTTCGCATGCAAGAAGTCACAGCTTCGATTCCAGATGAGGTATTTTTTAAAATTGTTACAATGCTTCTATTTTATTCTGTCTGTCCACACTTAAATAATAAACGAACTAATTATTTGGAAGTATTACTATTGTTATTATTATTATTATTATTATTATTATTATTATTATTATTATTATTATTATTATTATTATTATTATTATTATGTTATTATTGTCCATCATTCATGGTCTACTATTAGGCTGAATTTGACCTATATAACTAAATATTTTAATTGAAAGGTGAAACTTTTTTCCTCACTAATACGTAAAACGAATAAATGAGAATGAGGATGGCTTACAACTCAATGGTATTAATAAGCTGTTAGTTTATGCTGAAGATGTAGTACTATTGGCCGATAGCAAGGAGATACTAAAGGACAACATGCACACACTATTGAGTAACACTAAGAAATTAGGACTGGAAGTAAATATCAATAAAACTAAATATATGGTCACAGGTAGAAATACATTATATAATGGAAATGGACAGCTAATGACAAATGAGGAAAATTTTGAGGAAGTGGCTGAATTAAAATACCTAGGAACAATAATCACAAATAGGAATGAGATGCACAAAGAAAATAAATATAGGCTCAATTCTGGAAATGCGTGCTATTATGTATTGCAGAGACTCTTGATGTCTCAACTCCTTTCAAAAAACGTTAAATTGAAAATATATAAAACTATTATTCTACCAGTTATATTATATGGGTGCGAAACATGGACTCTTACTCTAAGGGAGGAAAGGAGTACTTAGGAAAATTTTTGGACCAAAGAGAGATAAACAGACAGGTGAATGGAGAAGACTACTTAACAATGAACTACATGGTATTTATAGGAAGCCAGATATAATAAGAACAGTTAAGTCTCGTAGACTGCGATGTGCAGGACATGTGGCACGAAAGGGGAATGAAAGATTTGCATGGAAGCTTCTTGTACGAAAGCCAGAGGGAAAACGCCCAGTTGGTAGACCAAGAATGAGGTGGGAGAATAACATTAACTATGATTTGAGGGAAGTAGATTATACAGGGAATGATTTGAAAGCATTAGCTCAGGATAGAGATGTATGGAGACCTTGTGTCCGCGCGGCCATGAACCTACGGGTCCGATAGTGCCAGTGAGTAAGTGAGTAAGTATATTGTCTTTTATAACATAAATTTATAGCATTATTATTAAAACATGGTCTGCACACAAAATTACATTTATACCTGTAGCGAAATAGTGTTGTAGAGTTTACGAACGCATGAATATTAGTTAAAATAGTGTAAAGTGGACGTAGATTACGTGGCTGGAATTAAATGTTATAGAATGTATTTTGCGGAATTACAAATAAATAACAAAAATAATTTTTACCGATTTTAAGCCTGGTAGTCATTATGTTTCGTTTTTTCGTAATAGGTTTAAAGATCAACGCTACTCGAACGACGGATACTAGTCGTCCAAATCCTGGTTGTCTTGTTTACTTGTACACTATGCACGAGAGTTGAACTTTATTTGAAATGTCGAAATTTTAGTAATATTGTACACGTCGAACACTCGTAAATATCTAGGAATATGTCTCCTTCACTGCTCTTTAACTATTTGAGACCATTAAAACCAAATACAGCGTATTTAAACATTTAACAATACATTACCTCGTGACCCACAGCTTTAGCTCTTCGATCATGCGCATTGGGCCCCTTGCGTTTTGAAGCCGCTCATTCTTTTTTTTTTTTTGTTAAGTGTACGTCTCGAAAACATAGTTTTATAATACGCTGTAAACATAGTTAAAAACTACTATATTGTATATACAATCGAATGTGTGTGTATATTTGTGATTTTATAAACCTCTAAACCACGCAACGTTTCAGTATGAAAATTTCTTCATACATGTTTCCAGGTATGGGGAACATTTAATCGCTATATATTATTCTCTAAACCATTAAGTGTAGGAGTTCACCTGTAACGAAAGTTTAAAACTCGCTCTAGCAGTCACAATTTTGGATGTTTCACAACAAAACTCAGTATATTCTATTAGAATTTGTTTAAAAAAAATAGCAAATTCCAATATTTAGAAGTGGGGGGTTTACTTGAAATCTGAAATTAAAAATTAACTTTATTAACCGCGAACGTCGCAATGTTTACAATAGAATTTAATTAACTCTTTTAACAAAAACAACTAAAAATAAAGCACATTTAATTATTTATGCATAGAAGCGCACGTCCGGTAGTAGCTAGTTAAATATAAAACTGATATAGACTAACATTTGAAACTAGTCTCATGAGTACAACAGTCAAATTAATACAATAAACCTTGCTGGATAGCAGGAATCTGTACCAAGTAGTCAAATTTATGTGTAGTACAACGGTACAACAATCGCCACGTCATCACTAGCCCATGGTACTGGAGTAATCCATCTGCATGTAAACTCAACATCCCCCGTTCCACACTAGTCTGTCATCCCCACGCGAAGTTTATTTCAATGGAAGTGTAGTACAGTAAAACCTGTTCAAAGCGGAATCGCATGAGACCAATTTTTTCCCACATTAGACAACATTCCGCTTTATAAAAAAAATCAATCTTGGATTATAGAGCACCGTGCATGTCGTTATATGTGCCTTGGATTAATTGTAGTTCCGCTGCCGTTGGAAAGTGAAGTATAGTATGTACGAGTGACTTCGACGGTAACGCTCGAAAAAAATAGACTCATTTCGTCAGCGTTAAAATGTGTCTTAGGCGCCTATCCTGAAATTAAAGTATGCAGTTTCGGTTTCCACTCAGTAACTATATTTTTGTCCACATCCTTTGATTCCCCGCAAATTTCATTCCACACTACTGTGTCGTCTTTTAAAACTGTCCACAACCAACCTGAAAATGCCTTCAAATCGTTATTCCCTAGGGATATAGCAACAGCTAGAGCTTGACGTTGGAGCATCGGACCGGAAATGTGGAGATTTTTTTATCGTTGAGTTGTAAACACTCCTACACCTCTTTGGATTTTCTTTCTTTCCGCTTCATTTGATCATTTCCTTGCATCCATCCATTAATTATTTTTTCTTTGTGTTTTAAAATGTCATAAACTTGGGTTATTCCACATTTAAATTCAGTACTTATTTCGCATACTGAGAGTTTATCTTTATCTTTAATCACTTTCACTTTTTCGTTTAATGGAAATGATACATATGATTTAGACATCTTTATTCCGTAAATTCAGACCGCTACCTGTGAAATACAAGTACACAATCAGTCTCAGATCTTGCACTAATTTAAGATTTTACAGTGAACTGGTTATTTGTAAGACAGATGTCACGCCAAATATTTTTTAAACGAACCTGTATTTCGCAAAGCGGGTGTGTAGTGAGGCCGAAAGAAAATTCCAGATACAGGTAGAAACTCTACTTCACCCGACGTCCAGGAATCATCATTTATTGTTAATTCGCCTAACGGGAATTAAATTCTCTTTCCATCTTTCCGCCTTATAAACATTATTTTCATGAATTGTGTACAAATATCCTTCCGTTTCCGCGTTTTATACAAAATAAGTACACGTGAAATTATTATTATTTTTCCGGGACCAATAAATTTGTTCACATTGGACAGATTTCCGCATTATTCACGTTCCGGATTAAACAAGTTTTACTGTATATACGTTTGAGCTAAATGCCAAACAATGCAGTAATATCAAGGTATTACTGAGTTTTGAACATTACCTTCCTCGTTTTATGGACTCTTACTTTAAGGCAGGAGAACAAAGTTCTTAGGGCATTTTTTAGAAGAAAGGGAGGCGAACAGACAGCAGAATGGAGAAGACTTAGGTAACAGAGACTTAACGATCTTAATGGGAAGCCAGATAACGTAATAAGAACAAATAAGTTCGTAGATTGCGATCGCCAGGGCATGTGGTATAATTATGGAATGAATGAAGCGCATTTATACTACTTCTAGAAAAATCAGAGGGGAAGCGCCCAGTTCGTAGGCCAAGAATGAGGTGGGAGAATAATATTTGATTTGATTGTACAGTGGATGATTGGAAAAAATTAGCTCCTTAAAGTAAGAATCCATGTTTCGCATTCTTATAATGTAACAGGAAGAATAATAGTTTTATATATTTTCAGTAAAACGTTTTTTTTAGAGAAGTTGGGACGAAAAGAGTTCCTGTAATGCATCTTACCACGCAATTCCATAATTGAGCCTATGTTTAACATTTTCTGCACTTCATTCTTGTTTATGATTAGGCGTATTGTTCCTAGGCATTTTAATTCAGCCACTTTTCCTAAATTTGTCTATTTTTTCATTAACTGTCCATTTCCATTATATAGTGTATTCCTATGTCCGACCATGTGTTTAGATTTATTGATATTTACTTCCAGTCCCAATTTCTTAATGCTCCTAAATAGAGTGTATCTGTTGGCCCTTAGTATCTGCTGACTATCGCCTAATAATACTACATCGTCAGCATAAGCTAACAGCTTATTAATACAATTGAGTTGAAAACATTCTTTATCCTCTGAAGATATGATTACATGCTCTAGTACAAAAGGAGACTACAAACGTATCTGAATACTGTTTTGCCTATGGGCACTGGACTCTTTGTGCCATTTAACACATTCGTGTAATTCTAACTATTTTTTAAAAATTCCCAACTCCAACAGGATAGTATCTAAATTGTCCCTCTTTATTGAATCGTATGTCTTTTTGAAGTCTACATATAATTTATGTACAGTGCCATTATATTCACATTTCTTATCTAAAATCTGTCTTACACTAAAATCTGATCTGTTGTAGAACTGTTTCTTTAAAATCCACATTGATGATCTCCTAGACTAGAATTTCATCAATATAGGGAGTAAGTCTGCTTACTAATAAATTTGTTAGAATTTTGTATGAAGTGGAGTTTATGCTGATGATGTAGTATTATTGGCCGATAGCGAGGAGATACTAAAGGCCAACACGCACACACTATTGAGTAACACTAACAAATTAAGACTGGAAGTAAATATCAATAAAACTAAATATATGGTCACACGTATAAATTCATTATATAATGGAAATGGAGAGCTAATGACAAATGAGGGACATTTTGAGGAAGTGGCTGAATTCAAATACCTAGGAACACTAATCACAAATAGGAATGACATGCACAAGGAAATTAAACACAGGCTCAATTCTGGAAATGCATGCTATTATGCATTGCAGAGACTCTTGATGTCCCAACTCCTTTCAAAAAATGTTAAACAGAAAATATATATAACTATTATTCTACCAGTTATATTATATGGGTGCGAAACATGGACTCTTACTTTAAGGGAGGAAAGGAGATTACAAGTATTTGAGAATAAAGTACTTAGGAAAATTTTTGGACCAAAGAAAGATGAACAGACAGGCGAATGGAGAAGACTACATAACAATGGACTACATGGTCTTTATAGGAAGCCAGATATAATAAGAACAGTTAAGTCTCGTACACTACGATGGGCAGGACATGTTGCACGTATGGGGAATGAAAGAATTGCATGGAAGCTTCTTATAGGAAAGCCAGAGGGAAGACGCCCAGTTGGTAGACCGAGAATGAGGTGGGAGAATAACATTAACTATGATTTGAGGGAAGTAGATTATACAGGGAATGATTGGAAAGCATTAGCTCAGGATAGGGATGTATGGAGAGCTTATGTCCGCGCGGCCATGAACTACGGGTTCGATAGTGCCAGTGATTAAGTAAGTAAGTAGAAAGTAATGAGATGCCCTTGTAGTTGTTGCAATCAGTTATATCTCCATTCTTATAGATTGGTACTATAATCGATTGTTTCCATTCATTTGGAAGAGCTTCTTTTTTTTCCAACTATTACTAAGCAACCGACTATCTTGTCCAACAGTTTTCCTCTTCCTGATTTTAACAGTTATGCTGATGCTTTATACGACCTTAATTAAAAAACTGCCCAGATATACCAAAAATAAACCCAGTGAAGCGGATTGTCCTCGGCTAGTTGATTACAAGAACATAAATATAACTGTTTTGTAAAGAAAAAAATTGTTGATTGATTGATCACCGTTCATTGGTTGAGGACGTGGGTGCTCCCTTAGTGGGAAGTTTCTTAACCATACGAATTTAGTTACGCTTTATTTGCCAATAGATGTCAGCGAGTGTTAAATATAAAATTGGTACCTGGTAAGTCAGTCGTCCTCAACTGAATTATTAAATAGTTCCAATATGGAGGCCTTTCAAAAACAATGATTCATCTCCTGCATTTTAACTAAATTTTATATTTAACATCTTATTACATAACCTCAGCGGTGCTTTAATATGAACTGTAATAGTGTTGATTGAGTGATATGTTGTTAACACATCGCCTTCAGGAGACATCTAATAGGAACTTAGGGCATTTCTTGGATGAAGTAAACTCAGTTAATTTTGCTCAGAGGCCTTTTTATTCAAGTTTGAGGTTCTTTTACGAGCCTGAAAATTTTCAGACTTGTGACCCACAGCTTAAAGTCTCGCCTGGAGGACTTGTCTTTTGGATTTTTCCGTTCTAAAAATCCATTGATCACGGCCGAGTTTGAACCCGCGATTCCCGGGACTAGAGGCATAGGCCTATAACTGTATGCCTATGCATTTTTTTGTCCAATGCCACCAGGTTGTCTTTTATGACATTTCTGGTTTCCTCCCCTGACATTGACAGAATTGTAATCCATTTATTAGGTTGGGGCACCTGGAAGTTACATAACCCTGATGATACATTGGGTGATAAATGATAATAAAGCACGAGGAAAGTTCTTAACCTAACTTAACCCAAATTCCAGATCATGATCAAGCATAGGAATAATTCCATTTAAGAGAAATTTCCTGTGATCTGACCGGGAATCAAGCACGGGACCTCATGAACTGTAGTCAGGTAACACTGACCATTAGCCCATAACTTACATTTCGGCAGATTTGATTTATTGTATTAAATGATAATTCATTATTGAGGCATAAGCTATACAATTCTTCTGCCAATGAATACCTACTTTTTATTATTTTACTAGCTAATACCCGGCGTGAGCTGCTACGCCTAAATAAATGAAAATTAATGTGCTTTTATATTTAGTTGAATAAGTATAGGAACAATAATTATAAATTTATATTTTTTAGATACCCCGTGCTGATTACACGGTTTTTCCCGGGAATCTACTTATCCCGATCTTCTTGACATAAATGAGCTGAAGTACGAAAATAATGTGTTTTATGTTTAGTTAAATAAGTAAAAGGAAAAAATTACATCGTAATTATTTTTAGATACCCCGTGCTGCTTACCCGGCGTTGTCCTGGAATCTACTCATCCCGATCTTCTTGGCATAAATGAGCTGAAAGACAAAAAATTAATGTACTTCTTAAGATTAGTTGAATAAGTGAAATGAAAAATAATTATAAATGTAATCGTAATTAATTTAAGATTCCACGTGCTGATTACCCGGTGTTGCCTGGGAATCTACTTATCTCGATCTTATTGGCATAAATGAGCTAAAAGACAAAATTCGTTATTGTGTGTTATCCGTAAAAGAATATCCGCCATGTGCTGCAATGCGTTCACAGGAATCTATGTACTTGTTTCGATCCTCTTGGCATCAAAAAAGACAAAAATGGTTATTGTGAGTTATCCGTAAAAGATAAACATATGCTGTCGCAGACTTTTTTGTAGAGCTTTATTTGTTATGGCTTAGGCAGCGTAAGCCATTTAAGCGCCCAAAGAGCTACCTTTTTCACGTTTTCCACTACAAAGGGCAATTTTTAAGGGTGTAGAAATTGAGTATCGCAACTCTCTTATAGCCTATGTTCATCCCGGGAGTTTCCTGAACATTTTACAAAAAGCCGCATCGCATCGGATCAACGGTATGGCCGCGCATAAAGTACGAACAAACAAACATACAAACAAACATTCATTTTTATATTTTAGATTATTTATTTGTTTCTTGTAATTCCTAAATGGAACATAGGGAACCAGTAAAGTTCTTCCAGTGTAATCTGCTTCCAGCCAGCCATTTCACTTGTTTCCAGCTTATCCCTCTTTTCTTTGCTTCCTCCTCTACTGATCTCTTCCAAGCTTTTTTAGAACGGCCCCTCTTACTCACTTCTTGAGGATTCCAATCTAGTGCAGTCTTCTCGATGTCTCCGTCGTGTTTTCAATGTGTGGCCTATCCAATTCCACTTTCTTTGTTTTATTTGATGACATATTGGAGATTTTTTTTCTCCACAATTCTTCATCATCATCATCATCATCAACAATCACGGATTAAGCCCATGTCGCTTGTTCCGGTCTCATAAATTCTCATTCAAAAGTTGGATCCATCTCTTCTTCGGTCTACCAACATTCCTGCGTCCTTTTGGTTTGTATTTAAGTATAATTTTGGGAATGCGATCATCTTCCATTCTTTGAACATGTTCTTTCCATTTTTTTCTAGATTCTTTTATTCTATCTAATAATTTAAAGATATTTAGCTCATTTCTAATATCTTCACTTCTCTCTTATCTAGAAGTTTGCAACCAGCCACACTTCTCAGAAATCTCATTTCAGCTGCTTCTATGATCTCTTCTCTTTTAGTTAAAACCCAAAATTCACTACCATACAATAGTAAGGGGACTGCCACTACTGTACAATTCTTCATTTGATTCTATTTCCGCCAATGTATACAATTTAATTAACAGAAAAAGACGTATTATGTAATCCATAACAATCGGATCATATTATTGGACTTGCTGGTGATTTCGCTTAATTTACGCAGTTCCTGCATGACAGGTTTATTTATTTATTTATTTATTTATTTATTTATTATTATTATTATTATTATTATTATTATTATTATTATTATTATTATTAACGTGGGAGACGTCGGCCAGAAGGTTGACATCGACCAAGAAGCCTGCAACGGTCTATGAGGCGATGTGATACCAGGCGATCATCACAACGGCTCAAGGGGCGGAAGCAGCAACCCTCTCTAAAAGTATTAATACTTACAGGAGTAAGGTTAGATGCTCTGAGACAGCAGCCCTGTCATTATCCTTACCCTGCATAGCGCTCGTAACGCGGTCAGGAGACATTTATTACTACTGATTCATCTCAAAGCAAAGGCCGGATTGGATTTCAGGATATGAAACCAAAAGGGAGAAGAATGTTGGGAAGACCATTGAAGAGATGGAAGGACCAATTCGACCTATAATGAGATCGGAACAGGCCATTGATCTTAATCCTTGTTGATGATGATGATGATGATTTTTTTTTTTAAAGTGTAAGAACTTTGTGACAGTATGAAGTCAAATAACAAATGGAATACTGCTGCTTCGTGTATAGATTTCTCTTTCCCAAGTCGCTTGAGTTAACGAGCGACACGATTTGAAAGCGCTATGAGATACGTTTAAAACGAAAAGCACTCTCACTGGAAAACCTGAAGAGACTTCATACAAAAAAAGACCTCTACTCTTGCACCTGATGGTTTTATTCGAGAATTCTTTATTATATTGCTTTTAGATGGCATCAATATCCATTCCTGAGCACTCAACCTTATAATTGACACATTTCTAATAAGAGCAAATCGTTAGAAATTTAGCTTTGATCTCAATACTGTATATGTCTCAGGCTCATCGCGTATTGATAATGTCAATTGAGAAGCATAACATATTAAAACTTGTACAGAGGTTAAAAAATTAGTCACGTGGTAACTGCGTGAACCACCGTGTATGTTCGAATGAAAGGCGCACCCCAAATTTTACGTGTAAGAAATTTAAAAAAATGAATACAACGTTAGCCTCAAAATCGGACTGGTGGTTATATCAGAAGACAGATATATCTTACGAACACATCGCGGTGAACGTATATATAGGACAGACACTGGACAGAATTGCCAGTCTTAAGACAAACCTTGAGGATGCCAGACGCTGCCTTTGGCGAAACGTCGGGGAACTACAAGCCTCACGACCACGGCCTACAGCCCGAAAATCTTCAGCAAGATCATCATAGCAACTCCGACCGTGAACGTCTACGTGAATATAGTAACCTAAATATTTTTATGATGTTTTAGCAGTGTTGCCATTACTTATCGAATGCCCTAGTGTGTGTATTATTTATTGAGCGGCCCACGATCAATATTTACGTCAATATATTGCACAATAATTGACATTGTACAATAATATTGAGCGTGTGTAGATCACATTGAACGATTGCGCAATATATTGAGTCAATCAAAAGCAGTTTGATTTTTATTGTGCAATCTAGTAAATATTGCGTCGTCTGTTGCCAGTATTGCGCAATACTAGTTCAGTTCTGTGTTCTGTCTTCTAATTATTTCACATGTTGACTGCACAAGTATCACACGCGAACTAATTTATTGAGCAATAATATTGCACCGTGTAGGTTGACCAAGTAATACTATTGTGCAACATATTGACGTAAATATTTATCGTGTAGGGGCCGCTTTAAACATCCCACGTAATAACAAAGTGATTTGTAATGTGGATTCTTGAACGTGTGTAAGTTACTGTTTATTGCACGTAGACGTGTTTGAACAACGTGCAATGTGATTACGGTCAGCTGATGCTGATACGAGGTTCGTGGAAATGCGAATATGCGTTAAAATATGACGCATCACCAGGCAAAATCAATTTCTCACACCAGGAACATGTAGTCAATAAATAACAGTAAATCCATGCTTACTGCCCCTGAATCATTCATCTTCAACCTAGCGTTAATTTCAGTATCACAAAACAAGTGGAATTCTGTTACATGAACTAGAAAACGATGTTTCCTCGTAATATGAAACCTTTCGGCTTTTACACGGTGTATCAAAATTAATAGCGTAAACTGAAACTGTTGAAAGTACACGATAATCGAATCAAAAACTTTCAAGTAAACATGGGTCCGCAAACGAGCCGTGTGTAAGGTAATTGTTAATGTGTGGTAACAAGCCGCCACTAACTTCATTAAGAAACATTGTCCTAATTAGTGCAAATTAATTTGAAAAGTAGACTTTTCGATTAATTGCCATTCTATGCTGTCTCAAAATTCACTAATATTTTAACCTACGAAGAAATACAATTATACATGTTATATTCGTACCTTTTAAAGGAGGTATTCAAAGTCTCATCCTTGCATCTGGTTGCAATATTGGGCTCGCCTCAGCAGTGAGTTTCGAATTCTTTCAAACACCCCCGGGTTATTTCGAAATTCTTGACAAGCCGTGACATCAGTAGCGACTCATAACCTCATATTCTCAATAATAAATCTTGCACGTGGTTTGTTTGAGGACCCATGTTTACTAGAACCTTTTTTTTATATCACCGTATAGTTTCGACCGTTGTAGTTTGCGCTATTAATTTTAATATACATACCCTATATACAGTGGTTAGACAAAAAAGTACGTCACGCAGGAAATGCTTAAACTAAGCGATTTCCTTAAAAAGTCAAATTTATGGTTCAGTTTTTCTGGTTTACGGAATATATATTAACTAACTAACTCACTGGTACTATCGAACCCGTAGCTTCATGGCCGCACGGATATAAATTTTTCATATATCCCTATCATGAGCTAATGTTTTCCAATCATCCCCTGTATAATCTACTTTAATCAAATCATGGTTAATGTTATTCGCCCACTTTATTCATGATCTACCAACTAGGTGCTTTCTCTCTGGTTTCCTAACAAGAAGTTTCCATTTCCCATTGATGCCACATGTCCTCCCCATTGCAGTCTACGAGATTTAACTGTTCTTATTATATCTGACTTCCTATAAAGATCATATAGCTCACTGTTATGTAGTCTTCTCAGTTTACCTGTTTGTTCATCTCTCTTTGGTCCAAAATTTTCCTAAGAATTTTATCCTCAAATACTCGAAATCTTTCTCCTCCCTTAACGTAAGAGTCCATGTTTCATATCCATATAATACATGTGACAGAATAATAGTTTTATATATTTTCAGTTTAACGATTTTTGAGGGCTGTTGGAACGATAAGAGTCCCTGTAATTCATAACATGCAATTCCAGAATTGAGCCTGTGTTTAATTTCTTTGTGCATCCCATGTATATTTCCAATTATTTTTCCTAGGTATTTGAATTCAGCCATATGTTCAAAATGTCCCTCATTTGTCATTAACTGACTATTTCTATTATACAACGCACTCATATGACTGGCGATATATTTAATTTCATTGATGTTTACTTCCAGCCTCAATTTGTCAATGCTACTGAATAGAGTGTGCGAAGGAGATTTATTATTATTATAGTCATTGATTTATTATTTAGTGATAAATAAAGGGAGAACTACATTAGAAATATTAATTGTTTTGTGAGATTCTCGATAATATAGACTTTCGGTAATTAAACATTTGAGAAAAATTAAATTGAGGAAATTGATAGGAAAACATGTTTACCAGTCCTTAGAGTTATTATACGACACAGCGAAACGTTTACCTTCAGTCGTGGCAGCACTGTTCCTGCGTTGCACGGACGTAGATACTAACCATGTGTAGTCAGGAACAAATAGCAAATGAAGCACTTAAATTGTTCATCATTGCTAGTATTCACGCATACAAACATTAATTGAAACTCACAGACTGACGCGAAGCGAGTGTACGCAGGATGACACGGCATTAGTTCGCAAATCATCCACAAACGAAGCAAGTCAATATTCCATTGTGTCGGATAACATTAAATTGGCAAGTAGCAAACTGTGTTTTAATCTTATCAAACACATCTTCCCTTGAATTAATAATATTGCTACTTGTGATGTCAGATATGGAGGAGATTACACTATCATAGTAAACATTATATATGTTTAGATAAACGTCTGATTTTCTACATCGCTTACATTTCCGCTAATTAGAAATCATCCTTCATTCAACCATTCAAGATCACTTTTCTTTGTCTAAATAAAGTGAAAATTAGGATTTATTTGGGAAAATTTGTACAGTTCCATTTTTTAAAAAATAATATAGGAGATATAATACTTCCAAATTCATTGCAAATCACAATTGAGGTTATGTAATAAAATGTTAAAAGTATAAAATAAGTACCTGATATATCAGTCGTCCTCAACTAAATTAAATTTCTGTTTAACTACTTCGTCAAACAGTTAAAACCATATAGGCGTTTCAGAAACAAGTTCTATCTTATGCATGAAAATTAAATGACATGCCTAAGATGGAAGATGTTTTTAA
This sequence comes from Diploptera punctata, assembly GCA_030220185.1. Taxonomy (NCBI): domain Eukaryota; kingdom Metazoa; phylum Arthropoda; class Insecta; order Blattodea; family Blaberidae; genus Diploptera; species Diploptera punctata. The sequence goes on along the minus strand of JASPKZ010005677.1, from coordinate 681,307 downwards.
AACGCCTGCATGGTTTTGACTATTTTTAAAATAAAAAGTAATTTTAGTTCAGGCACTTATTTAATATTTTAACAAAACTATAGCACATTCAAAAAAAGTGATAATCCCGCACCATAGTCGAGTGCTTAATGGCAAGATGCCTTGGTGCAGAGCCAACGGTCACCGATGTGGAAATCAAAAGGAAGCTACCACACCTATAATTCCGAAGTAAAGTTGCAAAGTATAGCATGAAAATTCTATGATTGCAGTGAAAGACCTGCCTTTGGGCAGAACACTATAGATAGATAGTTTCAATACTAATTAAATTGAATTGTTTAAAACCGTTGAGGTGGATAGTCATAAAATAAAATAAAGTTAAAATGTACCTTCTTAGGTCAGTGTTGTCATCCTCAACGTATAAAATATGTATGCTTTTTTTTGTCCGAAGGCCTTTCAGAATCTCTATTCCATCTTCAGCAGGTCTTTCTTTCCTACATTACTTGATGTAGGACCAGCACCGAAAACATAAAGTAATGTAGTGAGGAAAGACCTGTTGAAGATGGAATAGAGATTCTGAAATGCTTCCAGACAAAAAAGAAGGATACATATTTTATAAGTTGAGGACGACGGCTCTGACCTACAGTCTGATTCAACCCAGGAAGTTACTGTGTGTTTAGAATAGGGAACTGGGTTGCCATTTTAACAGTATTTTCTTCACAGAAATCCTTAAATAAAACTGAAGATTGCAACACAGCAGGTACATAGTTGTAAGTTATAACCGTCCAAGTCACCCCCTCTTAAAGAAAAAAAAACAGTCACCATCTGTCACTGAGCTCGAGCGGATCTGTACTATCCTGTGTGTAAGTGTCGACTCATATTTACTATAAAAACTAGTTTGCATTCCGTAAAAAAACTATGTTTTTAAATGTATAGTACATAGATATGGAAAAAGTACTGCTAACCTTACCCCTCCTCCCCTCCCTAAACAAACAAATACCGTTATTATGAGTTGGGCAACATCTACCCTCTGTACGTAAAGGGTACATTGACGTAACCCATAAGGTCTGTACTAACTTCCTGGGTTGAATTAGATTGTAAGAATGTACATTTTAATTTTATTTTATTTTATGAGATAGTTTTATAGAATTTTAATGGTTGAAGTTATGTTTTATTTTTAGAGTTATGTATTTTTATTATTATTATTATTATTATTATTATTATTATTATTATTATTATTATTATTATTATTATTATTATTACTATTTTGATTTATTTGAGGAGAAGTTTGTGAAGCCTTACAACATTTATCAATAAATAAGGTACGATTTGTATGAATTCGTATACTCGTTTTTTTGTAAGCAATTTTCCTGAAGTTTCACAAATTTCACGTCTTCATTTTGTGTTGGGTAAATCTATGAAATGTTTGCTTCACTTCTCTTATTTCCAGAACAGAACGGATATATTTTCTGTTATCGCTCACTTTTTTCCCTTATATTTATTTCTTTTTGTAATTCGTACCTTTTGCTTGTGAGATTGTAAATACAAGTTGTCACCATGGCAACCAAGCCGCCGTCTTTTGTTTCCTACAGGAAATTGAGTTGAAGATTGTCTTACTTCTAGATAGATGAATTGAATATTCTTGCAAATGTGTTGTATTGGTCTGAATTTATCTATAATATTATGAAACTAATTCTCTTTCTTTATCTTAGTTTAACCTCTCTCTTTGTAGATACCAGTTTTTTAAGTATCGTAACGAATGTACTTACTTAGGTGTTAAAATTGTCCACAACTGTTTCTAGCGACGAAGTCATTGCTTCAGACAAAATGGGCCCGAGTTAATAATCTAATATATAAAAATTAATGTTTATTTGTTTGTTCGTACTTTATGCGCGGCTATATCGTTGATCCGATTGTGATGGGGCTTTTTGCAAAATGTTCAGGAGATTCCCGGGATGAACATAGGCTATAAGAGAGTTGTGATATTCAACACCTACACCCTTAAAAATCACCCTTTGTAGTGGAAAACATGAAAAAAGTAGCTCTTTGGACGTTTAAATGGCTTACGCTGCCTAAACCATAACAAATATCTTACACAAAATTAATGTACACAGAATTGAATATCTCAAAAAGCTCTACAAAAAAGTCCGCGACAGTATATGTTTATCTCTTATGGATAACTCACAATAGCCATGTTTGTCTTTCATTGATGCCAAGAAGATCGAGACAAGTACGTAGATTCCTGTGCAAGCATAACAGCACATGGCGGGTATTCTTTTACGGATAACTCACAATAACGAATTTTGTCTTTTAGCTCATTTATATCAAGAAGATCGAGATAAGTAGATTCCCGGGCAACACCGTGTAATCAGCATGGGGAATCTTAAAATAATTATGATATACATTTATAATTATTTTTCATTTTACTTATTGAACTAATCATAAGAAGTACATTAATTTTTGTCTTTCAGATTATTTGTGCCAAGAAAATCGGGATGAGTAGATTCCCGGACAACGCCGTATAAACAGCACGGGGTATCTAAAAATAATTACGATGCAAATTTTTCCTCTCACTTATTTAACTAAACATAAAACACATTAATTTTCGTATTTCAGCTCATTTATGTCAAGAAGATCGATGTAAGTAAATTCCCGGGCAACGCCGGGTAATCAGCACGGGGTATCTAAAAATATAAATTTATAACTATTTTTCCATTTACTAATTCAACTAAACATAAAAGCACATTTATTTTCATTTCTTTAGGCGTAGCAGCGCACGCCCGGTATTAGCTAGTAACATATAAAACATATAATAATAATAATAATAATAATAATAATAATAATAATAATAATAATAATAATAATAATAATATTAACTTGCAGGAACAATCGAACCAGTAGGCTTATGGACGCGCGAGCATAAGCTCTCCATACACCTATATTCTGATTAATGTTTTCCAATCATCCCCTTTATATTTTACTTGTCTCAAATTATGATGTTATTCTTCCATTTCATTCTTGGCCTACCTACTGGGCGCTTTCCCTTTTGTTTGCGTTCACAGAACTTCCATACCTCTCTTTTATCCCAATTCGTGCAACATGTCCGCCCATCGCAGTTTAGAAGACTTAAATTTTCTTATTATATCTGGTTTCCTATTAAGATAATGTAGCCCACTGTTATGTAGACCTGTTATGTTCACCTGTCTGTTCATCTCCTCTTGGTCCAAAAATTTTCCTAAGAACTTTATTTAATATATTCTCCTCTCTTAAATTATAGTCCATGTTTCTCGTCCATATAGTAGTCCTGTAACTTGTAAAATAACATTATTTAATTTTTTCAGTCCATTATCACTCTGTAATGTTATAATGATATTACAATTTGATCCATTATTGGAACTGTTTTAAAATAACAGTACTGGAAAATGTTAAAAATTATCACTCTAGTAACCAAACTTGGCACAAATTAATTAAAAACGTATGATCGAGTTTGATAAGCTGCAAAATCGGACCCTTAGATGTAGGAGTTCAGCTGAAACGAAAATTTAAAACATCACCATGAAACTCAGTATATAGTACTAAAATAAAATCCGCCCGTTATAGGTGGGGATTTACATGAAATCTGCCCTGTTTGGTTCGTCGCATTTTAATTAATCTTTAAGTTGGGAATGTACTCTATAAGTTACAGGTACGTATATTGGTTTAATGTATTTAATATTTTCACTAAGTTAATGGAAAAATGAGTCAGTAGATATTTAAATCTGAGTCAAATTAAGAAACAACATGCAATAGGCTAGGATTTGGATGTAATTACATATTCTTTCCCTTTGCTTATACATGGGTAAAATTGATAAATGTCCAGGAATTATAAATTTTCTAATCATATATCAAAATGATTTATTACATATGAAGAGTCCAGGGGAAAAACCTGATAAGTCACAATTCTTATTTTTTTCAGGAAACAAAATTCAAAGCTTCAAGACTCATGATATTTAATTTTCTCAAGTTATTTTTATTTTATTTTGTTTAGGATAATAATGTATATACCAGAGATACATTAGTACTGAAATTATATAGATCTGATTAAGGTGTATAACAATATGCTCCATTTTTTCATGAATGCAATTTGTACAGAGGACAAATATGACAAGTGCATAACCTATTTCAAGTTGCTATTAGGATTCAAACACTTGTCACTTTTTTAAATTCTCATTACAGTTGGTTCAGGTTTATATGGATCGCACTGTACATGTGATATGACATTATAACAACTCACTGGCACTACCGAACCGTTAGGTTCATGGCCGCGCGGACATAATTTCTCCAAAAATACCTCTCCTGAGCGTATGTTTCCCAATCATCCCCTGTATAATTTACCAGCCTTAAATCATGGTTAATATTACTCTCTCACCTCATTATCTGACTACATGCTGTGCACTTTCCCTCTGGCTTTCGTACAAGGAGTTTCCAAAGCCCACTTTCATTCCCCTTTCGTGCCATATATCCTGCTCATAGCAATCTACGAGATTTAACATTTCATATTATATCTGGTTTCCCCATTTATTTTTGTCTAATGTCACCAGGTTGTTTTTCAGGACATGTCTGGCTGTTTCCTGGCATTGGCGGAATTGTAATCCATTTCTTATGTTGGAGCACCTGGAAGACGGAATTACATTACCCCGATGATGTATGATGGGTGTTAAATGATAATGAAGCGCCAAGATAGTTCTTAACCTAAATTTAACCTAAATTCCAGACAATTTGCAACCACAGGAATAATTATCTTTAAAGAAAAATTAGATTCGTAGGACTTGTTAGAATATTCCCCTGTTTTTCATGGACTTATAAGAGTTTTCCCCTGTACACGTTTTAAAGATACTGAAATATCTTTGGACTTGTCAGATTGTTGCCCAATTCTGAGAAACCATCTAAAACTACGCTGGCTGAGCCATTAAGTTATGAAAAAATCAGAAAATCTGTAATTTTGGACTTATCAGGTTTTTTCCCCTGGACTCTTCATATTTTTACATATTTGATCATAATTACATATTTTAAAGATTTTTTAATGTAAGTTTACATATTATGCTTCTTAATTAAAAAAAAAAGTATTTTCATAAGCGGAAAATAATTTAAATCAATATTTGTGACAATATTTGTTTACGTTAAAAAACTCAGATACCTGATTGTACACTCAAACTGTTCTTTTGCAACCTGTACAAAAGCTGCTGAGGAACGGTCAAAGAAGAATTCCATTTACTAAACAGATAAACGTAGATACAGGAAGACTCTGAAGACTTGAGTGCAGTGTTCCATATAGCAAGATCTGTTTAAATCTGAACGATTTACCCTGTTTATGAATGATATAGTAGAAATATGTAGGGGGCACACCATGGTATAATAATTGTTTAAGGCAATATCCTACAAGCTCGAAAATCAAGGGTCGAGACCTTATGGGTTCAGGATTTTTAAACTGCTTAATCTTCTGGCAGCATTATGATCCTGGATTCGACTCAGCCTATAAAAAAAGTAATACCATACTGTGTTGTGGGGGTAAAGGCGGCTATCACACAAGGCTGAAATTTCTTGCCGATTGTCTGTCTAGAAAGATGGGAGCCTTAACCTTCCTATACCACTAAGACCTGTAGTGGGATCACTTTATAATAGAAACATGACATTACCCTTCTTATCACGATGTCAACCATTTAACTGTCCCATTCCTTCAAATTTGATTCATCTTAAAGTTAACGTTTAATGTATATTTATATAAAATTAAATTTTAATGTGTATAATCTAATATATAAAAATGAACGTTTGTTTGTTGGTTTGTTTGTTTGTTTGTTCGTTCGTTCGTTCGTACTTCATGCGCGGCTATACCATTGATCCGATTGTGATGGGGCTTTTTGCAAAATGTTCAGGAGACTCCCGGGATGAACATAGGCTATAAGAGAGTTGTGATACTCAACTCCTACATCCTTAAAAATTGCTCTTTACAGTGGAAAACGTGAAAAACGTAGCTCTTTGGACGCTTAAATGGCTTACGCTGCCTAAACCGTAAAAAGTACACAGAATAGAATATCTCAAACAGCTCTACAAAAAAGTCCGCGACAGCATATGTTCATCTCTTACGGATAACTCGCCATACCAGTTTTTGTCTTTCATTGATGCCAAGAAGACCGAGACAAGTACATAGATTCCTGTGTAAGTATAGCAGCACATGGCGGGTATTCTTTTACGGATAACTCACAATAACGAATTTTGTCTTTTAGCTCATTTATGCCAAGAAGATCGAGATAAGTAGCTTCCCGGGCAACATCACCTGAGAATCAGTACGGGAATCTTAAAATAATTACGATATATTTTATAATAATTTTTCCTTTCACTCATTCAACTAAAAATAAAAGCACATTCATTTTCATTTATTTATGCGTAGCAGCGCACGCCGGGTATTAGCTAGTATTACATATTTTAAGAAATTTTTATGTAATATTACATACTTTACATAATGTTATTACATATATATACACATACATATTTTGCAAGTTAATATTACATAAAAATCCTAGCCTTAATTATAACTTACGTTTATACAAGTTTAATGTTTATCTTTGACGGACACTTTTAAATGAGCTGGCATCAGAAATTGAGTTCCTCTTATTTAACAAAAATATAAAGTATTCCGTAAACCAGCAAAATGGGAACATATATTCGACTTGCTGAGGAATTCCCTTAGTTTACGCAGTTCCTGCGTCACGGACTTTTTATAAATGTACTTTTCTATAATGACAGGTAAAGATGTAGTTATGTAATTAGAGAGACTATTTAACTCATGCCCCAAAAGGGAGTCAATTACCAATCACGTTTCAATAAATTTTGTTTTACAACCAATTACAGTCGTTTTTCACCTCCATTTGATCAGTTTAATTGTATCATATTAAAATCAAGCTCCTCCTTTTTAACATTCAGAACAGGTCAGAACATTATTTTGCAGTGCCTGACTATCTAAGAAATGCGGCTACCAGATTGTATATGTAGTGCACGAATGTAAACAGATACTGCTTGCGGGATATAATAGATAACATTCGTAGTAATTGATTATACCACAATAAAAAGGAACCACTGTTTGCATTTTCGTAAACGTATTATTTCCCAGGTATTTACATTCCAGAAAAATATAATTTACATCATAGGAGAGCAGAAATTAATTAATAACCTATAATGTTGGTTATAAACAGTTTGGTGTGTTTCATTTTTTCTCCACTAGGGTGCATTCTTACAAAATTGCGATTCTTTGGCAATAAATAATATGATCTGGTTGCAGTGATGAACAAATGAAGCATAACAAACGTTTCTCATTTGTTTTCAAATATCGCCGTTTACCTTAAATATATAAATATTTTAAAATAACTATATTTAAATAATTATTTGTGAGTAAACAGCTAAATTTTATTTGTTAAATAGTCCTAACAAATGCCACTCTTGATTTCCAAATTATCTAGATACATTTACTCCTCACTTGGTGAGTCGTGAATTTATCGATAATTTGGACATCAATCGTGACATTACTTATGATAATAACAAAGGAAGTTCTTGAGACAGTCTGTAAGCGCGATGACAGCAACACAAATTTTCTCTATATGACAGTTCATCACCCATGAATATGCCACCCACTGCAAGTATTAATCCACGTTTAGTACGTACCGTAAAAGTCAGAGAGCGCATGATAAAGGGAACAACAAGCTAAATATTACTTGGTTGAATATTGTGATCACAGATGTTCCCTTTGTCAGCAACAAGTTCGGCCAGATGACGCAGAGATGTAAATTATATCCACGGACATGATGTATCTTAATGTGATTGCTTAATGCAACTCGTTAGTATCTACAGAGTGTCAGTGCTTCAACAAGGGTCAACAAGAACGGACCTAATGCATTCTGCTGATGATGGGACTAGTCCCGAAAGGCCTACAGAGTTTTAAAACAACTTAAGTTGAGAAGACGGACCTACAAGGTGACTATTTTATAGTTTTTTTTAAATCTTACGTTATATTACTGTGAATTAACACCTTTCCATGAATTTTTCTAGTATCGAATCTGCAGAGTGCCTCGAAAGATTAATTAGATATCAAATGATGTTTGGAACAATTAAAACAACGCCTATAGACACTACAATGAGGTTATATAAAGTAATGGCAGTGCCGGCTTTAACATATGGCAGCGAGTTCTGAACAATAAAGAAAAAATACAAAATCCGTATTCAGGTGTCACATGTTATTTTTTGCATCATTATTAAGATATACAAAATAAGGTAAAATAAAAAAGTGAGAAATAAGTTAAACAAGTTTACAATAAATTAGAAAAAATAGAAGAATATACACATAAATGGAAGGAACATAGGAGAATACCGAAAATAATTCTATCATATAAATAAAGAGGACGACGAGCTCCTGGACGACCAGTCTGAGATGGCCTAAAGAATGAAAGAAAGAAGAAAGAAAATGTATTTTTTAGCCTTCAGATAGTAGAACAGTACTTTCAATCTCTTTAACAAAAGTATGGAGTCTCTATATTCAATTGTCGTTGTTAAAATCTACGGTTTTATACTCTATTGGTAACTAACGTAATTGTAGAATGACATGTTTTACAGAGTGAGAGTAAAATAATAATCTCTGTGAAGTTTTCAATTTTTTTTTAAAAATGTGAATGTAATATATAGCGTATATATATATCAACCGCTGTGGTCTCGAGGTAGCGCGCTACCTTGTCACGCAGCGGGCCCGCGTTCGATTCCCGGTCGAGACAGACTCCTGGGTGAGGTTTTTTTTCGGGGTTTTTCCTCAACTGTAAGACAAATGTCAGGAAGCTGAAGCCCAAAGGTCCCCGAAAATCATCTGGCTATCATCATCATCCTTATCATCATCATCACCAACCTTCACCGGTGTGGAAAGTAACGGGAAGCTAATAACACCTATAATTCCCCAGTAAAGCTGCAAAGCATAGCATGAAAATGCTATGATTGCAGTGAAAGACCTGCCCTCGGGCAGAATTACTATGGATGGATATAGGAGGAGTTACAAAATACATGTTTTGAGTTTTATGTTCTAATTTTCAATATCCGTCGTTATGACCAGATTTCCAAACACTTCAATAATCTCTATTAGCTCCGTCTTACTGACAGACGTAAATAGCAATCTCTTTCAAGCTTCTGAATTCCTTCACTCCTATTTACCTGGCGTCCAGATTTGTGAAGTTATCTTCTTACCACAATATTGACACTAGGTCACAAGATAACAGTCTGTTAACAATCCCTCTTCACAGCACTTCCTCTTATTCTACTTCCTTCACAGTAGCCTCTGCCCTTTCTGGAATTTCCTTCCTCAAGATATCAGGGGTTGCCGCACACTTGGCACTTTTAATTCACGCTTATACAGTTACCTGTTGTATAATAATTAATTTGTCTATTTATTTAAATGTATACTATGTCATAAATTATTTATATCGTTTTTTTATATATCTTGTACATATTATATTTCATTCGTTAAATCTAGAATAAACCAAAATACATTATAAATAATAATTGTATTTATAATATGTAATCGTTTATATATATATATATATATATATATATATATATATTGTAAGTTAGATGTAAGACTATTTTTGTTTTGTATTTTTTAAAACCTGGTTGAGTGGTAGACAAAGCCTTAAGGTCTTAATCTGTCAGGTAAAATACAGCCATTATTATTATTATTATTATTATCGACTACCAAAATATGTTTTGGAATGGAAACCTGAGGGAAGACGAAGCAGAGGAAGACCTAAAACCTTCTGGAGTCGGGGAATATGTTTATATATGAAGGAGAAACATCTACAACCAGGAGATTGGATGGACCGACAAAACTAGCTATTAGGAATCGGACGATGTCAAAGGCATTAATCAACCCATGATCTGTATATCTATTATTATTATTATTATTATTATTATTATTATTATTATTATAAACAAAATAAAGATAACTGTCGTAACAACTAACGCTTCTGCGTGATGTATGAGTTTTAATTAAGATAAATGACAATTCTTTGTTACGTAAGAATTTGTTCATATTACAGTAATTTGGAATGTGGGCACTTGAAAATATGTTTTAATAGTCCATACGCTACTTACGGAAGCAGGGAAGAAATTTTAATTTGGGTGTGTTATTTAAAATTGTACATAGAATTCGCTTACATGCTAACTAATTTACTGGCACTATCAAACACGGAAATTAATGTTCGCGCAGGCATAATCTCTCCATATATCCCTATTCTGAGCTAGTATTTTTCAATATTTCATTGTATAATTCACCTCCCTCAAATATGTTTAATATTATTCTCCCATTACCATTCTAGGCCTACCTACTGGGGCCCTTCCCTCTGGTTTTCTTACAAGAGGTTATCATATCTCTCTTTCATTTCGCACTCGTACCACATGTCCTGCCTATCGCAATCTACGACACTTAGTAGTTATTTTTACACATGGTTTTCTATAAAGATCATGTAGCTCACTAGTATGTAGTCTTCTCCATTCACCCGTTGTTCGTCTTTTCGTTCACAAATGATCATAAGAGCTTTATAAAAGCCTTCTCGTTGGACTTGTGGATAGGTCGCGGCTGCACCAACTAGAATCTTAGGTTTGAAAACATCTCTGGTTCCTCATACCTTACTATTTTTAAGATAATATGATATGAGGTGAAGAGTGGCATAAAATGAATGAATGAGAAATGAAGTAACATGAATCGGGAGGGAAAGTGAATGGAAATTATTAGTGGAAAATTGTGAAATAGGAGAACCCTAAGAAAAACTCCTATGTGCTGAAAAACTATTCCCCTTAGTACCCGCTAGGATTCAAACCTGGAATCACAGTTGGGGATCCGCCAGTGTCCACCACCGTGACGGCATTTCTTTGGTGGTGAACTAAACCAGAAATTGTCAGGTTTTTATCGGGGTTCTCCTTTTTCCCCGAATTTCATCCTACCGACACTCTCCACTCCTCTTTATTCCCTCATCTTGCAATTTCATCTTCATTTATCAATCTTCACTAATCTCATGTTAGCTAAAAAAAAAGGAAGTCTGGTTCAGCAAACCACAGGTTTTTATAATAAACTAGCTAATACCCAGCGTGCGCTGCTACGCCTAAATACACTAAATGTGTTTCTATGTTTAGTTGAATAAGTAAAAGAAAAATAATTATTAATTATTATTTAGATATTCCGTGCTGATTATCCGGTGTTGCCCGGGAATCTACTTATCCCGATCGTCTTGGTATAAATGAGCTGAAAGACAAAAATGGTTATGGAGAGTTATCCTTAAAAGAATACCTGCCGTGCGCTGCTACGCTTGTCCGGGAATCTAGTCATCCCGATCTTTTTGGCATCAATGAGCTGAAAGATAAAAATGGATATTATGAGTTACCCATGAAAGATAGACGTATGACATCGCGGACATTTTTCTATATTGTTTTGAGATGTCCAATTCTGTATAGGCTTACATTAATTTGGTGTACATGTTATGGTTTAGGCAGCGTAAGTCATTTTAGCGTCCGAAAAGTTCCGAAAAACACGTGTTTTCACTACAAAGTGATTTTTAACGGTTACGGGGTTGAGTAGTACAATGTTCTTATAACCTAACACTATCCCAGGAAACTCCTGAACAGTTTGCAAAAGCCCCATCACAATCGGATGGATGATGTAGTAATGCATAAAGGACAGACAGACAGACTTACATCCGTTTATATATTACATAATATCCATCCATAGTAATTCTGCCCGAGGGCAGGTCTTTCACTGCAAGGTCATCTCAAGTCTCTTCCTAGTATAATGAAAGACAAAATAAGAAATTCGAAGATAAAAACCTCTTAAATAAGGGAAAATTATTAATAATAATAAAGACAAAAACAAACTAAAAATAAGGGCAAAATAATAAGAAATGTAATTAGAAGTTAATGGAAATGTCTGCTCTTTTATGCTATGCTTTTCAGCTTTACTATATATATATTTTTTTTATATGATTGAAGTGATCTAATAAGTGATCTAATAAGAGCACAATCATGTACTCTGTCATGATCTGAGCCTTTGTACTATCATAGGGCAGAATAGGGTGTTTGTGTGTATTTGTATGTGTGTGTGTGTGTGTGTTATTGTGTGTGTATGTGTTTGTGTGTGTGTTTGTTTCTGCGAGTGCGTGCGCGCTTGCGCGTGTGCGATCTAAGAAGGGCACACTCATCATGTACTTCTCATGATTATATATATCCATCCATAGTAATTCTGCCCAAGGGCAGGTCTTTCACTGCAATCATAGCATTTTCATGCTATGGCCTTTCAGCTTTACTAGGGAAATATATATATATATATATATATATATATATATATATCATCATGAACAAATTCGTTTTAGGCCATGTGACCTGTACGGTAAACCTAGCGAAGATGGTCTTGATCTTTCCACCGATGTTTTGGTCTTCCTTGGTCCCTATGTCCAGTTGGGGTATATTGGAATGCAAATTTTGGAAGTCTATTTCTTGCCATTCCCCTCAGATGATTTTTCCATTCTTGTTGGTATCTTTGTTATTTATATATATATATATATATATATATATATATATATGTGATTGTTGTATTCTAATAAGGGCACATTATGTACTCTGTCATGATTTGAGCCTTTGTACTAACATAGGGCAGAATAGGGTGTTTGTGTGTATTTGTATGTGTGTGTGCGCGTGTGTGTGTTTGTGTGTGTGCGTTTGTGTGTGTGTGTGATTGTGTATTTATGTGTTTGTGTGTATGTTTGTTTCTGCGAGTGCGTGCGCTCTTGCGCGTGTGCGATCTAAGAAGGGCACACTCAGCATATACTTCTCATGATTATATATATCCATCCATAGTAATTCTGCCCAAGGGCAGGTCTTTCACTGCAATCATAGCATTTTCATGCTATGCCTTTCAGCATTACTAGGGAAATATAGCCTATATATATATATATATATATATATATATATATATATATATGATTGTTGTATTCTAATAAGGGCACATCATGTACTCTGTCATGATCTGAGCCTTTGTGCCAACTTAGGGCAGAATAGGGCCTAAAGGAAGTTGGTATCCCTTCCTCGAGGCCTTGGTCACGACCCAAAAAAATGGTGGTATGAATGCTTGATGTGTGTCTAACAGGAACACCATAACAGACTAATATCACAGTAGAGTAGAAGATTTCGTCCCATTCATTCCATAGAGTAAAGATGGGTAAAAAGTTACAATAAGCCAAATATAAATTGTAATCTTATCTCCTCCCGTAAATTAAGAGACCATATTTCGCATCAAAATAACAGGAAGAATAAATAAATATATATATATATATATGATTTGCCTGCTGGTGTAATATCACGCTGGTGTACCAATCCTGAGATGCGGGTTCAAATCCCGTCCAGGAATTATTTTTCTTATGTCCTATTATGCCTGCTTTGCTCAATGTCAAAAAAATAACTATAATATCGATAAAGCGTCATTGCTATAAAGTAAAAATATTCTCTTTAATTTGCTTACTTGTTATAGTGGCTACCAGGTGGCAGTGAAGACCGAGTTCTCACTTCATGTTGTAATAATGGAGAATATATATAATAAGAAAAATAAATGTTTGTGCTAGATTTACCCGGTGGTGTAATGGATATCACGCTGGAGTACCAATCCAGAGATCCGGGTTCAAATCCTGTCCAGGCATTTATTTTTCTTATCATGTCATATATACATAAATACTGACTTAGGCTTTCACGGCCGGAGTTGTTATAAAGATCTTGAAGAAGATTTCCGCGTTGTTGGCCGTGACCGTGGTCCAGAAGCTTGAAGTTTCCCGTCATTTCACCAGAGATTTCTTGAGACAACTTGAGGATGCAGGACGCAGTCTGTAGCGAAACGTCGGGAAAATTCAAGCCTCTAAAACCATGGCCAACAGCTCGGAAATCTTCAAGATCGTAATTTTATATATGTATAATTTAACGTTTTTTAGAGACATTGGAATCAGAAACACTCTCTATAACTAACTGTATCGAACCCATAGGTTCATGGCCGCGTGGACATAAGCTCTCCATACACCCTTCTCCTGGACTATTTTTCTCCAATCATCCTCTCTATAATCTCCTACCCTCAAACCATGGTTAATATTATTGTCCTACCTCATTATTGATCTCCCAACTGGCCGTTTTCTTTAAGAAGCTCTTTCTTTCGCCATTCGTCCACATACCCTGCCCATCGCAGTCTACGAGACTTAACTTTTCTTATCATATCTGGTTTCCCATAAAGATCATGTAGATCACTGTTATGTAGTCTTCTCCATTCACCTGTCTGTTTATCTCTCTTTGGTCCAAAAATGTTCCTAACAACATTATTCTCAAATACTAGTAATCGTTTCTCCTCCCTTAAAGTAAGAGTCCATGTTTCGCGTTCATGTGATATAACTGGGGGAATAACTGTTTTATATATTTTCAAGTTTAATGTTTTTTAGAGAAGTTGGAACGGCATGAGTCACTGTAATAGATAATAGCATGTTTTCCAGTATTGAGTTTATGTTTAATTGCTTTGTGCATCTCATTCCTGTTTACAATTATTGTTCCTAGGTATTGAATTCAGCCACTTCTTCAAAAGTTCCCTCACTCTATATAATGAAGCATATAGTTTGGAATTTTATAAAACTGTTTATATTAACCAATCGTGTTTGAAAGCAATTTCTGCGTAAAAAGGGACAGTTGAATGCACAGCGAACATCAATATGACAGTAATTTCTCTTGATGACGCGCTGCCCTAGAAGTTAGAGGATACTTTGAAACGTTATTCGCATTCTGAACAAACATCATTCACCTGATTGGAAATTTTTCACAGAGAATAATATAGCAACCGTATATATAGGTAGACCTATTGGCTGTATATACTTTTTTAATATTATTGCAGCGATACAAATGCTCAATTTTACATCCTAATAATCAAATCTCTTTGAACTGTTTCGGATATTTTTGAAAACAATGTATTTTCCGCTTCATTTATTTTTTGTAAGCCTAGTATCGAAAAATTCAGTAATTTCAGGGTCCATTTTAACTGTTTAACATCAATAATAATAATAATAATGTTGATAATTAACTATTTTACTGGAACTATCTAACCCTTATGTCCTTCACAACGCAGATATAAGAGCACCACTCATCCCTATTCTGAGCTAATGTTTTCCAGTCATTCCCTGAATAATTAATTTCCCTCAAATCATAGTTAATGTTATTCTCCCACCTCATTCTTGGTCTACCCATTGATCGCTTTAGATCTGGTTCTTCTGCAACGTTATTATATGCCCCTCTTTCATTCTCCCCATTCGTGCCACATATCCCGGATATCGCAGTCTATGAGACTTAACTATTCTTATTACCTCAATGATAATAATAATAATAATAATAATAATAATTATTATTATTATTATTATTATTATTATTATTATTATTATTATTATTATTATTATAGTAACAGATCTTCCTGTGCCCAAAGCTTTTTAAAATTTTACCTTCTTTCTCCATTCTTCTCTATCTTTCCATTCCAATTCTTCCAGACCTAGCTCCCTCATACCTCTTCTTACTTCATCCATCCATTTAAATCTACGCCGACCTCTCTTTCCTCTTCCAGGTGGAATGCATTCCTAAGCTTGTCTGGGTAATCTTGTCTCTGGCATTCTACATATATGACCAAACCATTCTAGTTGTCTCTATCTCACAAAATCTAATATTGAATTCTGGACATTAATTTATTGTCTGATGATTGTATTTCTGATTTTTTTACAATTTAGAATGTCTAGTTGAGCGTCTAAAACAATCCATTTCAGTAGTTTATTTTTAATAATAATTTAAAATTTAATAAACATGTAATTTTTTATGATTTTATTATTCCCTGGTTGATGGGAGAGAAGGTCTTATGACCTTTAACTTTGCCAGCTTAAATAAATCGTCACTCCAAGGATTCGGCAATTGCCTGGTCCGACTTCATTATGCATCAGCACAACGTTGTCTAGGTCTTCCAACATCACGTCTTCCTCTTGCTTGATAATTTCTTGCTAGCAGTGAATATCTCTCCTTACTCATTCCATTCATGTGATCAATCAACTTTTGTCTATAACTCGTGTCCTTATTCAATAAAGTCTGCACTTTTAATTCTTCTCGTATATCCTCATTCCTACTTCTATCAAGTTGTGTACATCATTTAACTTGTCTAAGGAACTCCATCTCCGCCGTCTATGTTCTATCTTTCTGCTTTTTTGTTCGTTGGAGCCCAAGTTTCACGTCCATACAATATTGTGGGAAATGCAAGTTAATACTAATAAAATTCATTGTTAAAACCGTTGAGGTGGAGAGTCATAAAATAAAATAAGTTAAAATATACCTTCTTAGGTAAAATCCGTCGTCCTCAACTTATAAAATATGTAATCTTTATGCCTGTAAGCCTTTCAGAACATCCGTTCCATCTTCAGTAGGTCACTCTTCGCTACAACATCCAGTATGATGGTTAATGCTGCTGATCCTAATGAGTCACGACAGAGCCACGGACACCATAATAGTGAGGCGATAATACCACACCTATTCCATTCCATAGTAATTCTGCCCGAAGGCAGGTCTTTCACTGCAATCATAGCATTTTCATGCTATGCTTTGCAGCTTTACTAGAGAATTATAGGTGTGGTATCTTCCCGTTGCTTCCCACACCGGTGAAAGATGGTGATGATGATGTTAATGCTAATGATAGCTTCAAAGCATTAGCATGAAAATGGTATGATGCAGTGACCTGTCCTAGGGCAGAACGCTATAGAATAGAAATAGAATCTCTATCCACACTGAAGCTAATATCGCAGCCCAAAAATGAAATTCTTAAATAAAACATTATTATTATTATTATTATTATTATTATTATTATCATTATTATTATTATTATTATTATTATTATCATAATTATTGTAATTATTTAAATTATTGAACTGTCCACCGCTGTGGTCTCGAGGTAGCGTGCTGCCTTATCACGCAGTGGGCCCGGGTTCGATCCCCGCTCGGGATAAGTTTCCTGGGTGAGGTTTTTTTTCGAGGTTTTCCTCACCTGTAAGACAAATGTCAGGATATTTAAGGCCAAAACGGTCCCCGAACATCATCTGGCCATTATTATCGTCAATATCGTATTCACCTCATTAGATTAAGTTTAGATTTAAGGCCTCTCCTGGCGCATCATTACCCATCGTCATCACCCATCATATCGTTGGGGCAGCGTAACCCCTCCTTCCAGGCGCCCCAACCTCAGAAGTGGGTTACAATATGCCAATGCCAGGAGAGAATACCTGAAATGTCGAATGACAAACAGGTGGCATTGAACAAAAAAAAATATTAGTGAACTTGTATTCGCATTATAACAGGGTCGCTTCTAATGGAAATAAGTACCAGTTCTGGAGTAAAGGCGGCCGTCACGTAGGGGCTGCAACCCGGCTGACATCGAGTGCTGATTGTCTAGAAAGATGAGAGCCTCTCACTACCCTAATTTCCTCTTGAAACCTGTAGTAGAGTCACTTTTTTTCTTTTTTTTTTTTTTTGCTGTTTTAAGGTAAATTTTAACAGACAAATAATTTCTGAGTTATAGGCCTATGGTAGGTCATGCGCACTTTAGAGGAACTGAGGTCGTGGCTGAAGTAGTTTTCCGATATATTGTTCTCGAATGTTCTCGAACAATTGGATTCTCAGCATAATGACCACGAACCGCATTTCCATCTCGTTTTAATGTCTGCTCCTCTAAATGTGATAGATTTCTCCCTGATTCCATTCTCTTTCCTGTTTTTCTTCTCCGGAAATTAAAGAGGAGATTCTGTTCTACATTTATTTAATATTCCATTTCACCACCAGATAGAGAGCAACTTCTGCTTGTTTTTAGCAACTTCCGCAGGAATGAAGCTATTGAGGTTGTTCTTATGAAAATATTATTAAAAATGTGTTATATATCTTCCCCCATCTCCTCCCATCTTCTCGTATCTATTAGATTTCGACATATACGAACCAAAAATTACATTATATATATATATATATATATATATATATATAACGTCGAAATAAAAAAGTGTTACTGTTATAAAGTAAATTATTCTCATAAGTAATGCCACGAGTTATTTCACGACTCACGAAGTGCAAAGTGAATTTATCTAGAGAATCTGGAAATCAAGAGTGGCATTTGTTAGGACTATGTAACGAATAAAATTAAGCTCTTTACTCACAAATAATCATTTAAATATAGTTATTTTAAAATATTTATATATTTAATGTAAACGGCGATGTTTGAAAACAAATGAGAAACGTAATGTTAAACTTGTTTATCACTGCAACCAGATCATATTATTTATTGCCAAAGGATCGCAATATTGTAAGAATGCACCCTAGTGGAGAAAAAATGAAACACATCAAACTGCATATTAATTAATTTCTGATGTCCTGTGATGTAAATATGTCAATTATATTTTTCTGGAACGTTATTACCTGGGAAAAAATACGATTAAGAAAGTAATAATAGTGGTTTCTTCTTTTTGTGGTATAATCAATTGCTACAAATGTTTTTATATTATTCCCCGCAACTACAACAGGGTTACATTCGTGCACTATATATACACTCTGGTAGCCACATACGGTTACTGGGAAATAATGCTATGACATATTCAAAATGTTAAAAAGGAAGAGTTTGATTTTATAGTGATAAAATTAAACTGATAAAATAGAGGTGAAAAACGACTGAGATTCGTTGTAAAATAAAAATCATTGAAGTGTGATTGGTCATTGACTCATATTTGGGGCATGAGTTAAATAGTCATGAAAAATGCTTTCTTGTTATGGAAACCATAAGATGGCACTACGAGCAATGTCCCGCAGTCTCTTATGACAGAAAATTGGACTAAACTTTACAACCAGTGACACGCGATCTTTTAATTCCTTCATGAACCCTAATCAAATTGTATTCGTAGAGTTTCATTTTTCAAATTATTTCCTACCATTTACAATTACGTATATTTGCATTTTTTAGAATATTTCGATATACTTTTCTATGATACGTAGTATATATTTTTACATACGTAGAATGAAAACTTGGCGGCCGTATTGATTTTAACGAATATTCTATGCAACAATAAAGACGTATTCCAATGCAGCCAACAGAGAGTATGTACTAATAATTGTACATTTATTCATCAGAATTTCAGAACTTACTATTTATTTTTGGGGCGTTGCATTCTTTCACAGCTTAGAGTGCTTAAATTACGTTAGGTTAGATTTTAGGTTGGTCTTTCATAGGTTACGGTACTTAAATTGTTTCGGTTAACTTTAGGTTCGTTAAATATCTTGTATACATATACATATGTTGGCTGCATCCCTTGATTCCATAGTGAAAACCGCTTCGCGTTTGTTGGCGCAGGCGCATGGTGTATGATTGGAATTTGGAAAACTTTTTCGCGTCACATGTTATAAAGTATTTCCGAAAATTGAATAAAAGAAAAAAATTAATGTTTCCACTGTGACCTGTATACCGAAGACGGTATCGCACTAACGTATAGAGTTAGAAGTCCCGGGTTCAAATACAGGTTCAAGCGTTAATTCTTCTTTTCATGTTATATATATATATATATATATATATATTTTTTTTTTTTTTGACATGCAAAGAAAAATAAATTCCTGAGTCGGGATTTGAACCTGAGTATCTAAACTCTGTACGTTTAGACCTGCGTTTAAACCTTCTAAGCTACTCAGGAATTCTAAAACAAATATTTATTTTTCTTTTATATATATACAACCAAATTTCAATTCGGAAAATACTCACTTATTCATCAATCAATCATTTAGGGTGAATAATTATAGCCATGCTTCTGGGTGAGAATTTATGACTAATCTATTTTAGTATTTATTCACTTTTAACCCTTGCAATTATATATATATGTCCACCGCTGTGGTCTCGAGGTAGCGTGCTGCCTTGTCACGCAGCGGGCCCGGGTTCGATCCCCGGTCGGGGCAGTTTTTCTGGGTGAGGTTTTTATC
Source organism: Diploptera punctata (assembly GCA_030220185.1). Taxonomy (NCBI): domain Eukaryota; kingdom Metazoa; phylum Arthropoda; class Insecta; order Blattodea; family Blaberidae; genus Diploptera; species Diploptera punctata. Next base: position 661,234 of record JASPKZ010005677.1, on the reverse strand, counting down.
GGGGTTTTTCCTCACCTGTAAGACAAATGTCAGGAAAACTTTAAGGCCCAAACGGTCCCCGAAATCATATGGCCATCATCTTCATCATCATCATCATCCCTATCATTATCACCATCATCCTTCACCGGTGTGGAAAGCAACGGGAAGCTACCACACCTACACAATTCCTTAGTAAAGCTACAAACATAGCACGAAATGCTATGATTGCAGTGAAGGACCTGCCTTCGGGCAGAATTACTATGGATGGATATATATATATATATATATATATATATAGTATTCTCAATTTACACGAGAGGTAGCGGGATATCGTTCCAACTGCCAACTTGTGGCCACTATAACAAGTAAGCATATTTAAAGAGAAAAATAACTGCCTGAGTCGTGATTTGAACCCGAATTTCTAAACTATGTTCGTTTAGAAAGAGTTTAGAAACTAGGGTTCCAATCCCGACTCGGGCATTTATTTTTATTTTCATGTCATTTTTATATATGTATATATATATATATATATATATATATATATATATATATATATATATATATATTTGTGTGTGTGTGTGTGTTTCAACGCTCTAAGTTACTGGCACCATTGGGTTATGGCAGCGCGGACATAACATATCCATACATCCCTATCCCGAACTAATGTTTTCTAATCATCATCTGTATAACCTCCTTCCCTCAAATCATGCTTAGTGTTAATCTCCCAACTCATTATTGGCCTACCAACTGGATGTTTTCCATCTGATTTTTCTACAGAAATTCTCCATACCTCTCTTCCATTCCCCATTGGTACCATATGCCCTACCCATCGCAGTCTACGAAACTTAACTGTTCTTATTATATATGATTTTCCACAAGGACCCTATTATGCAAAGTCTTCCCCATTCACCTGTCTGTTCACCTCATTTTGGTTAAAAAAATCTTAATAACTCTCTAGCGCCCAATTTTTTTGTTTTACCGGAACCAAACTTGGCATATAGCAATAAATTAAAAAAGTAAGGTATAATTCGTTAACCAGCAAAATCGAATCATTGGGTGTAGGAGTTCACCGGAAACCAAAATTTAAAAGTCGCTCTAGCGGTCGCTATTTTTTATGTTTTCGCAACTAAACTCAGTAAATGTTATTGAAATAAATCGGGATTAAACCAGCGATTCTCTTGAACCAGTCTTACTTTCTAGCCAGCGCCTAACTTTGGTTTTTGAGTAATTCGGTAATCCACTACTGGCCAGTAGTTATGGGCTTGGGCGTAGACCTTACTGACCGACTTTCGAGTTTTTAGTACTGGTATAGAAGTGTGCAGTCTTTGATATTGTGAGGTATTATTACTCAAATTACCGCCTTAAATTCCGGCTGCGGCAGAAGGACTCCTTATAAGCCAGTAGTAGTTAGTTTCGGATAGTGCCAGCAGCAAACTACCTATCTTACTGGATAAATCATGGAAAACATTTAGTATTGACGTTCATTTACTCAATGAATTCTTAAAAGTTCTACAGAATCACAGTCCGCATGCGCGAACGCTTAATTTAACTTCCATCAGGTGGCAGGGTATATATGTATAATCGGTATGACCAACCTTCGCAATAAATTCGCATACATGTTTATAGAAATTGATGTACAGCAACACAATAAAGTATAACCATTTTATATAATAAACTATAAACTAATCTGGTGTACACTAACTTGTCCCATTGGACCCTAACTAAACGAAATTAATTTCTTCAAATATGTTTTGGAATTAATTCCGAATTATGGTCACACCAATTTCACAGATATGTCTTGACAACTGGTTGAAGTTACATTAAGAGTTCGCATATGCGCACTTCGATTCTTGAGAGATAAATATGCCTACCACAATTTGTGTACATGGATAAATATGTAATAATTGTAAAATATGTTTTTTTGCGCGATAGTGCGTTTTGTCGTACTTACAGCAATGGCGAACATAATTGAAAGTTGAACTTCCTACATTTCGGGATTTCCGACCTAAATAGCTATACTGTAATATTACATTTACACCTACGTGCGTGAAGTAAAACCACTGCCCTCTATGTATACTACTTACAATGTATATACAAAAAAATATCCAAAAGGTAGTGTTAATATACATTATACGAAACAAATCACTGCATTTTAAATGAACTGAACTTTATTTGAAACAATATAAAACAATAAATACGTACTTGCCGCCATTTTATCAATAATAATAGTCTCACGGCCTCCTGTAATTTCAACTAATAAACATTGCAAACACTATTAATGTTACTCAGTTGTTTATAATGAATGCACATTTGTTCAACAAGGATTTTATTATTTTACTATTTATTATTTTGAAAACACCATCGCGCAAAAAATAATGTACGACGCACGTTTGTGAAGTGTTTTCCTCAATTCTGTAAATACCACTTCCCAACGTTGTATCGTAATATACTATTTAAGAATCGTTGTAAAAAGTTTAAAATACTTCGAAATGTTATTAAAAGTATGTAGTACAACAGTATCAAAATGTTCTATGGAAAATCATATAACATCACAATCTGAAGTTCAGCCAAAATACTTTTCCAGATACGCCGATTCTAAAATAATCTCAGTCTTCCAGTCGGGAAAAGTCTAAATTGGCGTCCAGTTTATTTCTATTAACGCATATATGAGAATTTGCGAGGGTATATTAGCCAGTTGTATCTGTATTATGAACCTAATTCTGTATTAAGAATCGACCTGAAGAGCGAAGAAAAGATGTTAGAAGGGAAACCGTCAACGAGAGTAAAGAACAGAGTTATACAATAAATTGTGAAGAAAGACTTTATTGGCAGCAAATTGTTTGCTTAAAATCAGTGAATTATAGTAAAATAAATAAAGGATATACTCCGTGTTCCAAAATGATGGACGTGGTTTTAAGTAGTCGGTATAGCTTTACAAACGAAATATGATGCGTGATTATTCGCTATAATGAAAGAAAAACTGTGAAAGTTTCATATCCTGTATGCAGTAATTTGTTTCTTGTTATTATTACGTCGTCAGCGTTAAATTAGTGAAAATAGCGATTTTTGTATAGAAGTCATTCTGTGAGTTGCAATTTGCGAGGTCTCGTTCCATTGTTGCAGCGCAGCGAGCTTTCCGATGGCATTTTGTAATTGATCCTCCGACAGATAAAATTATCCGTCGATGGTATAAACAGTTAGAAACAACTAGATGTATCTGTAAAAGGAAAAGTCCAGGACGTCCACGAACACGCGTCGGTCCGGATGACAAGATTCATTTCCATACCCTCCACGGTCTCCCGATCTCACACTTGTGATTTCTTCCTGTGGGGATATGTGAAGGACTATGTGGTACGTACCACCACTTCCGGTCGACCTTCCAGACTTGAGAAGAAGGATTATTGCTGCTGTTGAATCCATTACTCCAAATATGCTGACCTTGTGATGAAAGGTGCTCACATCGAACACTTATAAAGTATATTATGAAAAATCGATGAGTTTCTCTTTAATCCCATGTAACGTTTGTTATTATATATATATATATATATATATATATATCATGTAAGGGAAATTAAATAACTTTCAAACCCCGTCCATCATTTTGGAACACCTGTATTTATGAAGTTAATTTCAAAGAAATTCGATTGTTTTCAATCAAACGGCCATCATTGACAACAATATGTTTGCATCCATAATTCCACGTCTGCAAATTGGCGCTCTTGATCTAGAGGTAAGCGCGATGACCACTAGTCCACCAGAACAATTTTTTTTAATTAAAAAACTGTAAGAAACAACTACCATTATTGCAGTTGAATATTTAATGAATCAACATAAAGTGTTCAGTGAATAGTTTGAAACTTTCACAAGAGATGGCGTAACTTTGTTCTATCGATTTTTGAAAGGATTTCTTGAGGCAGTTTGTCTACTGTCCACCTTTTAACAAGAAAACTCACTCTTGCTGCAAGCGAATCACTTTCTGGATTCGATTTCAACTACAAGTTCCCTCGTGGATACTGATTAGAAATATCTCGAGCAGAAATAAACTGTTCCATTCAACCTTTAAGGAAGGTCAAGAAGTTATCAAGTTTGAACAGCTTATATAGGCCTTTTCTGTTTCTTTTAACGTGTTGGCATTATCGAACCTATGGATTTGTGGTCACCCGGACACACATCCTTTTTCCGAGCTAATGTTTTCCAATCATCCCCTGTATGATCGACTTCCCTTAAACAATGGTTAATGTTATTCCCCACCTCATTCTTGGTCTACCACCTCGGCGTTTTCCGTCTCGTTTCCTAAAATAGTCTTCGTTCGGAGAATCGAATGGGGAACTTTTTTCCTCCGGAAAATGTTACCACAGTGGAATCCATGTCCGCGTTTCTTGATGGTTGTATTTTTACCGATATGACTAGCTCACTAGTACTATCGAAGCCGTAGGTTCATTGCCGCGCGGACCAAAGCTCTCCATACATTCTTATCCTGAGCTAAAGTTTTCCAATCAATCTTTGTATGATTCACTTCTCCTAAATAAGAGTTAATGTTATTCTCCCGCCTCATTCTTCATCTGTCACCTGGGCGTTTTCCGTCTGGTATCCTGAAATGGTCTCTTCCCGGAGAACCGAATGAGGAACTGTTTTCTGCCCGAGAACGTTTTACCCCAGTGGAATTCATGACCGTGTTTCTTGACGGTTGCATTTTCACGGTGAAAGATCGTCACTCTTTCGTCCAAGGTATTTTTTTTTTCGTCTGACTCATTGCCTTCGACCTAACTAGCATGGATAACTCTTACGGCAGTATTCCTACCGTCGGCATTCATTTAAGCACGCAAGCCACTCCACCACAAGGTAAAGTTACCATTTAGGGGCTGGTACTACAGTGGAGGAAATTGGTATAAAGCCACTAACTTTTAGTAGTAAAACAACCTAAAATATTTATGCAAATACCGTATGTGTGTCATAGATTACATATAATTATCTTGGACATAATTTCATACAGGTCTCCTCATTTTGTATTTATTATATATGTAAATAATACGTAAAATCTAAGAAAACGCTGTCCTAGGGTGGAAATCAGTATAAAGGCAGGTCAACTTCTGACTCTTACAGAGACATAAATGTAAACAAAACACTGCAATTACATGCAGACGATGTGTATGTGAGCATCGTTTATCAGTTACAAGTCAGCGTACGTACAATGCCACGTGGAAAGACTCTATCAAATGAAGAGAAATCAAGAGTTAGTGCCTTCAAGGAGATGGGCCTTTCCAATAGACAAATACCTACGAAATTGGGGCTTCGAGATGTGTCATTGATAATTTTGTCAAACTGGGCTCTCAATATGAAAAAAACGGGAAATATAGACGGACAAGAAAATTGTCTGAGCGCACTAAACGTCTTATTTTACGTAAAGCAAAAGGTAAGAGTATGTTTTCTTCTCAAATCCAGGCTGATTTGAATTTGCCAGTAACAGCCAGACGAGTAAGACAAATTCTGTCAGAAGACAAGAACCTAAAATTAAAAAAAAAAAAACTCTGAACGATGCACATAAGAAAGTTAGAATGACTTTTGCTGAAGAACACATGTCCTGGACCTCAGAATGGAATAAAGTAATGTTCAGTGATGAGAAGAAGTTTAATCTGGACGGGCCTGATGACCTTCAGTATTACTGGAACGACCTCCGTACTGAAGAGCAAGTTAGAATGAGTAGAAATTTCGGTGGTGGAGGCGTTATGATTTGGGCAGCATTCTGCTTTAAAGGAAGATCAAAAATAGCATGGATACGCATCAAGATGAATTCTGAGTCCTACACTGAGGAGCTTCTGGAGTCCTAATTGATACGAATGTATGAGGAATTTGGCGAAGATCTAATTTTTCAGCCAGATAATGTTTCCATTCACGTGTCTGCCAAATCAAAGGAGTGGTTCAGGAAGAAAGAAATACCACTTTTGACGTGGCCAGTCAGAAGTCCTGATTTAAATCCGATTGAGAACTTATGGGGGATCCTGGCAAGGCGTGTGTATCGCATTGGACGGCAGTTTGGGACAGTGACTGAGCAGAAAAATGTTATTCAGGAAGAGTGGGCTTCAATCTCAGTGGAAGAAATTAACACCCTCATCAAGTCAATGCCAAAGAGAATCTTCCAAGTAATTAACAACAATGGAGGTTCAACTAAATTTTAGAACTTTGTTGTAAACTTTGCGCTCAATCTTTTAGGTTTAATCTATGAAATACACAAAGTGCCTTTATACTAATTTCCACCCATATGTGAGAGTGGTTTCAGTTTTCATGTACTTTTTTGGACGGAAATGGATAATTAATTTTGACGTTATTTGTGTGTGTTTTATACTCAATCACCTCCTAAGTTAATATAGAAACATGCCAAAGAAAGAGTAAATAAACTTGTGTTAACACTTTTAACAAGTGCCTTTATACCAATTTCCTCCACTGCATAATATGCAGAATTAAAAATTTAAACTAGATGGCGCGACGGGCCTAAAAGGCCCTCGGCCTACCAGCCGGCTTCCAGCCTCACAATCACACATGCTAAACGGACGTGGACGTTCATCCAGCTAGTGTAGGGCTGGCATTTGGTCAGCATGTTGAATCTCCGAGCCGTTATAGCTGATTTACTCAATATGGAGCCGCGCACTAAATGGAATATTGCGTGTCATATGTGAAACTGTGAATGTTAACGGAGAACAAGTGACTGCTAGCGTCATGTTTGCCAACATGATAATACACGTTTCAGCTCTAGCCAATTGAGTCGGTTTAGATTACATAGATTTTATTAGTTAAGTTAGGTTAGTTTAAGTGTTTCATTGAGTGATTAAGGCAATAGTAACTCATTCAGAATACTCGGCGACTTTCATTTTTGTTTGTTTAATGTTTCTCAATGTTTGTTGGCTATTAATAGTTATAATAATAATAATAATAATAATAATAATAATAATACCATTAATTTACCTGGCAGAGTTAAGCCCTTACGGCCTTGTCTGCCACTCAACCAGGTTTTACAAAATACAAAAAAAAAGTCTTACATCTAAATTACAATAAACATAAACGATTACATGTTATAAATACAATACAATTATTATTTATAATGTATTTTGATTTACTCTAGATTTAACGAATTAAATATAATATGTACAAGATATATAAAAAACGAGAAAAATTATAAAGATATAGTATAAATTTAAATAGAGAAAATTATTAGACAACTATTCTGTTTTAGCATTGATTAATGAATATTTTCCATGTAAATATGGCAATATTAGATTACTTCTACCACAACGTAATCAATTGAGGCATTTTTCCCATTTTTGGGGGAAAAGTCAACTTCTAGGCGTATATATTTCGATGTTATAATTAAGTTTAGACATTAAGCAATGAAGGTCAAAAATCGTTGTGCTATAAAGTAAAATATTCTAATTAAATATTCTTTCATGTTATAGAAGCTATAAGATGGCACTGCGAACGTTGTATCTATCCTAAATAATTCATCAATCGGTTGCGATGGACTAATGGGCATGTTCCTTGCCTCTAGTCATGAGAGTTGCATGTTCAAACCCGGCCGGGTTCGATGGATATTTAGGATAGAAAAATCCAAGGAGCAAGTCCTACAGGAAGCATTTCAAGCAGTGGGTTCCCAAATCTTAAGATTTTTCAGGCTTGTAAAAGATCCTAATGCCTGAATAAAGAGGCATTTAAGCAACATTTACCGACCTCCTTCATTCTACTAATATCTTAGTTGTCTGCTACATGTCTCAGTCGATGTATTTACCGCATACCATCCATGACATATTTAGAGAAATAAACGTAACTAAATTAACTTGGACTAATAACTCCTAATCAAAGAGAAGCTAAGGACCAACAATGTACTAGTTTCTAACTGTGGAATTTTATATGAATTCGGGTCATTCAAAGGACGATATTAACTGTAAAATTCGTGTACTCAAATACTGGTGTTGCGAGTAATCCAAGGTGAACAAACAATGCTTAGAGCAATTTGCTACGACCACCAAATTAAAAACATAGATGTTAAATTTTGGGCAGACGAGGTTAGGAGAGAAACTCCAAAAGATTGGGATGGGCTGGATATGGGAAAAAGGGACTGAAAATCGCAAGAACGTGTGGAGAAAAATAAGGAGGAGGTACTTAGATGTAAACCAACAAGATACCTTCGCCGAAAGTACAGGAAAACGCTCACTGTGTTTACAAAGAGACCTAAAACACGTCTGGGGAAAAGAATCGTATATACTCAACCTAGGATTTAAGGAGAGATCAGGGCTTGCTTGGTTTAGGCTAGGGGCATGGAAATTTCTAAAAATAAGCGACGATCACGATATGCGAATATGTCCAATGTGCGGGAACTTTGAAGATGAGATACATATATTAGGAAAATGTAATGATTTAGAATATTGGAGACGTCAGTTATTACCGGAAAGATTTCTAAATTCAAATCGGGAAAGATTGGCATGCTACGAGTTATTGGTAAATCCAGAAAATTGGATAAACCTCGGTAAATTTCTGGACAAAACGCGAAAAATAAGGACAACACTCATTCATGAATAAATATATGTTATCAAAATGCAGTACCATTAATTATTAACAATTATATATAAATTAATTAGTGTATAATGCTATTGTGTTATTATTTAATTGTAATATTAATGTTTTCTTTATGTAATTGTAATGTTAATGTTTTTTTTAGTGTATAATGCTATTGTGTTATTACTTAATTGTAATATTATTGTGTTTTCTTTATGTAATTGTAATGTTAATGTTTTTAGTGTATAATGCTATTGTGTTATTATTTAATGGTAATATTTGTATTGTGTTTTCTTTATGTAATTGTAATGTTATTGCTGTTTTTGTTTATTTTTCTTTACACTAGTACCAATTATTACTTTATTGTAACGGACTGTCAACAGCACGTACGGCTTACTGCCCGTGCGACCCATATTTGTAAATAATATTGTAAATATCTTACTTTTTGTCTAATAAAGTCCTCCTACTACTACTACTATTTATTTTATTTATTTATTTTACCTGATGGAGTTAAGACCATAAGGTCTTCTCTTCCATTTCCATTATGATTAATGATACATAATATAGGCTATATATATATATATATATATATAAATGCTACATAATATAAAGTTGACAAGGGAAAGAAAGAAAAATAATAATAATAACAAAATAATAACCTATAATTATATTAAGTAAATGGTTTGGTAAATAAAGTTTAAAATATAAAGGAATAATAAAAGTATACATAGAACACGGTTATATAGGCCTATTATATTGTCTAAGGAAATATGAAGTGAGTTTATTTTTAAACTGTTTTCGAGTCGGGCAGTTCTTGATATACGGGGGGAGGTAATTCCAGAGTCGTGTGGCTGAAACAAGGAAGGATGAGGAGTAGTGAGATGTTCGATGTAGAGGAACAGCTATTATGCCATTGTAGATAAATAGAAATAATTCATCGATCCCGGCCGGGTCTGAACCCGCGACTCTCCAGACCAGATATAAATATCATAACCACTAGACCACGGCGGCCTACTAGAGTGTCATCATATTCCCATGGGCCTTATACAAAAAATATATTGTGCATCCCTTTCCTTTAAATGCACATTAATGATTTCCTTATTACGTACGTCAATAAAAGAAAGAGCCTAACTAACCCCACTCTACCAGCTTAAATATAAAGTGACCGCACTGTATCTTCTATCAAGTGGTGGATTCTGAAAATAAGGTTATTTAACGCTTGGAGCATGGCATACCGTCTTATTTGTGGAGTTCTTTCTTATAAAACTTCATTTATATGATCTGGAGGACATTGCCTTAAGGACAAGCCATTTTCACGTGTCAAGAGATTCTCAAAGATTGTGTTCAACTCCACAGATGATGGTTTAGACACTTGGCTGCGTAAGACCTCGGTCCATTGATTCCTATGTAAAGGCAAAATGATTTCTTTGACCTGAGTAAAACATCCTCTCGCAAAAAGGACGCAACTCTAATATTCCACGAACAGGTATGTTATTTTCCTCTTAAAATGCATAGATGTTTCTCGAAGATGAATCAGTCCTCATGAACTACGTCCCATTCAGGATATCTGTAGAGTGAATATAAACAAATGGAACTACTAAATGAGTTAATTTCAATTGATTTTATTACTGAAAGTTAGAAAATGATTGTTGTATTTGTTTATCTCCACTCTATAGACATCCTGAATCAATTGTAGGTTATAGGACTAATGTTCGCCTCTGGTCCTTTCACGACCGATGGACTTTTTACAGTTCTAGACCGCTGTGGTCTAGTGGTAACTTCGTTGTCTCAGACCAAGTGAGTTCGGGTCGGGACACGTTTCCAGGGTAAGATTTTTTTTGGAGTGTTTTCTCTACTGTAAGAGAGATCTCAGGATATTTTAAGTGTGAAATAGTCCCCGAACACCTTCTGTCCATCGCATTCATCCATCTCGTATTCGCCTTTATAGTATGAATATACGAGTGTATAGTGTGTCTTGCCTTAAATGTACGTGTTGTCTCGGAGGTGGCCATAACATTGAGCTGATCACTCGTCCAGGGAGTCCCTCCACGTCCTTGTTTTGTCAAAAATTGTGTGACATTAAAATCTTATCTCGACAGTCGGATCTCTGTACGATCCGGGTAGCATGAGTCATTTAAACGTGCTTCTAAAGGGAGAGGCTTAACTAAGGTAAAGGAAGAAAGTGAGAAGGAAAGGCCCAGCGTTTTGCCTTTTTTTTTAAATCTTCACTCTGCATATAAAATTGATCCTTGAAAACATATTTTAGACTTTTTTTTTAATTTAAAGATTGGTAATTTTGAGCCCATTGGGATTGTCTGTTCTTGAATGTAAATGCAAATTATATACTTAACAGTAACTTCTTCTTTCTTCTTCGTTTCATGTGATTGACCTAGTGGTTTGTTACGGTCTCAATCTAACGTTTGAAGGGTCTGCCCAAAGATATCTTGCCTGGTGGCTGGTAATTTAAGATTTGACGTGGTATTATTGTTCTGCTCATTCTTCTTACGTGAGATTTCCAGTTGTTTCTGTATTTTTGTACACATTTCATGACTGATACTGTTTGTAATTCTCTGAGAATCTTAGAATTCCTTTTATGGTCTGTTCTTGAGTAACCTGCAGTACGTCTCATGAATTTCATTTCTGCTGCAGTTAGTCTTTGTTCATTTACACTGCGAATTTTCCAGGCCTCACTGCCGTAACATAATGTGGGTCTGGCCAGTGTTTTATAAATTCTAGTTCGTGTGTGTTGCTGTACTGTGTTTTGCTTGAAAATATTATTTATAATTCCTGTTACTCTGTTAAATTTTACAATTTCTTGACTAAAATCTTTTTCCTCTTCGTATTTAATTAGGTATCCGAGATAGTTAAATGTGTTAGTTTGTTCTAATATTTTATTATTAATAACAATTTTACTGCGAACTGGGTATTTTCCTAGATTTTCTGTTGAGATTTCCATGTTGTAGTTTGGAACAGTAACAACAGGAAGAACTAAATCTATCTTGAAATAAAGATTCCTATTTCTCATTAAATATTTTACAAGTTTGATATAAAAGCAAAATTTTATATAACAAGTAAATTATTTTTTAAAACTGGATTTTTAAGTCATGACCAATCAAATGCACACTGGACATGAAAGTGTTAAAGACATGAAAATTGTGAGTATGGTTTATTTCAGAAGGAAAGTAAAGCCGTAGATCCTAGTGCACATTTATGGCACGTAAAAAAACTCAATTCTCAAATAAGAAGCCCTTGTGTAAAATTTTCTGTTAGTTCAAGTTTATATTTGAAATTCTACGCTAGTGATCTAAGATGTTAAATACCAACATTAAATAAAATACAGGATGTCTCTCCGAATCTAAATTTGGTTATGCCCTCCAATAGCCCCCACGAGGACTGAGGCGAGAATAGTTAATGTAACAAACCCATTAAAGTTAATTGAGTATGAGATTAGTATTAATGGGGCAAATTTTTGAATCGTTATCAGAATAAAATAATTATTTCATATCAGTCCTTCTATAACTCTAGGAAATCATTTGAATGAATGAAGGAAGGCAGTGATTGAAAAATCAATGCTATTGTGAAGTTTTCCACGTATTCTACTGTCTTTCTACATGACAACTATCTAGGTCAAAACACATATTCCGTCTTTCAGTAGTGGAACGAAATGTATTCCTTAACATTTGAACTGTAACAAAGCCTGCTACTTCTGTGATACGATTCCGTAAATCAGGCAGACGTTAAGGGCGTTTTCGTAGAATTAAACGTAGAATTTTTCAAACAGTGTTGCGAGGAACATTCAACTCACTACTGAGGCGTCGAGTTGATGCCTTCGGACTCCTATCACTGGCAACTTTGAACCTGCTGCACCGTAACAAAGCCTGGTACTTTTGTGATACGATTCAGTAAATTAGGCAGATGTTAAGGGCGTTTTCGTAGAATGAAACGTAGAATTTTCCAAACAGAATTGCGAGGAATAATCAACTCACTATTGAGGCGTCGAGTTGATGCCTTCGGACTCCTATCACTGCCAACTTTGAACCTGCTACACTGTTTCACTGTTTCTGCTGATAAGCGAGGTCATCCATGACGTGCCTCATCGCTAGGCTAGGATTTTATATACTAAAAGTTAAGATTGCAATATAGTATAATGAGAACTTAGACTTCTGACTGTGTTTTGTTTTGGTTTCACATACAAACAGTTTAATAATACGAGTATATACTTACCTTTTATTACATATAAATCCCATCCCTACTCATCACACACACACACACACTGCCTGTATCCGTAAATTTGTTTACAAATGGAAATATGTGCGGCTGGTTTACGGAATTTATGGGTAAATTCCAATTTGGCGTCTTCATATGACAATCCGCTTATCCGTGCACGAACAGTGGCAACCCGTCCTTTCGTGCTAAACATCTTGCATTTTGCTGGCAATGTATGCAAAGAAAAATATTTTTAAAATGTGGTGTTTTCGTGGAAATGGATAATCGACTTTAGAGCCACCCTGTATTACCTGGCCACCACGAATCCTGTATTTGATTTAAGATTAAGAGAAAACTTGGAAAGCATGAACCAGGATGATTTAAAGCGGTCGGTATTGAACTGTGGATCTGTTGAATTTGAAATATTGCAATTTATTTGCGATTATTTATTAATGTCTGAATAGTGGATTACTGGAATTACAGTCAACGGTTGATGGAACATGTAATATGCAGTTTTAATTAAGAGATGAAAGCGTTCGGTCTGAGGTAGCTTTTAAAATTGCATCGTCATTATCTCCAAAATGCAAATATCCATACTCATGTGTAACTACGCCTTTACAAATAAACTTGCATTTGTATGTAGCCTAATAATAATAATAAAATAATAATAATAATAATAATAATAATAATAATAATAATAATAATAATAATAATAATAATAATAATAATAATTACAATAATAATTACAACAATATTTACAACAATAATTATAATTATAATTTTCATTATGATTTTTTTCTACACTAGAGTAGTTTTTTTTTTCAGCAAAATATAATTTTATTCGGGGATTCTATGCCACCATACCACCAACATAAATTCAAATAAAAAACTGAAAAATACGTAATGTATTGTTTTAGTATGTGCATAATTACCTGAGAGCAATATGTATTGATTTAAAAAAAATGAAAAATGCCTTAAAATAAAGCGAGAAGTTGAGCTCAAAGTAACCTCTGTACAAAATCATTACCAACAACAGTCAGCACCAAACTGAAAGCAGAAGATGAAACTTAAGTTTTCGAAAGGCCTCTTACAAAACTACACTGCTGATTGTTGAGGACGACTGAGATCTCAGGTACTGTTTTATATATTGTTTTTAATTTTAAGGTAGTGGCCTCAATGGAGTATCGTAATGTATTTTAAAACTCTTAACCTAAAGTCAGCATATTTGCAATATAAAATGTGTATTAGTCATTGCTCAGACAGTGTAGCCAACTTATCACAAAAATCCGCTAACAAACAAGTGAAAGCTAAACAAAATATGGTGTACTAACTTACTCAGAGTAACACTAAGCTGACCATCTAATACCAACTTGTCCATTTTCTTACCCTAACTTGCCCACTAATGTGTGAGGTCTCTTGGGATAGAATCCCCTTACGTGTGAGCAAACGTAGGCAATTGGCTCTAGCAGGAACATGTGTTACCAGATTGGCCAATATGACACTAGTAGTCACTTGTTCTCCGATAGAATATTGACTGATGGCACGGTGGCATAGAATAGCATTTTATTCTTCCAAAAAGATTCTGCCTTGCGGATATGTTTTCATTGATTCTATTGTATTCATAATCCTGCATAATTGTTTGTTGATGGATATTTTCTTTTAACACGAAAACTCCATGGCAGGGCCCAAAGTATAGACTAAAAACCCTTTCTTTAATATATTAATCTAATATTAAAATTTGATCTATAATTCATAAATGTGTGCTGCTGTGGGGCAATTTTACATTGCGCAATCATGAACATTAATTAAGGTACCTAGGGTACTCACACAGCTTCCATTTCAAAGGTTTACGTTTCTCTACTCATTACTACAGAAACGATTGAACTTAAAATAAAATATATATAAAGAGAGCATAACTTAAAGAATTGAGGATAAGGAATTAAAACGATTAGGACAAGTTTTAAGAATGGAAGATGAACGATGGCCAAAACAACTATATTGATAGCAACCGACCAGAAAGAAGAAAAAAGGGAGACCAAAGTTAACATGGAAGGAAAGCATGAGGACAGTAATGCAAGCAAGAGAACTAAGCATTGAAGATATCCAAGATAGTAGGCTTTGGAAGTTTGGCACGGGAAGACGGCAGCAGCTGTAAAAGTCCGAAGACAGATAGATAGGTAATATAAAAATAATTAATCAATACATGAAATAAATAGTAAAACCTATGAAGCATTACAATAATCAAACTATAACAATAAAATATAAACTTAAATCTGAATAGTCTAGTAACATAAAATAAAATCAATAGTAAATTATATACCTAATAACAACATACTTTCATATCTATAATACAACAAATAAAACGTATTCTTCGTCACAGCTGCAACGTCTCCTTGTGAGGCAACCAGGCCTGCCAAACCGTGCGAACAGAACCGTCATACGAGAAAAAATTAATAATAAATATTCAATAGTAATTAAATTAATATTGTGAAGCTAAAGCTATTACTATGGTAGAAATAAGTAAATTAATGTACACAACTAAACAATTGTAATCAATGGTAAAGAGAATTTTTTTTTGCCTT
This sequence comes from Diploptera punctata, assembly GCA_030220185.1. Taxonomy (NCBI): domain Eukaryota; kingdom Metazoa; phylum Arthropoda; class Insecta; order Blattodea; family Blaberidae; genus Diploptera; species Diploptera punctata. The sequence goes on along the minus strand of JASPKZ010005677.1, from coordinate 645,923 downwards.
AACCGGGAATCGAACAATCGGTTCTGGCAAAAATGTTTCTCCTTATCATTGATTCAGTAGTAGATTGTATAAGATTTAAGCAATGAATTTAGTATTGTCATGTACGACGAATGCAAGAAGAAAGGTTATCCAGAAAAACATTGAAATGGTGTCCACCTGGAAGAATAAAGAAAGGAAGAGCTCGTAACTCATGAATGCAAGAAATAAGAACTGGAATGAAAACAAGACGATTGGAGGACATGGAGTGAATGGATAGGTAAGTAAAACTTTAGGCACATAAAGATGTGTAAACGTTGAAAATCTGTATATAAATAAAATTATATTTTGCTACGACTCTTATAGACAATTAATGTAATTTATAACACTCATTCAAAACAATAAGTTAATATTTTTGTTTTATAATTTATATATATATATATATATATATATATATATATATATATATATCGTTACAGTAAGCTACAACCCTGATATACCTTCGTGGCGAAATAGGTTTCAAAATATTTGGTGATTCAATAATATATGCTGATGATGAGGCTATAACGGCTTCTTCAGAGAATTACTTACAAAGAGAAATTTTTATATTAAATAATATTACACAAGATTACAACCTAGAAATGTCTTCAACGAAAACTAATGTAATGGTCCAGTGTGGCAAAGAAATGGAAAGAACAAAAATAGTACTAAATGACAAGATGCTAGAACAAGTAAAATATTTAAATTATCTAGGCATGTCTTTAGGTTGTAATAAAGAAAAAATACATAAATAATAAATTGCAATAATTTCAATATTTATGTGACACCCTTAAAAAACACGGGGAAAGAAAGTAAGAAAAGAAACACATTTTATATTGTATAAAGCGGCTGTACCTGCAATATTGCATGGCTCAGATATATGAACTCGGAATAAACAGTCAAAGAAAAGAACATATGCAGCAGAAATGAAATATTTACGATTTGTGGCAGGATATACTTTAATGGATATAAAACGAAGTGAAGATATCCGTGTAGAACTACAAATATTCAATTTGAGAGATCAAATACAAGAGTATAGGAGGATACCAACACATTGCCCAGGAAGAGTGTAAACTATCAACCAAGAGGAGAAAATAGACATCGGGGACGCCCACGAAAGAGATGGATACAGCAGCTATAATACTTGGAGCCGGAACGAACCAAAAAGCTTTAATCCATGTAAGAAAAAAAGAAGAGGAGAAGAATATTAAAATTAAAGTTAATAAAATTATTATTATCATTATCATCAGTATTATTTTAAAGAATTATTATTATTATTATTATTATTATTATTATTATTATTATTATTATTATTACTAGGGGTATAAGAGGTAGTGATGTGCATTCTATAACCTCTCCTACCTAATTCTCAACCTCACCTGCACGTGGTACACCCTGCTTTTAACTAACGAGGTAATGGGGACCGAGTCACGGCGGTATAACCGTTCCATCGAATATGGAGGAAATTCCATATTTTGAACGCCTGACTAGAGGCTATAAGGTAGCAGCCCTACCACTAGTCTTGCTCTGCGGATGGTTGGTAACCAACCCAGGGGACTTCCTACTACTCGAAGAAACTTAAGCAAAGACTGGAATGATCACACTGATGACGACAAAGCAAGAAATAGGTTAATGATTAAGTTGCAACATGGAATGTGAGAGGAATAACACATAAAGAAGAAGAGTTAGAAGTAGAGTTAGACAAAAGAAAAATTGATTAATGCATAACGAATCCCTTTATACCTGTTTTTTTTTAGAAACTAGTATCTTTGTGCAATAAAGTACAACCTCTAGTATAATAATCATGTACATCTTTATTAAAAATTAAGGCCATGTTATGGTGAGATAGATTCTTAATAATTTTAAACATATATATACAAATCATATATTTTTAAATTCCTTTAATGCTATAATATTTGAAAAAGTGATCACACTGATGACGACAAAGCAAGAAATAGGTTAATGATTAAGTTGCAACATGGAATGTGAGAGGAATAACACATAAAGAAGAAGAGTTAGAAGTAGAGTTAGACAAAAGAAAAATTGACATTGCCATTATTTCGGAAACAAAAAAGAAGAACAAAGGATCAGAAGAATTAGGAAAATATGTAATGATTTATTCTGGAGTTCCAGCAGAGAACTGGGCATCATCAGGAGTCGCAATTTTAATAAGGAAAAATTTGCAACACAACATTTTATATTACCAATGGATTTCCCCAAAAATTGTAACAGTTAGAATAAAAATTTTAGGACATAATTTGAATATAATTGGAATTTATGCCCCTGTAGAAGGAAACGATTCAGAAACCACAGAATTTTATGATATTTTACAAGAAACCATTGACAAAGTAAATAAACAAGATTATCTCATAATTGCTGGTGATTTTAATGCAAGAGTCGGAAATCAACCGATAAGAGAATGCATTGGATCAGAAGGAGAACCAACTTGCAACAATAATGGTAAACTACTAATAGATTTTTGCATATTCAATAATTTAAGAATCACAAACTCCTTCTTTAGACACAAGAAAATACACAAATATACATGGGCAGCAAGGGGATCAAAGTCTATAATAGATTATGTACTAATTAATAATAAATTTAAAAAGTCTGTAAATGATACTAGAGTATATAGAGGAAGTGAAATTGATAGTGACCATTTTCTTGTTGAAAGCAAAATAAAATTATATCACAAACACATCAGCACAAGAAAATACAAGCAGACAGTACAAAATAAGATACCAAAAAAGTTAAAAATTCACTTATTGGAAGACCAAAGTACACAAATATTATATCAAACTAGAATAAAGAATAAACTTAAAACAAGCACAGGCGATATTGAAGAGGACTGGATAAATCTAAAACAAGCAATCATGGAAGCAGCATATGAGAGTCTCGGATATACACAAATCAAAAACAAAAAGAGATTACGAACTTGGAATCCCGAATTAAAAGAAAATATTGAACAAAATAAAAAAGCCTATAAAGTGTATTTACAAACTAAACAAGAGGAACATTATACAGAATATAAAAAACTCAGAGCTAAGGTTCGTAAATTGTCTAGAAAAATACAGAAGGGATGATTGGGATAAATTTGTAAAATTCTTAGAACGCGATATTACAGGAGCACAAAGACAGGGATTTAAAATATTCAAAAAATTACAGATGGAAACAAAAGACAAAATTAATGTTAATCTGATACCAAAACAAGACTGGATTACTTACTACAAAAATCTTTGGTCAGAACCGAACACTCACACTGAAAAAATTACTTCGAATTTGACTTGTGAAAATGAAATAGAAAAACCAGACATAACAATGGACGAACTAGAAGAAGTTTTAAAGAAGGCCAAGAACAGGAAAAGTCCAGGTTTAGATGATTTAAATTTAGAACTTTTTTTAAGTATGGAGGAACTGCCTTGAAAGAGAAACTATTAGAACTTTTTAACAATATTTGGCATTGTCTTAATATTCCAACGGATTGGGAAACGGGTCTAGTAATTAATATACATAAAAAAGGTCAGAAAAACAAATGTGATAACTACCGAGGCATTACCTTACTCCCAACTGCATCTAAATTATATGCCAACATAATTAAAAATAAGTTATCAGTAAGTACTGAAACATTTTTGGAAGAAGAACAATGTGGATTTAGAAAAGGGAGGAGCACTATAGATGCAATATTTACCCTGCAACAAATTATGGAAAAAAGGAGAGAATTTAATCTCCCACTGTACATACTATTTATAGATTATGAAAAGGCATATGATAATGTAAACCGAGATAAACTTTGGCAGATACTGCATGAAGAACATATACACTCACATGTAATACGAGCCATACAAAGCTTATATCAAAATTCTAAAATCAAAATTAAATTACCAGATGGAGAAATAACAGAACACATAAACACAGGCAAAGGTGTTCGACAAGGATGTGGACTATCTCCACTCTTATTTAATATATATATTAACAGAATAGTGCAAGAATGGAAACAAACAGTAAACAGTGGAATTTCAATAACTAGGAATAAAATAATTCAAACAATATTATATGCTGATGATCAAATAATATTATCAGATTCCGAAGATAGCTTACAAATAGCAGCATATCAATTATTCAAAATTGCCAGCAAATATAATATGAAAATTTCCACATCAAAATCCAAAACAATGGCAATGTGTGGAAAAAACATACAACGGGTGAAAATTGAGATTGATGGAAAAATTATAGAACAAGTGTCAGATTTCTCTTACTTAGGAAGTGTATTTGCAGAGTATAAGAGTGACATTGATTCAAAATTACAAAAATATAATAAAATGAATGGGGTAATACGAAGACATTTTGGTAAACAGATGAGGACAGAGACAAAACTAAGATTACATAACGTCACATCAAAAGCTGCTCTAAAATACGGAAGTGAAATTTGGATTTTAAATAAAAGAAACTCTCATAAACTTCAAGTAAGCCAAATGCGCTTCTTACGATCATTGTTAGGAGTTAATAGACTGGATCACCAAAGGAACACTACTATCAGAGGAAAACTTGGAGTAGCAAGTTTAAATGAAGATATCCAAAGATACCAACAAGAATGGAAAAATCATCTGAGAAGAATGGCAAGAAATAGACTTCCAAAATTGGCATTCCAATATACCCCAACTGGACATAGGGACCAAGGAAGACCAAAACATCGGTGGAAAGATCAAGACAATCTTCGCTAGGTTTACCGTACAGGCCACATGGCCTAAAACGAATTTGTTCATGATGATGATGATTATTATTACTATCATCATCGTCTACCAAGCAATAGCCGTTTAACATGACCACTCGGTGAAGCAATATCCAGATAATTGAAGTTTAAGGAATGTAATAGGCAATACATCAAAGCCGTGTGTATTAATAATTATAAACCGAGTTCAAAGTGACTGTGAGGGTGTAATTAATGCTCGGTTATTGTCTCTTCAAGTGCTTGTAGTGGTTTTCAAGTGATGAAACAAGCAATCAATCATCTTACTTCCTTCCCAACACAAACCACACCCTGTTTTAAGGGGAACAAACGTAAAAAGTATCTCGTAATCAGAAATTTATATCTCTGATTTTAATTACCTTACATTATTTCAGATGTTTATGTTGACTATTTAATTCATGTAGCAAATGGTAGTCAATGACCAATCACGTTTCAATGAATTCTGTTTTACACCAATGACAGTCGTGTTTCACCTCGCTCTTTATCGATTTCTCTTTATCAGCTCCTGCTTTTGTGATAAAGGAAGCTCCTCCTTTTTTAATATTCTGAACAGGTTAGACCATTATTTTTCTCCAACAAATACATTGAATATAGCAAATAATGAATAGATTCAGTGATTTTTACTGAGTTGTGTATTCAAAATATAAATGATTAACCTATAATGTTGATTATAATAGTTTGATGTGTTTCATTATTTCTCCACTAGAGTGCATTCTTACAATATTGCGATCCTATTTGGCAATAAATAATATGATCGAGTTGCAGTGAATATACATAACCTCACATTTCTAATTTGTTTTCAAACATCGCCGTTTACATTAACTATATTAATATTTTAAAGCGCCGGTAACTATATTCAAATAATTATTTTTTTAGTAAAGAGCTTAATTTTATTCGTTAAATAGTCCTAACAAATGCCACTCTTGATTTCCAAATTTATCTAGAGAATTACTTATGATAAAGGATACTGTTAATTTAGGTTTAAAAAGTGCACATATTTTTATGTAACTCAAGAGGTGACGACTGTGAAAATGGTAACAAGTATTAATTATCAATAAATTATATCTCTGGTTCTAACGAACTAACATTAAAAACATATGTCTACACTAGTTAAGAATATAGTTAGCTATAAAAGTATGAATATATCTATGTAAAGCATTTTCTGCGGACCTTTGGCAAAAGAATTAGTGAAGAGACTAGTGAAGTGCTTTTTGTGGAGCGTAGCATTGTATGGTGCAGAGACTTGGACATTATGACGCAATGAGGAAAAGCGACTGAAATCATTTGATATGTGGATATGGAGAAAGATGAAACGTATAAAATGGACAGACAAAATAAAAATAAAGAGGTAATAGGCAGAGTGGGTGAAATAAGAACAATGCTGGAACTCATAAAGAAGAGTAAAAGAAATTGGATTGGCCACTGGTTAAGAATAAAATGCCTGCTGACGGATGTCCTGGGAGGAGTGGTCAATGGAAAGAAAAAAGCAGAAAAAGACATCAGATGATAAAGACAATATTAAAACAAGTGGTTTGTATGCGGATACAAAAAGGAAAGCTGAATTAAGAAAGAGTGGAGAATGCTGAGTTTACAATGAAAGATCTGGTCTTTGGCAGAACACTATGTATGTATATGTATATTTATGTATGATTTGTATACCTCGCGAGGAGATACAAACACACTCTTTATTGAATAACACTAAGAAATCGGGGCTAGAACAACAATAAAAATAATTATATAGTCACACATAACAAGATATTATATAATGAAAATGGACAGTTAATGACAAATCAGGGAAATTTTGAATAAGAACTGAATCCAGATACCTAAGAGCAGTAATTACAAACAGGAATAACGTGCACACAAAAAATTAAACATACGCTCAATTCTGTGAATGCATGCTATTATGTCTTATAGGGACTCTTGTCCCAACTTCTCTCAAAAAACATCAAAATGAAAAAGTTATTCTCCCGCTTATATTGTATGGTATGTAAAGCAACGGGAATCTACCACATCTATAATTCCCAAGTAAAGCTGTAAAGCATAGCATGAAAATGCTATGATTGCAGTGAAAGACCTGCCCTCGGGCAGAATTACTATGGATAGATATTGTATGGATGTGAAACATGGACTCTTACTTTAAGGGAAGACAACATATTACGAGTATTTGATAATAAAATTATTAGGAAATGTTTTTTGGCCAAAGAGAGATGAACAGACAGGTGAATGGAGTAGACTATTTAATAGTGAACTACATGGTTTTTACAGTAATGCTGATATAATAAGAAAATGTAAGTCTCGTAGACTGCGTTGAGCAGTAAATTGGGACGAATGGGGAATGAAAGAGATGTATAGGAACTCCATGTAGCAAATCAGAAAAAAATACCCAGTGGGTAGGCCATGAATGAGATGGAAGAATAATATTAAGCATGATTTGGAAAAAATTAATTATACAGGGATGATTGGAAAATATCTCAGAATAGGGTTGTATGGAGAGCTTATGTTCTCGCGGCCATGAACCTACGGTTCGATTATGCCAGCGTGTTAGTTACACAATTTTTCCATTACTTACTTACTCACTGGCACTATCGAACCCGTAGGTTCATGGCCGCACGGACATAAGCTCTCCATACATCCCTATCCTGAGCTAATGCTTTCCAATCATTCCCTGTATAATCTACTTCCCTCAAATCATAGTTAATGTTGTTCTCCCACCTCATTTTTGGTCTACCAACTGGGCGTTTTCCCTCTGGCTTTCCTACAAGAAGTTTCCATGCACGTCTTTCATTCCCCATACGCGCAACATGTCCTGCCCATCGCAGTCTACGGGACTTAACTGTTCTTATTATATCTGGCTTCCTATAAAGACCATGTAGTTCATTGTTATGTAGTCTTCTCCATTCACCTGTCTGTTCATCTCTCTTTGGTCCAAAAATTTTCCTAAGAACTTTATTCTCAAATACTCGTAATCTCCTTTCCTCCCTTAAAGTAAGAGTCCATGTTTCGCACCCATATAATATAACTGGTAGAATAATAGTTTTATATATTTTCAGCTTAACGTTTTTTGAAAGGAGTTGGGACATCAAAAGTCTCTGCAATGCATAATAGCATGCATTTCCAGAATTGAGCCTATGTTTAATTTCTTTGTGCATCTCATTCCTATTTGTGATTATTGTTCCTAGGTATTTGAATTCAGCCAATTCCTCAAAATTTCCCTCATTTGTCATTAGCTGTCCATTTCCATTATATAATGTATTTCTACGTGTGACCATATATTTAGTTTTACTGATATTTACTTCCAGTCCTAATTTCTTAGTGTTACTCAATAGTGTGTGCGTGTTGGCCTTTAGTATCTCCTCGCTATCGGCCAGTAGTACTACATCATCAGCATAAACTAACAGCTTATTAATACCATTCAGTTGTAAGCCTTCCTCATTCTCTAAAGATTTAATGGCATGCTCTAGTACAAAATTAAATAGTAGAGGAGATAGTGCATCTCCTTGCTTCAACCCATTCTGGATTTCAAAAGTGTCTGAAAACTGTTTGCCTACACGCACCCTACTCGTTGAGCCATTTAGACACATTCGTATAAGTCTAACTAACTTTTTAGGAATTCCAAACTCCAGCAGGATACTATATAACTTCTCCCTCTTAATTGAATCATATGCTTTTTTGAAGTCTACATATAGTTGATGTACAGTACCATTATATTCCCATTCCTTTTCTAAAATCTGTCTTATACTAAAAATCTGATCTGTTGTAGACCTGTTTCTTCTAAATGCACATTGATGATCTCCTAGAATGTCATCAATATAGGGAGCAAGTCTGCTTACTAATATATTTGTTAGAATTTTGTACGAAGTTGAAAGTAATGAGATGCCCCTATAGTTGTTGCAATCAGTTTTATCTCCTTTCTTATAAATTGGTACGATAATTGATTCCTTCCATTCATCTGGAAGAGCTTCTTTTTCCCAAATCATACTAAGCAACCAGCGTATCTTGTCCATCAACTTTTTCTCCCCCTGATTTTATCAGTTCTGCTGGGATCTCATCTGAACCTGATGCTTTATACATCTTCAATTTTTCAATTGCCATTTCAACCTCTAATGCACTTGGCTCTGCGACTAGCATTTCTGCTGTCTGTAACTTATCCTCCTCAATGTCCTGTTCTGTATGTACATTTAATAGCTGATTAAAATAACTTTTCCATCTATTTAATATACTCTTGGAATCTGCAATCATATCCCCATTTTCATTCCGAATTATGTTTGTTCTAGCCTGAAACCCTTTCTTCTCTATACTAATTCCCTGATATAATTCTCTAATGTTCCTATTTTTTGCATTCATTTCAAGATCATTAATCTTCTCTCTCAAATATTCCCTCTTTTTACTCTTTAGTAACTTGGTGGTTTCCCGTCTAACACTACCCAATTGCTCTAAATTTACCTCATTTGGCTCGTGTAACCATTTAATTTTTGCTAGCTTTCTTTTCTTTACAATGTCGGCACATTCCTCATCAAACCATTTCTTGTTTTGCCTCTTTTTTAAACAACCAATGCTTTCTGATGCTGACAATTTAATAGTATCTCAAATAAATAAAAATGAAATAAAACTTAATTTTAAATAAAATAATAAAGAAGATACATCACTTATAGCCTCCCATTCTTTATTTATATCAGTTTCTTCTTCGTTTGCCACATTGTCATCTGAAGATTCCAGTACTTCAAATCTATTAGCAATTTTGATTTGGTATTCTTGCCGCATTTCATCATTTTTCAAGTTTTTTAATTCAAATTTTACAGAATCATCTTTAGCGTTTGTTCCTCTCATAAGCGATAGCCGTTGTCTGATTTTCACCCTGACCACATGATGATCTGAATTGCAGTCTGTCCCTCTAACTGATCTAACATCAATGATGCTACTGTGCCAGCGTTTATCCACTAATACATGATCTATCTGGTTCCGAGTTTCTCCATCTGGGGACGTCCAGGTGTATTTATGAATATCCTTATGCTGAAATGTTGTGCTCTTAACAACGAGATTCTTTGATGTGGCAAATGTGACTAATCTAACCCCGTTGTCGTTACTATCTTCATGAAGACTGAATTTGCCTATTGTTGGTTTGAATATATCTTCCCGCCCCACTTTTGCATTAAAATCTCCTAAGACAATTTTCATATGATATCGTGAAAGGCTATCAAATAAGCATTCTAATTCTTCATAGAATTCATCCTTGATCTTGTCATCTTTATCTTCTGTGGGGGCATGTACATTTACAATTATAAAATCATGTCGTTTACCCTTTAGAATTATGAATGATATCCTATCACTAACAAACTTAATATCTCGGATAGCGGATAGGATCCTCCTCCTGACTAAAAAACCCGTTCCAAATGCAGGTCTTTCTGCACCCCCATAGTATAATGAAAAGCTTCCTGATTCCTGACTACCTTCTCCTGGCCACCTAACTTCCTGTAAAGCGACTATATCCAAGGGCGATTTATCCAATTCCCGCGTTAATATCTCTAGTGCCCCGCTATTGTATAAAGTCCTAACATTCCATGTTCCTAGGAACATGTCCCTGTGTTTGAGCCTTTGGCATGGGTTCCCTGAAGTAGTCCCCGCCCGGAGAACCGAATGGGGGACTATTTGACCTCCGGAAAATTTTACCCCAGTAGAACCCATGTCCGCATTTCTTGACGGTTGTATTTTTACGGTGAAAGATCGTCACTCTTTCGACCAAGGTACTTATTTCGTCTGGCTTATCACCTTCGACCAGTCCGGCATGGGTAACCCTATCGGCAGCAATGCTACCGCCGGCATAGCTCTCAGGATCATTTAAGCACACAAGCCACTCCACCACGACAAGGTAAAGATACCATGGAGGGCAATTTTTTTCCATTGCTTTATTAAAATATTAAATAAACATAGAACAAAGAAATTAATTTAGGTCCTATAAGGTCATTGTAGAGAGTATTATATTATATGGATCAGAGACGTGGATAATTATAAAATATGTATAAACATTGAAGTTAGGAAAATGATGAATGTAGAAATTAATGTTTTATAGACAATTGAAGAGAGACGATTAAGATGTGTATGGAAATCTCAAGAGGATGACATCTGACAGAATCCTTAAGAAGATCTTAGAGTGGAAAATAGATGGGAAAAGAAGAAAGGTAAGACCTAAAAAAGATTGGATGGACGGTGTGAGAAGAAATGTGAGTGAACTGGGACTAACAGATGAGGATGTTCAGGACATCTATAACAGTAGTGGAAGGCGGATTTCTTGAGGGTGACGGAAACACACTGTAATTTGGATAAATTCCGAAATAAAAAAAATAATTCATCTAATGTACATATTTTGAACTACTATAGGAAATATCACTATGAGGTATAATTTAAAATTTAAAATAAATTATGTTCGCCCTACTTGATTTCCATCTTCTAATTAGACCGGTTTCAAAACCTAGGAGGATTTATCATCAGTATTTTCACGATTGTTGTTAGCAAAATGTTAAAATTGATCTTCTAATTAGATTGGTTTCAAAACCTTGTCGGTTTCATCATCAATAATTTCACGACCGTTGTTAACAAAATGTTAAAATGGATCGTGAAATTACTGATGATGAAACCCCCTAAGTTTCGAAACCGGTCTAATTAGAAGACGGGATATCAAGAGAGGTGAAGAGAATTTATTTTAATGCATATCTTATTCAAGAATTCGCTTAGTTTACACAGTGACGGGTGTTGAACTAATTTAGAAGTAATTCCTAAAAAATAGCCTTATTTGTACACTTTCATCAGGATCTCTTCTAAGTAGGGGTAATAAATTGGTACGGCGTACCACTTAGATAGGAAGGACAGACTAAATTTTGCTCAGAGAATCTAATTTGGGCTTCAGGATCTTTTGGCAGCCCGATAATCCTCTAATTCGGAACGCTGGGCCTAATTCCCTCCTAGAGGACTAGCCCCTTGGATACTTCCATCCTAAAAAATTCCATCTACCCCTGTTTACTCTCAACCCTGACCCTCAGTACCAGAGGTAAGAAATTTAACCGCTAGACCACCGAAGCGATTTTCTCTGCAATATCCAATTGTTTGTTTGTTTTATTATAACTGTATTGGCAAACAAACTCTGTCATTTATGGCAGAATCTATTTAAGTAAATAACTAACTAGCTGGCACTATCGAAGCCAGCCTATGAGGATATAAGCCATCCATGCATCCCTATCCTGAGCTAATGTTTTCCAATTGTCCCATATCATTCTTGGCCTACCTACTGGGCATTTTTCATCTGCTTTACCTATGAGGGGCTTCCATGGCAGAACCTATTTAGTAACTTTATTAAAATAAAAAAGGTCAACTTATGTGATCTTGGGATAGCCCGCTGCCTCGTACGCAGCGAGTCCCGGTTCGATTTCCATATCGGGACAACTTTCCTGGGTGAGATTTTTTCCGGGTTTTTCCTCACCTTTAAGAAAAATGTCAGAAAACTTTAAGGTCCAAACGGTCCTCGAACAACACCTGGCCGTCATAATCATCATCATTTTCGCCACGTTTAATATGAGTGTGTGTGAATTGTGTATTTGGTCCTATTGTTGCTTTGCTGAAGGAGGCCCTGACATTGAGTTGATCAACACTTCACGCCAATGTGTGTTCAAAAAAGTATGTGTGTGATCCATAGTTAATAGGCCTATCTCTCTCCCAACAGATCGTGCCACTGAAAGGCCCGGGTGGTATATGACATGTAAAAAGTACTTATAAGGATAGAGGTTAAACTGCGGAACGGAATTGAATTGAAATAAAAATAAAGAATGGCTCTGAAACTGTAAAGGGCACCCAGTTATAATTTGGGTTAACATTTTTTTTTAGCTTCAAAAATCCAGGAAGGTCTGTTTTATCAATGTTTAATATTATTTTGTCGATTTTGGACATTTAAACCCATAAAAATTGATTTTTTAAATGGTGTTTCTGTGTTCTGCTAATGTGCACTTTTTTTTATTTGCATTTTGCCGTAACTTGTATTTTTTGATATTTTGGTACACTTTTCTCTGAAACTATGGAAGATAGGAGAATAATTATTTGACATGGATGTGCAGTTTAAAGAACTCTATAATAATAATAAGGTACATTTATATTTGTGCTGTTGATAGTCTTTGAAACAAAAAAAAATGTATGCAATATTTTTTAAAAAAAGTTTTGGTCTTTGAATGTTTTGTAAATAAATCTCAATCCATATCTGAACACAATCAAACCTTATTATTGTTAAATGAAATGGATAATAACATACTAAATTTTGGAAACAATTTGAGAAAATTGTACCAAGACAATACTTTTAAGAAGTTGGATTTTTTACCTTCATTTTTTTTTGTATTTTAAATTATCATGAAGAAATATCTAAAAAAAGTTATGTTTAGGAAGACTTATTTAATTAGTGACATAATTTTCATGCACATAACTTAAGAATAATCTGAAAAAATGATTTTTGTATGTTGCATATTGTTGAACCAAATTGTAAGGAAATTAGTGCCGGATTCTCTTAATATGTGCGTTAACTTTTACAGTGGAACCTTTATAATATCCGTCTTGGCCACACCTACCCGGTTTTTGGCGGGACCACTGCACGCGATTAACAAAACATAGCGGCGTCGTCAAATCAGTACAGACATGTGTACTGGACGAATCCGTTCCAGTGTGGTGTTATCTATGAAATTTAAGCGTCATAATGTCGCCCAGAAGTCGGAAGACTACACCGGTCAACATGATTTTTGTCTCATGAGTACCAATAGTTGTACTTACTGCAGTTTTTATCCTGTTTTCAAATATGTATTCGGAATTTCTCCATCATTCACAGTTTTTTTATCTTAATTTCAATTAATAGATTTAAATTATTATTTTTTAATAAACGTTTTTTCGTCCATTTGTCCATTGTAAAATAAAACCAAATGAGCTAACTCAGGAGATTTCAGCTATGGAAAAGAGATATCAAGGTAAATGGAATCCTAACGTGCCGGCCGATTATTGTTGGACCATCAAGAGGGGTGCTCCACAGGCTAAATCGCAATCCTAAGAGAAATCAACAACAACCTGATTCTCAATGAATACACGCCGAGTCCACACAATCCTCTCTACAAAATTCTCACAACCAAGTTAGAGCTTCAACAAGGGTCAACAAATACGGATCTGATGCATTCTGCTGATGATGGGACTAGTCCCGAAAGGCCTACAGAGTTTTAAAATAACTTAAGTTGAGGAGACGGACTTACAAGGTAACTATTTTATAGTTTTTAACCGTACATTATATTACTGTAGGTTAAATATAGCAGAAAATCGTAATTTCTTACTTTCTAGGTGAGTCCAAATGTTCGAATATTGTGTAGTTACGAATGTAGAAAATATTAAAGTGTTTGAAATTATAAATTCCTGTCTCTCGGAAACTTTGCATAATGGAGAAAAACCGTTATCATATTTGATTTCAGGGAAAAAAATACTATAAGACTCACATATTTTTCTGAGACAAAAAAAAAAAGTTTCCTTTTTGTTGCTCAGTGCTATCAATTCACAAACCAGAGAAACAATTCTTAACGTAAGATATTATTCAGAGAAAGAGCGTGAGGACAATTGTAGTAGTACAAGAGTAGACCTAGCAATACCACAACATCCTCTGTAATTATAACGTTTATCTGTGGTTCGTAACTTTGACGACAACCACTGTTAGAAAAGCAGATAGTCACCTGACCAAAAGTTGTCGTGTGATTCGCTACCGCCGGTTTTTACATCGGATCTACTGTAGTAAGTTATTTCCTAATACCTAATTTGTAATGCTACATCATCAGCATACATTTAAACATTGCCTTTTTCGTACACACTTGTGTGCCTCAATATGACGTTTGTGCCCCCATTGGGAATTATTAAAGTATGCTAATTTAGTTACGCTTGTTTTACCACAGATGTCACGCATAACAATTACCAATACGTTAAATAAATAAATGATTATGATCTGTTAATGAACCAATGCGACTAAAAGCAACAAATAAATATGACATGAATTGGAATAAGCCATTTTTGAGCCGTGTTGTTTGAATTACAGATAGTTCATTAAACAAAACAGGCAAACAAAGTTTTGTAATTGTCGTACAATTGAGTTGGGAAGTTTTAATGAGGAGGTCAACAGCTATTACTGCTGGTAAATTTACATTTAATTATTCCTGGAAATTCTATTAACTATCATTTGCAAATAAAATTCGTTGCATTCGTCTTTTTTTTCTGCGGGTCACAGAATTGAATTCGTAATAATAACACAGTTATTTTCAGCATTTGCTGAAGAAATGAAGTGCTGCATCTAACTGGAAATAGCTTAGTTTTTCAAGGACCTCTATCCTATATGCTTAATGTTGGTTATTGATTTTTTTTTCACTGGTGCTATCGAACACAAAAGTATAGATACTAGTGCATTCGATAAGTAATGCTAACACTGCTCTAACGTCATAAAAATGTATTTAGGTTACTTTTGACATTAAGAACTTCATTTAATGTCTCCTGCAAGTCGTCGCTAACTCATTTCAATACGGTGCACTCCATCTGCAGCACCATTTCTGGATGCCTATATAATCAGATCGATCTAGACCTTTCTGGATGTCAACTTCTGATTGAAATCGAATGCCTGGTAGATGTTTGAAAATAAGTTATAGTCACAAGGGCTCCTGTCTGGTGAATTTGTGATGTTCGAGCGAGCACTTCCCAATTCCACCTTCTAAACAAATTCAACTAAACACCTATTTAGGGCGGTATTACTTACTAAATATGAGAAATAGTGAATGTATTCACAAAATATTGCTATTTCTAGACTTTAAATATTACAGATTTATACTGTAAAGAATGCTCAACAACATACTACAAGATTACAATGGTCACCACTAGGATCGCTGATATACAACAGAATTGCATTATTTATCTTGTTATCAATATATCACTATCCTGAACTGATATTTTCCAGTAATTTCCTTAATAATACTTTTTTCTCAAAATAGTGTTTAATATTATTCTTCCACTTCATTTGTTGACTTACGTAATAGGTGCTTTCCTTCTTGTGTTACTACACTCAACGCTCCATAGGTGTGTTTGTGGTATCGACGACCTTTGCAGGCGGCATGGCCCGTTTCTTGTAAGTTATAGATAATGGAATTTATTGCCTTTTTTCAGAATAAAGAAAATACATATGCATTTACATTGCGCACGGGCCTGCTTGACCGTACGTGCATTATTTTTCCATGAATAAAAAAAATAAAACTAATAATATAAACAAATACCTACAAATACACCTGTATCAAAAAACAATAACAGGCTACATATAAGTAAAATCTATGTCTACACTAAATCACAATAATACATATCTACATTCATCCACATTCCGTACATTAATATTAAACAAAAAAATGCTAGAAAACAAATTAGAAAAAAAACACACACACATACACCCACACGCCCCCACACATATTCACACCGCACGCTCATACCCCCCTCCCCCCGTCCCTGCAGGCATTAAATGCACTATCAGACTATTCAACTTATCAGACCTACTTATTATATAACATGTATTTAACTGGTCTTAGTTGAATAGCCTGCAAGTTCATATGCTGTCTGCAGGGTGGAGATTTTATACGTATGTGTGTATGCGTGCGAGGGTATATGTCTGTATGTGGTTTTCTAGTTCTTTTTTTATAAATCTATTCTATAGGATTTTTATTACTGTATAAAATGAGAGATTTATTTTATTATCTGCACACATGGTCTTTTCATGTATGAGTGTACACTGTATGTACTGTAGCTGTAGACTGACATATATTCATTGTTTTTATGCCTTCTTTATGTATGAGTTTATGGTTAGCCATTAATGCAATAATTATCTAACTAACTCACTGGCACTATCGAACCTGTAGATTCATGACCGCGCGTACATAAGGTCTCCATACATCCCTATTCTGACCTAATGTTTTCCAATCATCCCCTGTATGATCTATTTCCCTGAAATCTTAGTTAATGTTATTCTCCCACCTCATTCTTGGTCTACCAACTTGGCGTTTTCCCTCTGGTTTTCCTACAAGTAGATTCCATGCACATTCTTGCATTCCCCATTTGTGTCATATGTCCTGCCCATTGCAGTCTACGAGACTTAACTGTTCATATTATATCTGGCTTTCTACAAAGACCATGTAATTCACTGTTATGTATAAGTCTTCTCCATTCATCTGTCTCTTCATTTCTCTTTGCTCTAAAAATTGTCCTAAGAACTTTATTCTCAAATACTCGTAATCTCGTTGCCTCCCTTAAAGTAAGAGACAATGTTTCACACCCATATAATATAACTGGTAGAATAATAGTTTTATATATTTTCAGTTTAATGTTTTTTGAAAGGAGTTGGGATATCAACAGTCTCTGTAATGTACTGTAGACATAGGCTTACATATATTCATTGTTTCTATGTCTTCTTTATGTATGAGTCTATATGTAGCCATGTATGTATTTGTTTATATATTCGTATGTTTAGTTTTTTTAATTTATTCATGGAAAAAAATAATATGCACGTACGGCCAAGCAGGCCCGTGCACAATGTAAATTAAAATGTACTTCCTTTCTTTCGAAAAGTCTATACATTCTATTACTAAACTAAAAATACAGGATGCGGCATAAGTCAGTTATCCACTGTCATTGGTTGCAAGAAAAAAAAACAGTTTTGTTGAAACTGGGGTTTGAATACGGGACCTTCAGAATATAATCTCAAACCCTACTGCTTGAGATAATTTGCTAACTAGGGAATACATCTTGTCCAGTATCATGTTTATAAACGGCATCTAGTTACTTTACATGTTCGGTTAACTGACTTATCTATAACTAACTCACTGGCTCTATCGAACTAGTAGGTTTATGGTCGCGCAGACATGAGCTCTCCATATATCCCTATCCTGAACCATTGTTTTCCAATCATCCCTTGTATAATATACTTCTCTCAAATCATAGTCAATGTTATTCTCCCACCTCATTCTTGGTCTACTAACTGGGCGTTTTCCCTCTGGTTTTGCTACAAGAAGCTTCCATGCACGTCTTTCATTCCCCATTCACTGACTTATCTATACTTTAAATAATCATGTAGAGGTTAAAATTATTTCAATTTTAAAAATATGTTGTACCTTATATAACACAGTAATCCTCAAGTATAAGAACTCCTGTTATAAATGTTGTCACACTTTTAAAATTCAAAGCTTTTTGAAGACATGCTTCATCCTCAGGAATGCGTATGTCTTTGAAGAGCTTTGAATTTTAATAGTGTGACAACGATGTTTATAACAGAAGTTATTATAGTTGAGGACGACTATTTTATAAGATACAATTTGTTTTCATCATCAACATCATCTACCGTCTGTTCCGATTCCGTATTATAGTTGCTCGCTCCACGACTTCTGTGTCCTTGTGGATTATAGTTTAATATCTTACAAGTAGAGATCCCTGAAATTCGCGAGTCGCGATAACACGAAATGCTCTAATTTTGTCATTTTCTTGTACCATTTCTTAACTACACTTCACATAACCTCAAAAAAAAAGCATTTATGAATCGCGAAATAGCGCGAAATCCTACGATAACGCGAAATAACACCGAAATTTAAAATTTTCAACGAATTCCAGAGATTTTTTGTTCTATTCGCGAAATTTTCATAATGCATTTTTAAACACTGTTTTCGGATTCCATCTTTTTTAACTGCCATATCTGATGGCACCATATCTACTTCCTCCATGCACTCTTGCAAAGGGAAATGGTTGAAACACAGTTCACAACATAGAGGTATATTTTCTGAAATTCTCATGCTGAAATATGGTGTCTCCAAAGATTTTAACTTTGTGGCCAATATGAATTCCATGTAGGCATTTGCAAAATGATTTGGTATTTGAGGAAAGAGTATACCAAATTTGTCAAGACATCTGTTGAAGCCATCTGGTATCTAACTTGAAATATGGACTCAGAAAGATCTATTTCTCAGTATGGTGTAGTGAATGATCGGAGACCGAGATTGATACCTGAGAATACATACTCACCATGGTTGCTCTTTCTTCTTCTTCTTCTTCTGCTTCACTTCACGGGCTAGGCAAATTGCCTGTTCCGCCTCACAGTTGTTCTGTCCATCTTTTCACTGACCTTCCTACATTCCTTGAACCTCTTAGCTTGTAGTTGAATGCTGCTCTAGGCAATCTCGTTACATTCACTCTTTCCACATGTGTAAACCATTTCTCTCTATATTCTCTGATTTTCTCGTCCAATGGATATATATTTAACTATGTTCTTATATCTTCATTCCTTATCCGATCCAATCTTGTTCAGCCTTTTGTTCTTCTAAGGAAGTCAATTTCTGCGCTTTGTATTCTACTTTGCAATTTTTTGGCCATTGCCCAAGTTTCGCTCCCATAAAGTAATGCAGGAACTGCCAACGTTTTATAAAACTTCAATCTAGTATCTCTTCTTGTTTTATTCTTTAATGTTTTATGTATAGTTCCGCATATCATTTGACATTTCGACAGTTTCATATGTACGTCATTTTCAGTTCCTTTTTCTGCTTAAGTCGTCGTCCATTATATCCGTCCGGCTGAACACTGTGAGAGAGATGAGTTTGGAATTTTTTTACATGGTCGGGTTACCAGCCCAGACGCACAACCACACTCCCTAGTGGATCGGGCATTTATTTCGGAGTTTCCTTCTCCCAGACGGGTTGCTAACCAAAGCTTTGGAGTCCCATCTACCCTTGGCTTGCAGGTTTCCTCTTCCGCCTTCTTTACCGTTGAGAACAATTTTCTTCATCCGCTTCTGAAGCCGTTGTGGTATCCCTCGTTGGAGCTAGTTCGCTTCTCTTCTCCTCTTACTAGATAGCAAGCTAGTTAAAAACCAGACTTCCCTATCTAGTCGTCTGGGTCATTAGGTACTGAGCCCCTCCACCACGACAAGGTCTAGCCCGTGGGGGGTGCTCTTTGTTAAAACGTAAATTTTGCTTACAAATTAGTGACTAGGATTAAAATTTTATAAATGTTAGTGTATTAAAATCGATATCAATTGTACAAGCTAAAAGTTGACCTTAAACGACTGGATATATCATTCTTATTGTTTAATATACTAAACTAGGATTAAAAAGACTCAAATTTGCATTTTTTTAGAATAACACCGCGAAATTCCCAATAACATAGAAATCTTGAAATTTTAAAACGAATTTTCTCTAGAACTAAAACCACTTTCACGGATTTCTACCAATGGCGTTTCAATGATTTTTGTTTTAAAACCAATCACAGTCGTTTTTCGACTCGATTTTATCAGTTTAATTTTATCATTTTAAAAATCAAGCTCATACTTTTTAACATTCTGAATAGGCCAGAGCATTATTTTTCAGTGACTGATTGAACAACAAATACGGCTACCAGATTGTATATTAGTGCAGGTATGTAAACAGACACTGCTTGCGGTTATATAATAGAAAAACATTCATAGTAATTGATTATACCACAATAAAAAGAAACCACTGCTTGCACTTTCTTAAAAGTATTATTTCCCAGGAATTAGCGTTCCAGAAAATTATAATTTACATCACAGGACATCAGAAATTCATCAATATGTTGGTAATAAACAGTTTTATGTGTTTCATTTTTCTCAACTAGGGTGCGTTCTTACAATATTGCGATCCTTTGGCAATAAATAATATGATCTGGTTGCAGTGAAGAACAAATGAAACAAACGTTTCTCATTTGTTTTCAAACATCGCCGTTTACATTAAATATATAAATATTTTAAAATAACTATATTGAAATAATGATTTGGGAGTAAACAACTTAATTTTATTTGTTGAATAGTCCTAACAAATGCCACTCTTGATTTCCAAATTCTCTAGATAAATTGGAAATCACTCGTGACATTACTTACGGTTTACTTGCAGTTCATTTATGTGGCAGTAGGATGCATGTCCCCAGACTGGGCTAGTGCATGTGATGTAGGGTCTGATAAGAGTGATATATAGTGTTCATTTGAGTTTTTGTGTGAGTGGTTATGAGTTTATTAGATGGAAAATTTGACTCACTCTGTATAGTGACTTTGTATGAGTGTTTGGATGTGAGTTTTTTTTCCAATATCACGCCTAGAAATGTCGATACCACCCTTTCACTAATATTTACGCCACATGTCCTGTACAACGAAATCTAAGACACTTAACTGTTCTTATTATATCTGGATTCCTATAAAGATCATGTAGATCACTATTATATATTATTCTCCATTCGCCTGTCTGCTGATCTCTCTTTGGTCCATAAATATCTCTAAGAACGTTATTCCAAAATTCTCGTACTCTTTTCTCCTCCTTTAAAGTATGAGTCCATGTTTCGAACCCATATAATATAACCCGAAGCAAGACAGGAAATGGGAGTCAATGGGAGTCAATGACCAAGCGCGTTCCAATTTCACTTGGAATTTATCAAATAAGTTCATCATATTAAAGAAAGCTCCTCCTTTTTAACATTCCGAATAGGCCAGATCATTATTTTGCAGTGACTGACTCTCTAAGAAATACGGCCACCAGATTGTATATATAGTGCACGGATGTAAACAGATAGTGCTTGCGGGATACAATATAAAAATATTTGTAACAATTGATTATACCACAAAAAAATCACTGTTTTTACTTTCTTAAATGTATTATTCCCCAGGTAATAACGTTCCAGAAAAATATAATTGACATTTTACATCATAGGACATCAGAAATTAATTAATATACAGTTTGATGTGTTTCATTTTTTCTCCACTAGGGTGCATTCTTACATTAATGTGACCCTTTGCAATAAATAATATGATCTGGTTGCAGTGATGAACAAGTGAAATACAATAAACGTTTCTCATTTGTTTTCAAACATCGCCGTTTACCTTAAATATATAAATATTTTAAAATAACTATATTTAAATAATGATTTGTGAGCAAACAGCTTAATTTTATTCGTTAGATAGTCCTAACAAATGCCACTCTTGATTTGCAAATTCTCTAGATAAATTGTAAATCACTCCTGGCATTACTTATGATTTGAGTCCCTGTAATGCGTTATAACATGCATTTACATATTGATTCTATGTTTAATTTCTATATGCACCTCATTCCTGTTTGTAATTATTGTTCCTCCCTAATTATTTCTATTCAGGTAAACGAATTTAATTATTTGGGTTATAATTTAAGATTTCAAGATGAAGCTGATTGAACCAAGACAATCACAAATTTCACGAAAACAACGGGGATAATTAATGGTAGACCTATTATAAAACCATCTTTATTACAAAAGAACACAATATTACGACTTTATGAGGTTCTTGCAAGACTAGTATTAAGATATGGTAGTGAAGCATGGACAATACGAAGAAGATATCAACGCATAATAACAGCAAACCAGATACAATTTATGCGCCGTATAGCAGACTAAACAAAGTGGGACCATAAAATGAGGAAATTATAAAATAGTTGGTTGTAGAACCCATTCTGTATCATAAACAAAACTACCAGAACAATTGTAAAGCCTATCGTCAACGAATGCCATCTCACAAAATTCCAAAGGCTATGATCCATTACTATCTTCAAAGCAAAATATCGCTGAAATGTCCAAAATAGTGATAAGAGGAAAATTCCTCTTTGAGACCGTTACAGGCCACATGGCCTAATACTTGCATGAATTATTATTATTATTATTATTATTATTATTATTATTATTATTATTATTATTATTATTATTATTATTATTATTATTATTATTATTATTATTATTATTATTGGACGAATATGATAATTGGGGTTTGAAAATAGATTTAGAAAAAAATATGTTATTTAGGGTGGGGTGCAGTAATCGAAGATTTAGTATTAGAAGATCAGAAGTGGTATATTAGAGGATGTCAAGAATTTGAGTATTTGGGAGTAAAAGTAGATAAAGAGGATAAACAATAAAGTGACATTAAAAACAGAATAAATAAAGGTAGAGCACTAACAGTAATGTTAAATGGTGTCCTATAGAACAGACATATAACCAGAACAAATAAGTTACAAATATATAATTAAATTCACACATATGGAGCTGAAGTATTGACACTCAACAAAACTTAGAACAGAAACGTATGTCAATTGAAATGGATTTCTTGAGGAGAGCAGCGAGATGTTCAAAATTCATATAAATAAATAAATAAAGTCATACGACAAAAATGAATAATAAATATTCAATATTATATTGTATAAGATATAAGCAACTTAACTGGTGTGGGCATGTACGACGAATGCAAGAAGAAAGGTTACCCAGAAAACATTGGAATGGAAGGAAGACCTCGAAACCCATAGATGCAACAAATAAGAACTGGAATGAGAACAAGAGGACTGGAAGAAATGTAGTGGATGGATAGGGACGAATGGAGAAAGAAAATAAAACTTTAGATACAGAAATATATGTAAACATTGAAAATATGTATATTAATAAAAACAATCCATTATTATTATTATTAATTTTATTTCCCACTTATTTATTTCTTCAAGACTATTTTGAAGGACTATTTTCTAGCTAATAACACTGAGCAACAAAAAAGAAACTTTTTTTTTGTCTCAGAAAGAAAAAATATGTGATTCTGATAGTATTTTATCTCCTCAATTCAAATATGATATCGGTATTTCTCCATCACGAAAGGTTTCAGAGAGACAGGAATTTATAATTTCAAACACTTTAATATTTTCTACATTCGTAACTACACAATATTCGAACATTCGGACTCACCTAGAAAGTAAGAAATTACGATTTTCTGCTATATTTTGCCTGTGGAGCATCCCTCTTGATGGTCCAACAATAATCGGCCAGCATATTAGGATTCCATTTGCCTTGATATCTCTTTTCCATTGCTGAAACCTTTTGAGTTAGCTCATTTGGTTTTATTTTACAATGGGCAAGTGGATGGAAAAACGTTTATTAAAAAATAATTATTTAAATCCATTAATTGAAATTGAAATAAAATACTGTGGGTGATGGAGAAATTCCGAATACATATTTGAAAACACAATAAAAACTGCAGTAAGTACAACTATTGGTACTCATGAGACAAAAATCATGTTGACCAGTGTAATATCAGGTATAAATGCATTAAAGGTGAATTAGAATGATGTATCTCCTTGAAGGCAGCAGATACTCGTAATATTGCTTGGTTAACATAAATGTCGTTTCATTTGTCATTCTTGAAGCAGCTCTTGAAGTGATTTGAAGACAAAATGGATTTGAACAATTGAAATGTGTTGACGAAGCCTGATGAAGTGCTCTCTCTATCTACCTCTCACTCTGCTATTAAATTGCTTATCTCCATTATCAAATACAAACTCTGTATTACTTATACTAATACAGTCTGAAATGGCTGAATTCAAACACCTAGGAACAATAATTACAAAAATGAACGAGGTGCACAAAGAAATTAAACATAGGCTCAATTCTAGAAATGCTTACTACGAGTATAATATATTACAGGGACACTTTTCTTCACAGCTTCTTTAAAAAAATCAAACTGAAGATATGTAAAACAGTCTCTGAGTTATATTATATGGATACGAAACATGGACTCTTACTTTAAGGGAGGAGAAAATATTACGAATATTTGAGAGTAAATATCTTAGATTTTTTTTACCAAAGAGAAATGAATAGACAGGCGAATGGAGAAGACTACATAACAATGAGGTATATGACTTTTACAAGAAACCTAATATAATAAGAACATTTAAGTCTCGTAGACTACGATGGGGAGGACATGTGGCACGTATGGGAAATGAAAGAAATAATGGGAGCTTCTTGTAGGAAAACCAGAGGGAAAACGCGCAATTGGTAGTCAAGAATGAGGTGGGAGAATAACATTAACCATGATTTGAGAGAAGGAGATTATACAGGAGATAAAATTGGAAAATATTAGCTAGATTAGGGACGTATGGCGAACTTATGTCAGCGCTGACATGTACATATGGGTTCGATATTGCCAGTGAGTTAGTTAGTTTATGTGGAATCAACACAAAACGCAGAAGACTTCATTTTGATCCTATTATATTATCTAACTCACTGGCACTATCGAACCCGCAGGTTCATGGCCGCACGGACATACGCTCTCCATAAAGCCATATCTTGAGCTAATGTTTTCCAATCATGTCATACGTAATCTAGTTCACCCAAATCATGCATTGTGGGCGATAGAGCCTCTTCTTTCGTACATGATAATGTAATGTTCAACTATTAATTGCTTTGTTACAGACTCGCTGTACATACGTTTCCGGAGAATGTTGATAAGAATTTGTATATTCTTTTTCATGTCAGGAATACTTTGTGATAGGACAAGAACCGTTGTTCGACTCTTTGGGTTATTTTATCATTTGCTCATGTAGCAGGGGAAACCGCAGAAAACCCTGATCGAAATAGTCGTTCCCGGGACGTAGTCAAATTTAACTTTGTTTGGTTGAGAGGTGGCCATAAGAAGACACACGGAAAACTGCTCTTTATTTTGCAAAAAAAAATAAATGTTGGCCTACAATGTATATTTTACAATCTGTGAAAGAAAAGAAAAAACGTTTTTACAATTTTTAAATGCTCATTGAATTTGATTTTTGAAAGTTTCTTGGAATTTCCAATTTGATTTTTGCACCTTATTTCACACTTTCACATTTCTCTGATGTGTTAGGGTAGACCAGCCAATGTCATGGTTCTGTTCTGTGTGGAGCGCGGTACTAATTTGTACCCCTTCCTACTTCTCCGGCGGGACCTGTCATTGTCACGAACGCTTATAACTGGCACAAACCGGGGTGAAGCATTTATTAATGAATATTATTAACTGGTTTAAGGTGTTAAATAATACATCAAAAAAATTTAATCGGCAATATTTAATATTTGCCTGAACAAAACATTCAGAACCAACAGGCCTATACGTAGAAACAAGATGAGAATACGTTTAACATGTTCATGCTATACAATTTTAACAAACATGATTTAATATTTGTTGGTACAGGAAAAAAATAAGTGGGTAATTTATTGCTCCTACTGTAGGAAAATGAATTACCTCTTTCAGGGAGCTATACTTCCCGGGCATTCTTATTTGACCT